>CM068384.1:94858289-95448081 GCA_034770075.1 Aralia elata | reverse complement strand
GGAGAAAAGGCCTTTGGTTTTTTTTCTATTTAACAAGCAAGTGCTTATCTAGTGTGTGAAGATGTAAAATTAATTTGGGATGGTTAGAGAAATTGAGGTGTCCGATGCTGAAGGATTGGAAAAGGCATAAGCAAGTTATTTTTTGTAAAAATATAGTAGGTGTTGCTCACATTCACGACCAGTGGGTAACTGGAAAGTCTCCTTGCTTGTTGAAGCTCCAGGAGCTTATTGAGGAATTTAATAAAAAAAAAAAAGGGCAGGTTGTGAAGTGGAATGAAGAGTGGGCAGTGCCATAACGATTGTTAAAGAAGCGATTATTGTCATCACACCCAAGAAAGATAAATGAATGTTCATAGTGACAATGCTTGTGAGGATTTCAAGTTTGCCATTAATGAGTGGTTTGTTAAGTAGCGTGGCTTGAAGACTATGAGAATGCTACGAATGGCGAGTTGGAGAATGCTTCTTTCTTAAGTTGCTCTAGTTCATGGTCAGAACCTTTAAATAATAGAATATGAAAATCCGTCCGGAAGAACGCAAAACTGGCTTTTGCCGACTACGAGGAATGTTAATCGATGAAGGAGGTTACACAATAAATGTTCGTTGAATATATAGCGATAATACGCAAACCGAGGCAAGTCCTTTCAGTTCCTTTGTATTATTATGAACTTGATATTGTCATCTATGAACATGATGAATTACATGGTTATGCTTTTTATGAATTATAGAAAAGTCAAATTGATGCCTAAACTTGATTGAGTATACGGAACTCAATCTTTATGTGATATGTGTTTATATCAAGTGTATGTAAGATTATATGGTTTTTAAAGTTTATGATGCATGAATACTATGTCTTACTAGAAGTATTTATGAAAGATTGAAGCTGGATTAGCATAGAAATTCTCGTGCTATGTGTTTGCATGAAACACTGTTTAGATTTGCTGAGCTGTCGAGTCTCCAACCTTGCAAAAATAAAACTTTTTGCAGGTCCAAGGATCCAAATTGGCGGATATTATTCGCCCATCTGATGATATGGATTAGAATGACGTTCAGAAGAAGAATCTTTTTCTTTATTTAGAAACTTGTATTGAATTACGATGATGATTCTTGACATGATGTACTGATAAGGTAAGTAAACCAACAAATATTCAATAAATAAAGAATATTTGTTTTGAATGCATTAGATATGAACAAATCAGTATAGTGGATAATTACTTATATTAATAAAGAAATTCGAATGTAGAATTGAGTTGTATATACTCATATCCTTATTTCGATATATAATCGTAAAGGTAGCGATTCAGGGAATTAGAAGAGAAAGATATAAAAAAAGAAAGTTTTTAATTATCCGCATATTTCAGCTTATTAATTCCATCTTACTATGATGTAAAGCTGAATTACAGATAATATTTAACGGCACAAGGTCGGGATTAAATATAAACCATACCTGAGAAATTAAAAACTATAACCCTCTAGTAAAGGTGTTATGGAGAAACCACAATGCTGAATAGGCAAACGTGGGGAGTTATAAAGAAAAGATGCGAAACAAACTATCCTCACTATATTATGAATAGTTTTATTTTTACAGATTCCGGGGACGGAATTCTTCATAAGGGGCGGGGGAAAGGATGTAAACAATTCGGAATTTTAGTTAAAATAATAAACATAAAAGATTTAATAGAATAAAATTTTTATTTAAATTATGATTTATGATATATTATACTGCCTATGTTGATTATGTGCGGTGTTGTATGTATGTGGAATGTAATGTAGTTATATATATTTTATTTCGTAGAATAAACGTTTCTGGCAGGAAATAAATTAACTAATATGGATCGCATTTATCTGTGTGAATTAATACAAGTGATTTATGATAAATAAATCATTTTAATATAATGAATTTATTTAATTAAATAAAAATAATTTTTATTTAATCAAAAATAGCTTCCATTAAATATAGAAAAGACTTTATGGAAATATTTTTTATTTTTATGTATTTTTATTATATAATTTTTATGATATGCCAGATTATGTTGGTATTTAATACCAAGTATACCTTACGCGATATGTATGGTAGGTGTTTAAAATGTTAATGTGATATACATATATATATTGTGAGCGAGTTATGTTTGAAATTCAAAAACTATTGCATAAATTAAAATCAATAGTTCAAAATAATTAATTATATATTAATTATTTTAATAGATTCTGTAAATATTAAAGTAATATAATATATGCAAAATGTCATTAGATTGATATATATAGTATAATATGTATATATTTCTATTATATATGTACGTAATATTATTATATTATGGTTAATTTAGTTAAATGTATGTATACTATATGTATGTTACTTAGTATAAATTATATATGGTATTATGATCATATATGGTATATAATATATTTTATATTATGTACTAAGTGTGCTACCCAAGTTTTCATTCAAACTAAGTCGGTTGTATTAAAAAAAAACCACATGAGCTTGGTCTTATTTAGTACACACTGCAAGTTATTATATATGGGCTAAGGCTGGGTACTAAGAACAAGCAGGAGGTGGCGGCCGGCATAATATAAAGTGTATGGATTAAGACTCAGCATAGGTCAGTACGGCTAGTGTGTAGATTTAATAAGCAAAACCTGTGAGTATTCTGCAAAGCTAAGCTAAGCCTATAAATTTCGTGGAGAGCAAGTCCCTTTGTTGTTCTCATCAATGTATTAAAGCCTTATAAAACCTAAAACCCGGACATCCATTCTCAGTTTTCCTTGCAAATTCAGTAAAACCAAATTTAGCAGAGAGGGAGATAAGCAAAAGTCAATATTCTTGAGGTAAAATCTATTTATTTTGTAATATTTTGTTTAAATTAAGTGAATCCTGTATGAGTTGCTTTGTTTGGATTATAAATTGATTGGTTTGTGGTCATTGTAATTACGCTGGATCACCTCAGTGGTGATTTCCACAAGGGAAATCTGGATTAGAACCATGATTTATGGCTATGAAAACTGAGAACTTAAGTCATGCCTTCCATGGGTCTGTTAAATTGCTTCAATGAATCCAAAAGTATAGAAATTGATTGTTTTTAAAGTTGGAATTAGGATGCATATATGCATATAATATATTTTATATGTTTTAATCATGCTAGAAAGGCTTTAGGAATGGATTAGAAAGTTTACAGAACCTCAGAAACAATTTGTTTCAGTGAGGGGCTTTGATGTATGTGTGTTTAAACCTTCTTGACTTAGATGCCCATAGTCATATAAGTTCATGTAACATGTTTGTGGCATGATCGGGTCGAATAAGAAATTAAAATGAATTAACTAACTAGTGGTTAGAAAATGAATGTCAAGCGAATGCCAAGCGTATCGCTTAAGCGTTCGTCTAAGTCAAGAATGGCGTATGGTATATAAACACTGTAACGCCATGACTAATTTCCAAGCATGTAAAATAGTATATGGAATCAGATGAAATAAGCAGTGTAAGAAGTAAAACTAAAAATTACTTAAAACCAAGAGTTTGTATCAATAGCATGATTAAACTGAGCATGTGCTATGAAAGTATGATTAATATGTACCTATATGTGAACTGAAATCATGTAGGATACGAGAAGTAAAGATATCAATAATTGTAAGGGTAACCTACGAACAAGGCAAGTATCCAAACCTTACTTTTTATTGAGCAAGTATCCAAACCTTACTTTTTATTGAGCAAGTATCCAAACCTTACTCTTTATGAGCAAGTATCTCAATTCTCTTTGAATTCATATATTGAAGGAGAATGGTATATTATGAAATGTTATCAATTATTTTATATAAGAATGCCATGATGCATACTCGTTCAAAGTCAGTAATGCATGCATAGTTTAAAGGTAGTCTAAGCCATTTGTTTCGGCTAGACACGGATGACAGTATTTCATTGCTTTTTAACTTAAATCTTTGAAATATTCTTGAGTAACTAGAGCTATTCAAATCATATTATTTTGATTTGAAACTCCAGACTGAGAATGAACATCCCTGAATTGGGAAAGTTTTTTATAGCACCAAATGGTGGCTAAGAAGAATGTTATATTGGCGCCAAAAATGGCGGCCACATAGTTAGTATTGATCAATACAGGGCATAACGGGCTGATCACCCACCGTGCCCTTAAGACCAGACGGTTCACAGATGGATTTCTGATAGAACCTTTTCAAGAAAATAAAACTAAAAGTTCATGGTCTTGTGACCACTCAGTAACAGAATTCAATATATCGTTTCAAAAAGGCGAACGAATCATATTGTTGTTTAAGAATCGTTCAGTTGCTTTACAATATTTATTCTGCTATCAAAGCATATCTCAGAGAAAACATTTATTTCTTGATATACGAATCCGGGTACTTAAAACCCGTACTTGGTGCTACACGATATCATCCATACAAACTGCTTATAATAAAAGATAATAATAATTATTACATCAGAGGTATCTATCCCAGGTACGAAGACCTTTAGTATCTTTATTACATGATAGATATTGTATTTTTAAAACAAAAGTCTATCTATTACAACAACCATTGTTAACTACTCATGTAGCTTTCCCTTGCCTTTGTCCTTTTCGGACCCTTCTATGCGTTCTGATTTAGATGAAAACATTTATATTCAAAGCAAGAATGAGGCATTCAATTGCTCAGCAAGTAATAATAGTTGATCAACAACGTATATCAAGAAATAAATGTTTTCTCTGAAGATATGCTTTGATAGCAGAATAAATATTGTAAAGCAACTGAACGATTCTTAAACAACAATATGATTCGTTCGCCTTTTTGAAACGATGATATTGAATTATGTTACTGAGTGGTCACAAGACCATGAACTTTTAGTTTTTATTTTCTTGAAAAGGTTCTATCAGAAATCCATCTGTGAACCGTCTGGTCCTTAAGGGCACGGTGGGTGATCAGCCCGTTATGCCCTGTATTGATCAATAACTATCTATGTGGCCGCCATTTGGTGCCAATATACATTCTTCTTAGCCACCATTTTGGTGCTATAAAAACTTTCCCAATTCAGAGATGTTCATTCTCAGTCTTGGAGTTCAAATCAAAACAATATGATTTGAATAGCTCTAGTTACTCAAGAATATTTCAAAGATTTAAGTTAAAAGCAATGAAATACTGTCATCCGTTGTCTAGCCGAAACAAATGGCTTAGACTACCTTTAAACTTATGCTATGCATTACTGACTTTGAACGAGTATGCATCATGGCATTCTTATATAAAAAAATTGATGACATTTCATAATATTACCATTCTCCTTCAATATATGAATTCAAAGAGAATTGAGATACTTGCTCAATAAAGAGTAAGGTTTGGATACTTGCTCAATAAAAAGTAAGGTTTGGATACTTGCCTTGTCTGCTGGCTTATTGTAATAAAGTTTAGCTTAACTTTCTTGCACAGATCCTATACAATCGTAGTTATATGAATGCATTAGCCACATATTCATAATATATAACTTATATAGTTATATATTAAATATTCACATTGGCATAATATTAGCCTATGGTCAACAGTTTTCTCTTTAATAGGTTTCAACGTGATTTAAATATGTGAGTATATTAAAACTTTAGTCTATAACTCACTTATTCATAATACACAGGTATTACATATATCTTATACTATGTAAGTAAGGTCACCTTAAGTAAATTATAGCGTACTTATACATTAAGTTACAATTATACTTTATGTTTGTTGAATTGTGAAAGTCAACTTATCACTGATATTGATTGAGTTTTGGAACTCAGTCTTAATGTGATATGGGATATGCTAAACATATGAATTATATTGTTTAGAATTATGATAATCATGTGATATGAATTGAGCATGAAATTATGTGCTATGTGAAGCATGAAAGCTTGTTAAATTTGCTGAGCTGTCGAGCTCAATCTTGCAAAAATAAACTTTTTGCAGGTCAATGATACAATGCGATATTATTCGCCATCTGATTGATATGGATTAGAAGACGTGGAAAGGAATACCTTTTATTTATTTAAAAAAAACGTATTGAATCATGATGATGGTTCTTGACATATGTACTGATAAGTAAGTAAACCTTGAAATATTATAAATAATAGAATATTTGTTTTGAATGTATGAAAATGAGCAAATCAAATATAGTGATATTACTATATAATAAAGAATCTGAATGTTAGAATTGAGTTTGTATATACTCATATCTATTTCAATTTATAATCGTTAAAGGTTGCGATTCAGGGAATAGAAAGAAAGATATAGAAAAGTTTTTAATTATTCCGCATTTTTAGCTATTATGTCATCTTAATATGATTTTGTAAAGCTGAATTACCTGCAAAAAGTTATATTTTTGCAAGATTGAGCTCGACAGCTCAGCAAATTTAACAGCTTTCATGCTTCACATTAGCACATAATTTTATGCTCAACTTCATATCACATGATTATCATAATTCTAAAACAATATAATTCATATGTTTAGCATATCCCATATCACATTAAGACTGAGCAAGGTAGTTTTTGTATATAAAATATGATGTTACCCAAGTGGCATAGCTGAATTAAAAAGGGTTTAGAGCCAAGTTTATGAGAATTGAACAAGGTTGGTTCGGTTGGAAATCTGATGCACCAAGGCAGTTTCGAGCCCTTGAAAATATAACTTAAACTGTTCTTTTGGGTTGGGTTATATTTTAATAAAAAATAGTCTGTAGATACCAAGTATAACATATTTGAATTCGAGTACCAATCAAATGTGTAGATGTCGAGGATATAAAATGGGGAAATGGTGCTGCCTGACTAGCCAATTGATAGCAGCAGCAGCTGGGCAAGCGCGCGCGCTGGCTGCCAGCTGCGCTGCGACGTGCCCTGGCGTTTCAATTTCCGTTTTGATTTGATTTGAGACGCGATGAAGATAAATTATTAAAAACTAATAAAAATTAAAATAGTATATATAATTAATATATAATATTTTAATAAATCTAATAAATTTAGTAAAGTTAAAAAGGTTGGCTTGGTTTATAGATGATGGTTGGGCTCTGCAGGGTTATTCTCTGGCTTTGCCCATTCCAAGTAAGGAGTTTGGGTCATGGGCTCTGGGCGAAGGCTTGGATCTCCTGACTCCTAGAGTGGAGGGCACAGCGCAAGGCTGGTTTCACAGAGCAACGATCACTTCCCTCTCCTGTCGGTGGAAGGATAACAAGCCAGTACTCTGCTAGCCCAACCGTCTGGACCAAGCCAACCTTCAACCATCTTAAAGCTCTCACTTGAGTTACAGGCCTGCGTTACTAGACCCAGCTCATGTGTTTTTTTTAATACACCGACTTAGTTTGAATGAACTTGGGTAGCACACTTAGTACATAATATAATATATTATATACATATATGATATATACCATATATTATATACAGTAACATACATATAGTATATATACATTACTAATAACATATATAAAACATTCGTACATATATATTAGATATATACATATTATACTATATATACATCTAATACATTTTGCATATATATTACTCTGTTTCGTTTAATAATATTATTTCGTTTAATAATAATATTATTATTAAACTAATAAATGTGTCAAACAGTTTCATTTCATGCTTAACACACAACCATTTCAAAACATATTTAATATTATATTAAACATGCTTCTTTTTATATCTGAACCCTGTACACATCTTTTTCTACTAGTCTCCCTGGCTATTTCTTACATATAGCTTAATCTTTAACTATCAGCAAGTTAGGATTCAAAAGATATCCCATTACTATAACAAAAGATGGGATTTTAGCACAAACCTACATTACCAACTATTTACAATCTATATACAAACATGTACACATATATACAACATCATTCCACAAAACAACTTTCCCTCTAAGTGTGACCAATAGTAGTGGTCCTAACACGTTCTTCTTCCGTAATGGCAATCACACGTGCACGGGCGATAGACTGGCTGAACTGACCTATTTCTCGATTTGTGCGTGTCATCCTTGCGCAGGGGCCATGCTAATCTTCTCTGTATCGTTCCAATTTTATCAGATGTCCTTCGGGCCAGTCTATCGCCCGTGCACGTGTGATTGCCATTACGGAAGAAGAACGTGTTAGGACCACTACTATTGGTCACACTTAGAGGGAAAGTTGTTTTGTGGAATGATGTTGTATATATGTGTACATGTTTGTATATAGATTTGTAAATAGTTGGTAATGTTAGGTTTGTGCTAAAATCCCATCTTTTTGTTATAGTAATGAGATATCTTTTGAATCCTAACTTGCTGATAGTTAAAGATTAAGCTATATGTAAGAAATAGCCAGGGAGACTAGTAGAAAAAGATGTGTACAGGGTTCAGATGTAAAAAGAAGCATGTTTAATATAATATTAAATATGTTTTGAAATTGTTGTGTGTTAAGCATGAAATGAAACTGTTTGACACATTTATTAGTTAATAATAATATTATTATTAAACGAAATAATATTATTAAACGAAAACAGAGTCAATATATATGCAAAATGTATTAGATGTATATATAGTATAATATGTATATATCTAATATATATGTACGAATGTTTTATATATGTTATTAGTAATGTATAATATACTATATGTATGTTACTGTATATATTATATGGTATATATCATATATGTATATAATATATTATATTATGTACTAAGTGTGCTACCCAAGTTCATTCAAACTAAGTCAGTGTATTAAAAAAAAACATCATGAGCTGGGGTCTAAGTAACGCAGGCCTGTAACTCAAGTGAGAGCTTTAAGATGGTTGAAGGTTGGCTTGGTCCAGACGGTTGGGCTTTTATAAATTTTGGAAAAACAATGCTTTGCTTCATTTGGGTTTGTTAGCTGAAGGGATTTTATTGCAGATTTGGAATATCCATTCCTTGCAAATATGCATTTCTCTTGTAGGTAATTTCTAATTGATCAATTAGTTTTCGGGGATAATTTAGTGGAAAAATTTTAATTATCCGCATTTTCAACTATTATTTCATCTTAGTATGATGTAAGGCTGAATTAAGATAGTAATTAACGCACAAGGTCGGGATTAAGATTAGTCCTAATTTTGGATTAAGTTGGTCCCGATTTTGGGGGCGTTAAAGGCCTTTTCTCCCTCTCCTCCAAACTCCTGCCGCCACTTACACATATATATGTACAATACATAGATTACGCATATATGTTGTCAAGTCTGCTAGCCAGAGAACCAAAACAAAACGCACATAGCTCCCGAGGCTTACAAGTTACTCACTAGAAAATTGTGTAATTCATGGAATAGTCCATAGAAACTTGCCAACTAGATCTCATGGATAAATATATTGCATAACTTCCTATGTAACTGTTGATTTACTTGGTGCCTCTTTCATGACCATCAAATCCAACACGAAATATTCACCATTCAATGGAAAAGCCAATAAAATACTGAAACACAAAGCTTAAATTTTATTATTTTAATAATTTCTAAAATTACTTTGTGAACACAAGACCAGGCTATTTATAGGCCTCTTGGTACATACCTTCTAGGAATATGCAATACATATAAAACATCAAAAAGCTCTGTTTCATGAATTCTTTGAATCCCATCCGATAAATCCCCAAAAAAATTGACAACAACAATCGTGATCTGGGTTTGCCCGGAATTTAGCCTGGATTGCCTCCGAAAACTTCTTTAAGCTTGTCACGATTTTGACCCACAAAAATAAGATTGAGTACTTTAGCCGCTAATTGGAAGGCAAAAGCCTTACCAATACTGTCAGTTAGCCTGGTTTACCCAGTGCCCATGACCTAGAAGAAGGAAAAGTGATAAAGGTTGCGACTTTAGTTGGTTCATTGGAACCAAAACTCCATGATTGTAGAGCAAGTTCTAGAGAATGGATTTGATAATGGGTTTTCCTTTTAAAGGGGATTTAATTCATACATAATCTATTGCATGTGATGTGAGTGAGCCAATTAACATGAAAGATTTATGAAGCATATGATTAGCAAGAAGAGAGATTCAACGAGACAGGGATTGTAGCTGAACTAACAGCTAGGCATTCAATAAATTTCCAATTAGAAAAGAAAATTAATGTTTGATGTAGTGTCCCTTTCATGCCTAAAAAGCTCACACGTCATGCTTTTTAAACATAATGACTCAGCATGCTTTAAAATTCCTCTTCCAAAACATATGCTCTTATATATGTATATGTATATTACATTATACATATATCACTACCCACATATGCATTAATTATATATCACAATTACATTATTCCAATAAATTATTATATAATTATACATTTATAATATGTATAAAAATCATCCCACTAATTATGAAATCAAATCCATAATTAGTTTAACACTTTTTGTGCAACGAATTATTAAATTAAAATAATTAATATTTACCTCATTATTTATTTAATTCTTATTCTAATATTATTTAGAATACTTTTAACATTTCAGGTCGTCACACATATACTTAGTGACTTTCTCCTGTTCTCAGCATGACAACTCATGCTTAAGTTTTTATATTAGTCACTCCCATAAGGCTTTAAGAACTCAACAGCTCATGCTTAACAAATTTAGTGGACTCAGCCTTAACCGCACTTGGTTTTAATGCTTAGCATCATGGGGCTTAGTTTTTAATTTCCAGCATATGCACTATCTCTTTAAAAATTTCAGCATATACACATATTACATAATACGTAGTACTTATAATTATACATTACATTACCTTACTGCACTCCCATTCCACATATATACATAATATATATTATATATACACGCATGTATAAATTCTTTCCAAAATAAAAGTTACAAAATTCTATCAAAATAAAATGGAGGTCATTAAATATATTTAATACCACCAATTTACTATATTAAAATAATTTACTATTATAAATTATTTTAATAATTTCCTTCATCATAAACTATACTCATCTCATTTCTTCTTAATAAATGGATTCTACAATTTATTTACATGAAATAATAAATATATAATAATAATAGATTTTTGTTATTCACAAAAATCACACATTGCAAAGCACGTATTGACTTATGCAATATAATACCACATATCCATAACACCAAATAAGAATTTTTATTTATTAAATTCTTATTTTAATATTTTTCTGAAAATCCGGGTCATCACAAGAGTTCAATTTTTGGGTCATGTGATTGATAAGGAAGGAATATCAGTAGACCCAACCAAAGTGGAAGCAGTTATGAACTGGGAACAGCCAAAAACACCAACAGAAGTGCGTAGTTTTCTTGGATTAGCGGGTTATTATCGAAGATTCATTCAAGATTTTTCTAAGATAGCAATTCCGTTAACCAATTTAACAAGAAAGACTGAAAAATTTATTTGGTCTGAGAAATGTGAGGCTAGTTTTCAGGAACTCAAAAGAAGATTAAGCAATGCACCGGTGTTATCTCTACCGGATGATACTGGTAATTTTGTAGTTTACAGTGACGCATCTCATAAGGGGTTGGGATGTGTATTGATGCAACATGGGAAGGTTATCGCATATGCATCAAGGAAGTTAAAAGATTATGAAACGGGATATCCTTCACATGATCTCGAATTAGCAGCGGTGGTGTTTGCTTTAAAAATATGGAGACATTATCTCTATGGAGAAAAATGTGAAATATATACAGATCATAAAAGTCTGAAATATATTTTCACTCAAAAAGAGTTGAACATGAGACAAAGAAGATGGCTGGAACTGATTAAGGATTATGACTGCGACATCCTTTATCATCCAGGAAAAGCAAACGTGGTAGCCGATGCCTTGAGTCGTAAAGGCCGTGAAAAACTGAAGATGGTAACAGCTCAGGAAGAGTAAGTCACAGCCATGGAAAGAATGGAACTAGAAGTTTCTATTTCTTCCGAAACACGGGAGCAGTTGTATTCAATAGAGACTAATCCAACTCCATTGGATAGAATAGCAAAAGCTCAAGACAAAGATGAAGAATGTGCAAAGTTAAGGGAGAAAATTTCAAGGGGAAAAGAGGACAAGTATAGAATAGACAATGATAATATAATCCGTTTTGAAGGACGAATTTGGGTTCCGATTGAACCGCAATTAAAAGAAGAAATTATGCAAGAAGCACATTGTTCAAGATACACAGTACATCCAGGAAGTACTAAAATGTATCAAGATTTAAAACAACATTTTTGGTGGCCGTGTATGAAAAGAGAGGTTGCTGAATTTATCAGTAAGTGTTTGACTTGCCAGAGAATTAAAGCGGAACACCAAAGACCAAGTGGATTGCTTCAACCACTTGAAATTCCAGAATGGAAATGGGAGCATATCACAATGGATTTTGTGGTAGGATTTAAAAAAACTCAGCAGGGATTTGATGCTATCTGGGTAATAGTTGATCGATTAACCAAATCGGCACACTTTTTGCCGATTAAAATTAGATATTCTCTGGATAAATTGGCAACCCTGTATATTAAAGAAATCATTTCTCGTCATGGGGTTCCAATTTCGATTGTGTCGGATAGAGATCCGAGGTTTTCGTCAAATTTCTGGAAAAGTCTTCAAGAAAATTTAGGAACGCAACTGAGGTTAAGTACAGCTTATCATCCTCAGACTGACGGACAAAGTGAAAGAACTATACAGACTCTAGAAGATATGCTACGAGCCTATGTCTTGGACTTTAAAGGAAGCTGGGACGAACATTTACCTTTGGTGGAATTTGCATATAACAATAGTTATCACGCGAGTATAAGCATGCCGCCTTACGAAGCATTGTATGGTAGAAAATGCAGATCACCATTGTGTTGGGATGAAGTCGGTGAACGTCAAATGCTAGGACCTGAATTGGTACAGCAAACTGCGGATATAGTTAAAATTATAAGGATGCGATTAGTTACTGCCCAGGATCGTCAGAAAAAGTATGTTGATCAACACAGGCAGAAGAGAGATTTTGAAGTGGGGTCGAATGTTTTCCTGAAAGTGTCTCCTTGGAGAGGAAAAATTAGATTTGGTAAAAAGGGAAAACTAAGTCCTCGTTTCATTGGACCCTTCGAGGTTTTAAGAAAAGTGGGTGAGGTAGCATATGAAATCGCCTTACCTCCGGACACTACAAGAAATCACACATTTTATGACGAATTATTTGCCACGCACAAAATTTCGTCACAATTTGTTAATTAATAATTACGAAATTCATAATCGTCACTAAAACTGTTACTTTTGTGATGACCTTTAATTTTGTCACAATTAATCATTTATATCGTCACTAATTTACACATTTGATGACGATTAACAAAATTTCGTCACAAGTTATTTTGGAGGTAGAATTTCGTACCAAAATTTTGGAGGGAAACTTTTTAGTGACATTTTGTAATAATTAATGACAGTATTTATTGTCACAAAATATTTCTTTCGATGACAACATAATAGTTTTCATTAATTATTTTTAAAATTTAGTGACAATGTGCTTTCGTCACTAATGTTCACATTTAGTGACGCCAAATACAAATTCGTCATAATTTTATTTGGAGGCAAAATTTTGGAGGGAAATTTTGGAGGGAAATTTTTTAATGACAAAAAAATAATAATTTATGACAATTTGTATTGTCATAAATACCAATTTTATATGACGAGATAATACTGCGTCACTAATTAGATGCGTGGATAAGTGACAAAAATCGTTCGTCATAAATGCTTATATTTAGTGACAAAGTACATAATATCGTCACAATTTTATTTGGAGGAAAATTTTTTCTGAAGAATTTTGGAGGGAAATTTTTGAAGACGAAAAAAATATTAATTTATGACAAATTGTATTGTCATAAATATCAATTTTATATGACGAGATAATAGTGCGTCACTAATTAGATGAGTAGATAAGTGACAAAAATGGTTCGTCATAAATTCTTATATTTAGTGACAAAGTATACAATAGCGTCACATTTTTATATGTAGGCAAAATTTTCTTGTATCCAAGCGCCGTCACCGATCTTCCTTTCATCATTGGCAGCCGCCATTTAGTCAAGAACCTCCATTATCAATTTTTTAATAATCTCAAATTGATGGCAGAAATTATTTGACATTTTAGGTATGTTTTTAGATTTTGATTTGAATTGATAATTAGTAGTTGTTCTAATTGAAACAACTGTTGGCTTGTTTTGGTGTTAACAAAACAGACACATACATGCAAGCATACACGGTCAACAAGTAATATAGAGTAAGTCAAGTATCGTTCCCACGGAGAAAAGTAATTATCCCTAATCTATCATGCAATAATTTTATAGCTAGTTCTGACTGCTTAAACGAACAAATAAGTTGTGAGTTGAAAATCGAAATGATTAAAAATCTAAGATATCTAACTATCAAATGACTTGATTCAAATTGGAGAGATATGGGATCCTAATGTCACTTAATGTATCATTCAAATTGCAACACCTCTTGTTAAACCTAACTGATTATTTCGGGCCGCTAGTTGAGAGCTTTACGGTGAAACGTAGCTATCGTTCGATATTCTATGTCCATATAACATAATTTCCACACAATCGATAGAATTCATGCAAACATCAACATCACCTAATTCACTATATTTCTATGCAAATTACAAGTGATATAAATTTAAGCGTGAGCTCTCTCAATCAACTACACATGGTAAACTGGTATATGTCTATCCAGATTACGAATCACAAAACCTATCACATGCAGATTCCATGAACATATGCTAACATGGCCAATTCTAAACTTGCAATTCACTTTCAATTTCATACAAGTTGTTAAGGTAGACGATCACTCGTCATCGCCTTCCTCGTCGTCGGACTCTTCGATTGACTCCTCGGGTGGAAACACTGGCAGTGGGAGAGGCTCAGGAAAGTGAAATGGCCCTGCACTGGGGTTGAGTTGGTTGAACGCAGCTGCCAACGCCGCTTGAAATTGGTTGTTGTTCTGACTGATGATATCTTGACGCTCAGCTAGGCGAGAGCTGTCCTGCAATAGCTCAGAGTGGTTCGCCTTAATCTGTTTTTGCAGCCTGCGTATTTGCTTATCGAACTGACCGGAAGATGCGGATGGGCCGGCCTCGTTCTGCTGTGGCACAAGGTATCCGAGGCCTCTGGGATGTTCAGTTGCGCCTGTCCAACCTTTGTAACGAACTATAAGAGCATGATCAATGACTGGCCAAGGTTGGATCACTGCCGAATTATCAACCCATCGCACCCCAGCATTGTAACAAAGAGCCGTAATCAACATGGGGTGTGGAAATCCGCCAGTTGTGGCACCACCTCGCATATATCTCTTGATAGAACCCTCGATCACAACCCCCACATCAATTTTCAATTTTCATTCCTGAGACTAAGCTATAGAGGAGTACTGCTCTTTCCTTGGTGACATGACTGAAGTGGTTAGTGGGCATCAAGCGTGCACAAAGAAAAGCATGTCAGGCCTTGCCATACCGACTCAGCTCTGATTTGGGGAATGTCATAGCACCTCGATCTTTTATATCCCACTTTGTTCGTGGCTTGCATAATTCAGCAATGATCCGCTCATAATCGGGTCCATTCCGCACATATTCGGCATACTGATGAGGTGCCCCACTGAAATTAGGCAATTGAAAGTAAGCATTGATTGCATTGCTCAGAACAGAAATCTGTTGGCCTCTTACTTGCACTGCCCCGAGTTGTCCTTCTTGCAAATTAGCGTAGAACTCCTTTACAATCGGCGCAATTGCCACGCCCGACTGCGCCGTGAAATTCACCCAACTCCGTTCATCAATCATTAGTGCCAATTCGCCGTCATTGTCTGAGTCCGGTACGATTCCCCTTTCCGGAATGAATGTGCGATTGTCCCATGCCTTAAACTTATCCGCCGCTTCCACACTGATAAAGCGCTTCTTATCGAAGGTGTGAGATAATTTGGAACTTGACTCGGCACCTCGGTGACGCTTAGAAGCCATGTTGAAAGTATATGGGAACACACCCAATCACTGATGTAACAGAAGTAACCTCAAATATTGAACAAGTTCACTCAGACAATTTCTCAAACAGTTGGTGTGCACCCATGAAAGTCAAACTTGATAAATCTCTCCCCAAACTTGATTCCCCCAAATTTTGCTATCTAATCAAGCCACAATGCTTCTCCAATACACAAGAACAGTAAAACTCCACAACCCAAATCCAATTGAACCAACAGAAGCTCAAATTGGTGATATATAGCAAGATAATTCAATTTGCTACACTAATCACATGACCCATACCATACCAAGCAATTCCAAGTAATATTCAAGTAATCTAATGTATGATCTTTGCACACTTACTTGAAATAGAGAAGCCCTAATTGACTTTGGTATAGAAATCCGCCCAATTTTGCTTATGGATGCCGATGGTTTGTGGTGTAAGAGTGTTTTTGGTCTTCAATCGGAGTGCAAGGAGGATAAAGATTGTTGCCTTTGTGCTTGAATTGGATGGGGTGGGGTTGAGGTTGAGTTTGGATGTCAATGGTGGCTTAGGAGAGGAGAGGGATTGTTTGAGTGAGGAGAAGGGACGGTTGAAGTTTTAAGAGAATAAGCCCATTTCGGTTTTTTTAAAACTTCAAAACTGCCGACTTTTGGTACCAGCGTCGGAGGCGCTCGATTTGTGTTCGTTTCAGAGCCGGAGGCGCTCGCAGGCAGGAGGTTCAGCGCCGGAGGCTCTCAATTTAGCTTTGGCCAGCGCCGGCGACTCTCACTCTTGATACCACCCAAACATTGCTCTCAGCACCGGCGGCTCTCGTTTCTTCTTATTCCAACGCCGACGGCGCCCACCTCCAGGGAGTTCAGCGCCGGAGGCGCTCAAGTTAGCCTTATCCAGAGCCGACGGCTCTCAACTTTGCGACTTTGTATGTTAAAATTGAACTATATAAAATTGAACTATATAAAATATCTCCCCAGTCCCGGCTCCCTCTGTGTCTTTGTCCTCCCACCTGCCAAAATCTCTCTCTCCCTTCCAAATTGAATTCCAGTTTTGCTCCATTACGTAAGGAAATTAAAGTTAAGGAGGGATTCCAAAGATTATAATCAAGCACAAGAGGTATATGTAATTTTGGTATGTTTTTTTATGATTAAAAACTACAGATATGATTGTGATTTTAGTAAGAAGAACCATTTTATAATTCGATTCATAATAATTGGTAGCATGGTTGGCATGTTTTTACTCCTTTTCTGATTACTTTGCAAACTCTTGAAGAATTCCTGAATGTCTAGTTCTCCTTTTTTGATTACTCCTTGTTTTACCCACTATCTACTGAAATATCTTTACCTTTATATTTCCTCTTTTTCTTCCCTTTATTAAATTTATCAGCCTACTTCTTTGTGCTGAGTTTTGTCCTTGTGTTCTTTTATTCTGCTTTTGTAGTTTTGAGGTTATAGCTGTTTGGTGGAGGGGTGCTCATGTATAGCAGTTTTTATTGTCAGGATTTAAAATCAAACTTTATCTGCAATCACCAAGCAAGGCAAGTTCAAGAATACAGTGCTGCTATCTTCGCCCTTTTTTAGCATTATTAGTTTTTTGCTATTGTTTCGGGAATGTGAATCAACTAGCTTGTGTGGGGTATAAAATGGACAAGAGCTGGTTGCGTGCAATTAAATGGTCTAAGGCTTATATTGATGGGGTAAACGCTTTTATGAAATTTGTTGAAACTCGTGTAGGTACGGAGTGCGACATTCGATGCCCATGTATAGATTATTTGAACTTAATAATTCAAGATCAAAAATCAGTTAAAGATCATATTTTGGAGCGAGGGATAGATCCAGGGTACACAACATGGTTTTATCACGGTGAACCATCAAGTTCGAATAATTTAAGGAATCCACATACCAATGAGGGTGATAGGATTGATAATGATTTGTTTGAAGAAGATGATGAAGAAGATGATGGTGTTAATGACATGTTATTTGACCTTGGTCAACAACACTATCAAGCTGATGCTGAAAATTTCTCAGATGACAATAACACCAACATTGGTGGTGTTTCAGCATATCTCGAGGCACTCATGATGGGTGCTCAAACAGAATTATACCCTGGATGTAAGAAGATTTCAAGGATTTCTTTTATCATACAATTACTTCACCTCAAAGTGTATAACAAGGTGAGTAATAAAACTATAGATATGATGTTGAGGCTGATGAAATTATCTCTTCCTGATGGTGAGACGCTTCCAAGTTCTTACTACGAAGCTAAAAAAATCGTTGCGAGATTTGGGATTGGGATATGAATGTATCCATGCTTGTAAGTACGACTGTATTTTATTCTGGAAGGAGAATGGAAACGTGGAAACTTGTCCTACTTGTGGAACTTCTCGATGGAAAGTCAATGATGGTATAGGGAATAAGATACCACAAAAGATTTTAAGGTATTTTCCACTGATACCTAGGCTTCAACGTTTGTTCATGTCCCAAAAAACATGTAAAAAGATGGTGTGGCATAAAGAAAAACGAATTGATGATGATTATATGAGACATCTGGCTGATTCACTAGCTTGGAAAGACTTTGATAGTAACTTTCCTTGGTTTGCAAATGATCCTAGAAATGTTAGACTAGCTCTAGCTGCAGATGGTTTTAATCCATTTGGAAACTTAAGCACCACTTATAGCATGTGGCCTGTTATTGTAGCTCCATTGAATCTTCCCCCTTGGGATTGCATGAAACAACCATTCTTTATGTTATCTTTACTAATTCCAGGGAAGAAATCACCAGGAAAGGACATTGATGTCTACTTACAGCCGTTAATTGAAGAGTTAAAAAAATTATGGGTTGAAGGGATAGAAACCTTTGATGTTTCTTGTAAAAAAAAATTTCAGATGCATGCTGCTGTTTTATGGACAATAAACGATTTTCCTGCATATGGTGATTTGTCTGGATGGAGTACTAAAGGGTACATGGCTTGTCCAGTTTGTAATGACCAAATATGTTCTCAGGGGTTGCGAAACAAGGTGTGTTACATGGGACACCGTCTCTATTTACCAAAAGATCATGCTTGGAGAAGAAGCAGAAAGTTCAATGGTAAAAGAGAAGATAGCGAGGCACCTAGAGAATTAACTAGGGAGGATGTGTTAATGCAGTTGGGGAGACTAGAAGATTTGACACAAGGGAAGCATGGTAATAGAAAGAGAAAGCGCAAACCTGAGGAATTGAATTGGACTAAATTTAGCATTTTTTTTTGTTTGCCTTACTGGAGTAAGTTGAAGTTAAGGCACAATTTAGATGTAATGCATATTGAAAAGAATATTTGTGAGAGTATATTGGGAACCTTGATGAGTATATTTGGGAAAACAAAAGATACAGTCAAGTCAAGGCAGGATTTGGAGGACATGAACATTCGCAAGGAGTTGCAATTAATTAAGAGGAGTGATGGAAAATATGTGAAACCTGCTGCATGTTATGTCATGAAAAAGAAAGAAAGGCAGGATTTCTGTGAGTTTCTAAAATCGATTAGATTTCTTGATGGGTATGCTTCTAATATCTCTCGTTGTGTTAGTTCGAGTGATCAAAAGATATCTGGGTTGAAAAGTCATGACTGCCATATACTTTTACAACGGTTACTTCCTGCTGGTATTCGAGGATCGTTAAATAATGAAGTATCCGACGTAGTAGCAGAGTTGGGTCATTTTTTTCAACGGTTGTGTTGTAAGAAGTTGAAGAAGTCTGAATTAGAGAAAATGAGAGAAGATATTTGCTTGATTTTATGTAAACTTGAAAAAATATATCCTCCAGCTTTTTTTGACATAATGGTTCATTTGCCTATTCATTTACCGAATGAGGCATTGATTGGTGGACCGGTTCAATTTATATGGATGTATCCAATTGAAAGGTAAAAAAAACACATTCATTATATAAATTATTTTGTCTAAGTTGTAATTGATGTCTTTGTTAATTATGTTTTTGTAGATCATTATGTGAATTGAAGCAGCGTGTGCGCAATAAAGCTCAACCAGAAGGTTCAGTTGCAGAAGCTTACATTGCAAAAGAGTGTTTAACTTTTTGCTCAATGTACTTGCGGGGAATTGAGACTAGATTCAATCGAGATGAGCGAAATAATGATATAGTAACTGATGATAGTTTATCAATTTTCTCTCAAAAATGCCGCCATTTTGGTGCAACTAAATATGTTGAGTTATTAGAGGAAGAGTTCAATGTGACACAATGGTTTGTCTTCCACAATTGTGAAGAGGTTGAACCATATTTCGAGTGAGTATATAATTAGATTTTAAACTTACAAAAACAATATGTTAAGTATTTGAAATTTGTTGAAATGCATATTGATATTATTTATTACAGGAGGCATAAAGAGGAGCTTCACTTAGCTGGTTGTGAAAATGTAGATAAAAAACATAGAGAGCAATTTCCCGCATGGTTCAAAAATCATGTA
Source organism: Aralia elata (assembly GCA_034770075.1). Taxonomy (NCBI): domain Eukaryota; kingdom Viridiplantae; phylum Streptophyta; class Magnoliopsida; order Apiales; family Araliaceae; genus Aralia; species Aralia elata. The sequence goes on along the minus strand of CM068384.1, from coordinate 95,427,719 downwards.
AGATACTTTGGATTTTGAATGTTGTTTGCAATTGTAAAATATCTTATTATCATGTTGTTGATTTTTAAAATCTTACTTATCTATAGATGACTCAAATATATCATGATGAACCATCAGAAGAAAACGAATCTCTATATTCATTAGCATGTGCACCTTATAGGTGTGTAAGAAAGTACACTGGATGCATCGTGAATGGAGTTAGGTTTTTAACTAAAGAACGTGATGGTCGTTGTAAAAGTCAAAATAGTGGGATTGTAGTAGAGGGGAACCATGGTGAAGATATCATAGATTTTTATGGGGTATTAACTGATATAATTCAATTGGATTATGTGAAAGATAGACATGTAACTGTATTCAAATGTGAATGGTTTGATCTTGGGAAAAAAAAATCAGGGATACAAAAGGATGGAAATATAGTAAGTATTAAAGTTACAGGAAAATGGTATGAGAATGATTCTTATATACTAGCTGATCAAGCACGACAAGTTTTCTATATTAATGATCCTAAATTAGGAGGTAATTGGCGAGTAGTGCAACCATTTCAACATAGGCATATATACGATGTTAATGAGATGCAAGAAGAAGCAATGGATGTTGACGAATTTTCCTTTGTGGAAGATGGAGTATATCAAGAGAATGATGTTGATGACGCATTTGAAGTTAGTCTTGGTCAAATACAATCATTGAATAGAGAGGACATGGATCATGAAGATGTTGAGGAGCTGGTCATTTCAAGACTACCTAAAGTTGTTGAGGAGAACTTAGAGGATGTCGATGAAGAAGATGAGTTAGATGAAACTTTGGTTGATTATTGTACTACTGGGGATGATTCTCAGCAACATAGTGGTTCTGAAAACGATACTGATGATAACAATAGTTAACTCAACAGAACACAGGTGCTCTAATAAACTCATTCTATTCTTCAAACTTTTTTCGGTTGCTTTGATGTATAAATGGTCTAATAAACTCCTCGGATATTATTTGTTTGTGTATTCAGGGAATGTTGTTGGTCTCGGGCTTGCCCATGACTTGTTGCTCTTCAAACTTTTTCGGTTGTTTGTTACTTGTGCATGTGGCTGCTGGTTTTCTTCTGCTGCCATGGGGCTGGTGCAGGGCAAGTCTATGCTGGTGTGGTCATGGGCTTGCTACTTGTTGGCTATGCTGGCCATTTCTGCTGCGTGTGGCATCTGGTGCAGTCTGTTTTTGGCGTGGCAGGTCTGTTTTGGTGTGGCTGGCCCGTCTGTGCTGCAATGGCTGCTGGTGCAGTCACTTCAGTTAGTGTTGCTGGTGCAGTCTCTTATGTGCTGTTTGGAGGTATGGCTGGCTGGTGCTGTTGGTTTTTGCTGGGAGGTATGGCTGGCTGGGTTCTGGTTTGTGCAGCCTTGTCTATATCAATGTTGCTGCTGCTGTCTAGTTGGCCAGTGTTTGTTGGGATATATGTGTTGCTGCTGGTTTCAACTTATGACTGTGATATTGCTGTTCTTTTCAATTTTGAGCATGTTTGCTTCTTTTTATGGTTACTGGTTGTTTTTATTAGTGGCTGATTACTGTTGTTTGTTTGGGCTCTGACCTTGTAATCTTGTATAGTCATGACATCATAGGGCATGTCCTTTGATGTCTATGCTATATTCTGATTGGGGTTTCCCATGATGTTTGTACATTCTTTCTCTTTTATTTCAGTCTAAATTTAGGGGGGAAAAAACTTTGTTATGTTGAATGTGTGCCAAATGATTATTGTAGAGTTACGGAGGAACTGTCTGTTATTCCTTACAAAAATTTGTATTCTGTGCTCAGGAGCGCAATACGACTAATCAATCTAGTTGACCACTAAATTTGTAAGGAGGATTAGGTAGGTAGCTATTTGTGGCCGGATTCTTCTACACCTCTCTCATATTTGAAAGAGTTGTTTTATAAGATACTTCTCAATGGACGAGATAACAAAAAATAGATTAAAATTTAAAAAATACTATATTACCTAAAATAATTTACAAATCGACATAACAATTATCATAATTTACCACACCACCACAATAATTAATTATTATTTAAAAATAGATATCCATGGATAATCTAAATCTATATACAAAACTTACAAATCATTAACAACAATTTTCATAATTCACCACACTACCACAATAACAATTATAATTATAATAATTATTATATTTTTTATTATTATAATTATTGATATTATTATTGTTGTTATTATTACTATTATCATCATTGTTATGATTATTGTTATTGTTATTATTATTAGTATTATTACAATTATGATAATTATTCTTATAATTATTACTATTATTATAATAATTCTTATTATTACTATTATAGTTATAATTATAATTATTACTGTTATTATTATTACTATTTCTATAATAATTATTATTATTTTTAGTACTATTATAATTAAGGCTGTAAACGAGCGAAGATGAGTTCGGACTCGACAAGAAAAAATACGAGCGAGACTCGGATTCGTTAATAATATGAGTATAATCTGAGCATTAAAAATAGTTCGAATAAAAATATTAGTAGAATCTGAGCAAGGTTATACTCGACTCGTTTAAGATTCAAACTAGGAGTATATCAAGAGAATGATGTTGATGACGCATTTGAAGTTAGTCTTGGTCAAATACAATCATTGAATAGAGAGGACATGGATCATGAAGATGTTGAGGAGTTGGTCATTTCAAGACTACCTGAAGTTGTTGAGGAGAACTTAGAGGATGTCGATGAAGAAGATGAGTTAGATGAAACTTTGGTTGATTATTGTACTACTGAGGATGATTCTCAGCAACATAGTGGTTCTGAAAACGATACTGATGATAACAATAGTTAACTCAACAGAACACAGGTGCTCTAATAAACTCATTCTATTCTTCAAACTTTTTTCGGTTGCTTTGATGTATTAATGGTCTAATAAACTCCTCGGATATTATTTGTTTGTGTATTCAGGGAATGCTGTTGGTCTCGGGCTTGCCCATGACTTGTTGCTCTTCAAACTTTTTCGGTTGTTTGTTACTTGTGCATGTGGCTGCTGGTTTTCTTCTGCTGCCATGGGGCTGGTGCAGGGCAAGTCTATGCTGGTGTGGTCATGGGCTTGCTACTTGTTGGCTATGCTGGCCATTTCTGCTGCGTGTGGCATCTGGTGCAGTCTGTTTTTGGCGTGGCTACTTGTTGGCTATGCTGGCCATTTTATATTTGTAAAATGTAAAAATAAATATTATAAGCTCATTTCTAAGTAAAACAAGAAATTCAATTTATAATTATATTTATTATAAAACTATTTATAATTTATCATTTCGATTCGAATTCGAGTAGCTCTCTGCTCGCTCAGGTTCGACTCGTTTACACCCTTAATTATAATAATAATAAATATTTGTTAACCTTACTTAAGACTATTATTATAATTATTACTTTTTTTACATTTACTATTAGTACTATTATAATAATAATAAATATTATTATTATTATTATTGTTATTACTATTACTATAATTATTATTATTATTATTATTAGTTGTAGTGTTATTATTGTTATTATAATTAAGGCTATTATAATTATTATAAATATCATTATTATTATTACTACTACTATCAAATGTTTGTTATTTATTTACGATCATAAATAATGTTAAAGTTAAAAAAATTAAAAATAAATAATCTAAAATACTTTAAATTTTATTAAAAGGACATAATATTAATCTAAAAAAGTCTTTTGGAAATCAATTTAAAGTAAATTAATTTTTTGGTATTGTATTTAACTAACAATTAGGGAGGGCTTCGTTCAATTCTAGTAGAATCTGGCTTTGTGCGCGACAGTGATTCCTGCTAGAGAGATGGGTTCGCTCAATTCTTAGCCAACATTGATCGAAGGTTCAACTAGATAGATGCTAGGTCTCAACCAATTTGTTCTCCCCTCTACTCGTTAGCCATAGTTTAGGCGGGAGAAATAAAAAAGTTAATAGCGCCAAATTTTGCCGCTAATAACAGAGCAAATTTAATTGACAGTGTTATTCTTGACTTTTCCCTATAAATGTTCCAAATTTAAGCTCGAGCGTGGTAAGTCATGACTGCAGCCCTTTTCCTTTCCATTCAATTCCATTTCGAGCGTGGTAAGTCACTGCTTCTAAGTTTGTTTTCATCTTAAAGAGTATTTATTGAGCTATAATCAGGAGTTATTGGAGTATTTATTGATGCTGTGGTCTCTTGAATTAATAGTCAGATTTTTACTGGTGTTGGTGAAAAATAATTTGTGAAGTACATCCATCTGTAGAATCTTTCTTCTTTGTTAGTATTATCAAAAATTATTAAAGATAACATTTGTTTATACAGCTGTGGCCTGTGGGCTTCTAAGACCACTGATTTTTAAAAAAGAACATGAGAATAACATGGGGTGGGGTTGAGGTTGAGTTTGGATGTCAATGGTGGCTTAGGAGAGGAGAGGGATTGTTTGAGTGAGGAGAAGGGACGGTTGAAATTTTAAGAGAATAAGCCCATTTCGGTTTTTTTAAAACTTCAAAACTGCCGACTTTTGGTACCAGCACCGGCGGCGCTCGGTTTGTGTTCGTTTCAGAGCCGGAGGCGCTCGCAGGCAGGAGGTTCAGCGCCGGAGGCTCTCAATTTAGCTTTGGCCAGCGCCGACGGCTCTCACTCTTGATACCACCCAAACATTGCTCTCGCCGGCGGCGACTCTCGTTTCTTCTTATTCCAGCGCCGACGACTCTTGAGAGAAAATAATCTTTTTTCTTGTCCAAATAATACTGGTTGCTCAAGGTTTTACAAAAAAATAAAATAATAATAATAAAAAATTGGTCTTATTAAGATGAGAATATATGCTCCAACTGTTCCAGGCTCATTTGATTTTTGACAAAAATACCCTTTAATCACTGATCTCACATAAGTATCATTATCAAATTGGATTAATGTTTGATTATATTCTGTGTTTTTTGTTAGCCAATACTATTTGTTAATCTATACCAGAGTTTGGACTCCAACTAATGTTGCTGATGATCAATTTTTTCTAAAAATACCAAGACACTTAAAATTGATGTTTATGCTCACATATTAGTAGTTAATACAATTCTAATAAATCTAAGTTACTTTTTTATTCTTACAGGTTTTATAAATGGCTCCTGGAAGTGGACACAAACTAAAAGTGAAAAGCAATGCAAACAAGACTAAACAAATTCTCGTTGATCGTAATTCTAAGCCAGCTGATTCGATAACTCAGAGAGCTCTCACAGGACGTTTTAACAAAGAAAACGTTGCTCCTGATGGTGGGAAATCTAATACAGCAAAGGAACCATTTGTAATACTTAAAGAACATAATAATTCGTCCAAAGGTAGTGAACATGCTACTAAAAGTCAGACATCTGAAATTAATCTCACGCCACAAAGCTCTAGAGTTCCAGCAATTCAAAGGCTTGAAAGTCCATTAACTTAGAGCCCAGGAATTCCAACTACTGAAAATCATGAAACTCCAACAACAGAAAGTCCTGAAATTCCATCAAATGAGCAACCCCCATCAACTGAAACAAGAATTGAAACAGGTATGAATTCTCTTTTTTTTCTCTTAAAAAAAATTATACTAAGTTCTGAAGTAACTAATAATCTTATTTGTTATGTATGCAAAACAAATACTATAACAAGTATGTAATGTTCATACAGGTAGCTCTAAGAAAAGGAGTCGTGGTCCAACAATGGGCAAGGGGATTATGAAGTCATTTGTTACTTCAAGGAGCAAAATGAAAATCAATGTGGATCCATTCATAGGAAGACCTATCAATGGAGATGAATCTGCAAAGCTTGCAAGTCAAATTGGCGTAGTAACTCGAGATGTTCTTCCAGTGCCCAAAAGGTGGAAAGACGTAGATGAGGAAAAGAGTTTGGAACCAGGCTTTGACCATATAAATGTATATATCGAAACTAATAACTTTTTTATTATATCAATTAATTTTTCTCATCATCTAAAATATGCTAATATGATATGTAGATCCACATGGATGTTAATGTTGATACTCCAGGAGTGAAACAATGTTTGATTGATAGGGTGAAATCTAGTAGCCGACAAAAGCGTTACAAGTTACATATGCACTACAAGAAGTTTGCGACTTTGGTAGAGGCTAAGAATAACAAGCCTTCTTTTTGTCCTTGTAAAAAAAATTGGGAAGCATTGTGCGACTATTTTGCAACACCTAAATTTAAGGTAATAATAGAAAAAGTTAAGTGGTTTTAAATGTTAAGGTTCAGTGTTTAGGTTATACCTATAGGTTTGTAACATTGATTACAATGTCATTGTTCTTGTTTTTATAGCACACAAGTTTTGTGAATGGTGGGAATAGAAGACAGGTGAGAGCTCCACATATTTCAGGCAGAAAGCCATTTACTGTTCGTCGACACGAGATTGTAAGCGTTCTAAACTTGTACTTTTGTACTACTTTCATTCTAATAACATTTAATTGAATATATCAGAGAAAAAGGGATATGGAATTGGGGTCTTATGGGAGTTTTTTGGATCTTGTTTATGGTGTATGCTTAATTGTCACATTGCTTCAACAAGATCTGCTTAGTTGATTAATAGATTATATAAACATATTCATAAATATTTGCACATTTTTTCCTGTCCTAGTCTAAAAACGAGCTAAATGGAGATCCTTGTGATATGATTGATTTGTATAAACGTACGCATTATTCAGAGAAAAAGGGTTGGTCATCCAAAGTGGCAGAAGAGAATTGGGTAACTTTCGTATCTATTTGTTTAAAATCCAGCCTTTTCTATGTTAATGATTGTAATTAACTATATATACCTTCTTACATCCATGTGTTTTAATAGGAGTTGATGAAAACAAAGCGAGATCAATATAGAGAAGAAGGATCTGAGAAGAACACAGATGAAATAGTCTTGGAGGTTCTTGGCCGTGGATCTTGTTACATTAAAGGCCTTGGGTATGGTCCAAAACCTCCAAGCAGGCGCATCACATCATCTGATTTAGCTACCCAACAAGTCCAAAAGGAACTTCAAGATACACAACAAAAGCTACAAATGTCTAACTCTCAAGTAAATGATCTAAAGACACAAGTGGCTGAATTTGAGACTGAAGTGTCTGATTTGAAAACTCAATTGGTTGATCAAGGTGCAAATATCAACAAACTTATGGCAATTATGGCTGCTAATGGGATGAACGTATACTAGAGAAAAATATCATGTAAGTAATAAATACTTTTAAACTTCAATTAAGCTTTCAAATGTTGTTTTCCATGGTTGAAAAATATCACACCAGATTTTTCCTTAATATGAAGACTGCAAATTTTTATCTGCGTATTGGAGATTTGTAGTACTTCAACTGGATAATTGCAAATTCTTGCTGGCTTGTGTCCCTGCACAAAGTGGTTTTTGATGGTGTCTCTATGTTTTGTAAGTCATATATATGCCATCTATGTGAGCCTTAATAACCTTCACACCTTCACAAATTCTATGTTTTGAGGCATTCAAATAAACTTCACACATCATTAAAACTTATCACCATGAACCTTAATAAGCTTGCACAGTCAGTCTAATCTCTGGCACCAAAATAGTGCACACACACAAGGCACTTTAGGCATGGTTTTAACACCTCAAGTTCAGGTTCTGGCCTTTTAATTCATTGAGACGCATGTATTTTCATCACATGAGACTTATTATTTCATAACCCTGGCTTGTATAATAGCTTAGCATATTTTTGGCTTTTAAAACTTACTTTACATAGCATATACACATGAGGCTATACAAGTTTGCTAGCTTATGACTTCGCTGCACTTTTGCTACCATTTCTGGCATATTTTTATGCCACAATATAAACTTCTATCTATCTAATATGGCCAGGTTTAATAGATGGCCATAGCAGTACCAAACTTAGATGCACATGGAGATTCTAACTTGGTCTTCTTACTAGCTTTGGTCATGGTAATGATTGGCAACCATTATAAGCATGCATTAACATCTTTATATGAGTTTATTACAGTACTTTAAGTTCAGGTATTAAAAATTACACAAAACAGTCCACTTTTGGGCTTAAAATGTGATTTTTCACCAGTCTAATGCTCAAAACAGTTTAGGCTTGGTTTCTTTAGCTTGTGTAACTTACTTATGCCATATTATAACTATTGAAACTTGCCTATATGGTCCAGGTATGGTGGTTCTTCATTTAGGTGCTAATTTCTATTTTAAAGCTTACTTTCATTGGTTTTTAGATATGAATTTGAACCGCACATAACATAGACCTTAACTAAATTAAGGAACACCTTTTAAATACCCCTTATGGACATTTCATGGTCTCTTTACTGACTCATAAGTTCAGGTACTGAACTTGACCAAAACAGTCCCCAAATTTGATGGTGTCTCTGTGTTTCCCTGGATATGATGTATTCCCAACACTTGTTGCTGCTGCCCATTTGCATAGTTGTGCATTGGCAATATTTAAAGTGGTTTGCTGGCATTGGCGCTTTCCTTGAATCTTGTGATGGTGAAATTACACTAATGTTGGTGATGCCAATCAACAGTATATGCTTTGATTTTAGATATGGTTTAATTTATCTTTGATATATTTTGACAACTGTTCTTGGTCCAATATAGGAAAATAGCATAATTCTAATGATTGGCAGGTGAATGCTTTGCAGGAGCGTAATGTTTGCTCTGTTTACAGTCTAAAGGGCAGCTGTGTAATCTTATTTAAGAATTTCAGCTTTTTGGATTATGTAATTTGGTTTTGTGGTACTTAGATTATTTAAGCAACAGTTTATTGCCTAGATGCAGCTGTGTGTTGCTGCGTTTTTTTGGCATGGCTGCTGCTGTGTGTTCCTGCATAGATTTTTGGCATGGCTGCTGCTGGTGTGGTATTCATGCTGATGTGCTGGGTTGTTTGCTCTTGTTTGTTTATTGGTTTGCTTGGGTTGTTGTTGTGCGTGGCTGGTCTGGTTGGTTCAGTTTGTGCGTGGCTGGTCTGGTTGGTTTTTGCTGCTGTGTTGGCTTTTGCTGCTGGTTTGCTGCTGTTTTGTGCGGCTGGTAGATGTTGTTGCTATATGGTCTGGCTTGCGGGTGATTTGTGCGGCCATGTCATTGCTGTTGTTGTCGTGTCGGTGGACCATTTGGGATGTCTTTGCTGCTGCCAGTGTTTCTTTTAGGCAAAATGTGTTGCTGTTGGTTTCATTTTTTGGCCATAAAATTGCTGCTTGTTTCTATTTTGAGCATGTTTGCTCAGTTAGGCTTTGTGCTTGTTCTTATTGTCTGTTTGGGCATCTGGCCTGTTATCTTTTATAGTCATGACATCATAGGGCATGTCCTATGATGTCTATGCTATAATCTTATTGGGGTTTCCCATGATGTTCTGTACATTCTTTTTCTTTTAATTCAGTCTAAATTTAGCAAAAAAAAAGAAGATATTGTTACTAATATTAACTATTTGGTGACAAGTTATGCCGTCACTATTATATATCATTTAGTGATGCCTTTTACTTTTGTAACTATTAATAGCTCTTTATGTGACGAGTTCCATCGTCACCATAAGTATTCAATTAGCGACATAGAAAAAATGTGTCATACAAATTAACTCTTTGCTGACAAACTATATCGTCACTGTATATATATTCATTTAGTCACAACAACTACTTTTGTCACTATTAGTAACTCTTTTTGTGACGAGATGTATCGTCACCATAAGTATTCAATTAGTGACATTGACAAATGTGTCCCAAAAAATAACTCTTTGGTGACAAATTATTTTGTAACATTATTTAAAATATGAAATGACAACGACATAATTGTCATGTTAAATATATTATTAGGTGACAAATTTTTCTGTCGTCACTTATTTTCTTATTTTTGGTGACGCTAAACACAATAACATGACGAAAGAATAATCATAAATATGACAATATTGTCGTCATTAAAATTAGATGATTTAAGTAGAGTAACATATTTTCGTCACTAAAACAATATCATTTAATGACAAAAATCGATTTTTTCATTAAATGCACCAAGTTTTGATGACGAAACATAATATAGAGTGACGGAAGTTTCATTCAAATAGTGACGCTATTAACGTCGCTAAAAGTAATTAATTATAGTGACAATGATGTAGATCGTCACCATAAGTTAAAACATTTAGTGACGACATCAAATATTGTCAAATAAACCTAATACAAAGCTCATACGGTGACGGTCTCTGTGACGATTAACAATCGTCACTAAATGTTTTAGTGACGAAAAATGAATTTTATGTGACAAATTTTAGCGTCATTTTTTGTGTGATTTCTTGTAGTGGGATTTGGAACATGTACATAATGTTTTTCACGTGTCAGTCTTACGAGCATATAAACCAGACTATAAACATGTGATAGATTTCGAACCGATACAGTTCGAAAAAGATTTGACCTATGAAGAGGTTCCTATTCAAATATTGGATAGAAAAGATCAAGTTGTGCGCAATAAGACAATACCTTCGGTAAAGGTCTTATGGAAAAACCACAATGTAGAAGAGGCAACCTGGGAGTTGGAGGATAAAATGCGACAGAATTATCCTCACCTCTTCGAGTAATATGTTTTTGGCGATTCAGATGACGGAATCTTTATAAGGGGGAAAGATTGTAAAACCCTGAAGTTTTTAAAGGCACAGGTATAATTATTCTAGTCAGATTTCATATATGAATTTTAGGTATAATTTTTTTTTTATTATTTAGTTTCATTGGCTATTGTGACATATGTATATTTTATATATGATTGCAAGATAAGATTTTGTGGGATGGAATCCTAGAATAATTGGGATGATATTATTAATTTGCTTACAGGTTATTAAAATAATTTAAAGGGGTTAAAATTATTTTAATTCTAGAACCTTAAGTTAATTATAATATTGCCTATATTATTTAACGAAGTTATTTGTATTTATTTTGGGGGATTACTCATTATTTTATGGGTTATTAAAATAATTTAAGGGATTAAATTATTTTAATATTTAAACCCTAGATTAATTATATTATTCCCTCTACTTGATTAATGAGTGGTTTATTTATATTGAAACTCTTTTAATTAAGGAGTAGAATATTATATTTTATCTTATAGGTTATTAAAATAATTTAGTAATATAAATTATTTTAATAGTGTACCTTATCGATAAATAATACAATCCCTTAATTAGTGTTTGGTATATTGGATTGTGAAAAAGGGGGTTTTAACTTCTCACTTAATGGGTAATTATATTTAATAATACTCATGAGGGATTTATATTAAACCAAAAGAGAAGCTATTGCTCTGCCAAACACAGCCTTAAGCCTATTTTGTTTTCCCCTCATATCCGATTAAAGCAAGAAATGGCTAAGGTTAGTTTAGCAGCTGGTGATTCATGAGAGATCTAAGCAGGAGTTGGCGAGATTGAGAGAAATTATGAATAGACTTTTGCTTCTACCGAATGAGAAGATAGCTTATACACAAAGGAGAGAGAGAGACTCGACTGAAACTCCTGAGTTGGGACTCGGCTGTTTCGCGTGGAAAGGGGCTGGAAATTGTTGGTTCGTGTGGGAAGAAGAAGGAAGGATTTGGAGTTGCTGTATTAAGAATCGAAGTTGCTTCAGGTATGTTGAATTTGTTGTTGAGGTTCAAAATTTAACAATTCTTAATTTAGGGCTCAAATTGGTATTAGTTGTTAAAGATTCAATTCGGTAATTGTGGAACCTATTTTTGCTTTGTGATTGAGTTAAGGAATTGTAGCTTTGAGTTGGGGCTTTTAACCTCAAACGGTTTCTATAATTTGGGGATTTCCGATTCGAACATTGATTTTCAGTAATGGTGGGATTTTTGGTTGATTTAAGGTTATTGTTGTAAAAATCCTATAATTTCTGGGTATTGATAAATATGATATTTAGACTGTTATAATTGATTAACTTGACAGATGTTGGCTATTGAATGTTGTACTTAAACAGTCGATAGGAATTTTGTTGTTTCAAACATATTATGTTCATTTTATTTCATCTGCTATTTGGGAATTCTGTGATAAAGAAAAGATAATGGTATACTAGAGTATTGGTTTAGCAATGGTAATTCAAATCATGGATATATATTGGTTATTTAGTTAATCAATTAACTTGTATACATGAATGGTAGTATAAACCCGTGGCTATAATTGATACTTGAGCAGTATAGCTGTCAAGATATGCTTTATTAAATTGACAGTGAAATTTGATTGGGAAGTAGTAATATTTTGTGTTTAGAGTTTCACCCCAATTGATTTCTATTAACTGGGGAGTTTTGATTAAAGCAGTGGGTTTTGATAATGGTAGTATTATTGTTGCTATAAAACTGTTGTGGTAGAGTTTTATCATTTCTGGATATTATTATATTTGGTACTCAGACTGTTATAATTAAGTAGCTTATCAATGGCTTATTTCTTATAAAAGTTCAACCACTGAATTATAAATAGATTTTGTTTTTAAAACAAAAAAAAACTTCTATGTGGACTGAAATTTGGATGGAGTTTAGCATGCTCAATTATAATCGATTATCTAATCTTTGTTATTAACAAATGAGTTCATACAAAGTTGGTATATTGTTTATTTTAATAATTCATCAATCTTTATATGTGGATAATGGTGTAAATTAGTTGGTATGATGAGATTTTGAGTAGTATGTCAGTCAAGACATGCTCTATTATATTGGCTTTGTAATTAGTATATTGTTTAAAGGAATTCCTTGTATGTTTTGTGATGTGAATTAATTGTTATGGACTGAGGTAGAACCATGGAGATTAGTTGTTGTTGTGCGGAGTAACAAGGGTGGCGGAGATGGAATTAAAAGCGTAAACCAAACCCTTAAAAATCAGTCCATAACAATAACGCGCGCAATATATTCGTATAATGGCCTAAAAGAACCATTTTTGGCTTAAAACCCAAAATATGGCAAAGCCGAAACCCAAGTTGAGTTCGTATATTCGAACTAATACTAATTTAATAGCCTTGTGGAATTAAACCGTGACGAAACGTGTTTTAAACGAAAAAATAAAAACTTAATAATTAGTGCGCACGCCTATTTTTGAAGTGCTATTCGGGTTGAGTATCGGACCCGCAATTGGTGACTAGTTTTTTTTTTAGAAAAAATAGTCTACTATAATGACTATGATATAGTCGAATTTGATTTTTTTTTATCGAACGTACGTGTTAGGAGTTATAAATTATAAGTTAGCTACGTGGCAAAGGGGGGGCTGTTGTGTGTGCAGCAGCTGCGTGCACAACAATGTGCAGCAGCGTGCAACACAACAGCAGCGAGTAGGTGCTAGCAGCAACGTAGCAGCAGTGTGCAACATTATGCATACCTAGCAGCCATCGCACAAAGTGTGCATCGAACCAACAGCAACAGTCGCTATAGGGCTAGCTTGGTGATTGTGGTAAACAAGTTAGGCGCGTAGTCTGTTTATTTGTTACAGCTGTAGTAGTAGTTTATACGTAATTACATCACCTATAACATACCAAGAGTTGTAGTGATTGAACTAGTAAACCAAGAAATGAAATTGTGCAAGGTAAGGAACAGGGACAAAGGGTCTGCTGCCTAATGGCAACAGTAGGCAGCAGCAAATCGCGGATATAGCAGCTTTAGATAGACTATGTTAACCTCATGATATAGTTGGAGAATTTAACCATAAAGTTTGGTTTAAGAATTTTCAAAATAAACAAGTATATAAAATCTATAATAGATTTACAATTCTATATAATTGAATTGAAAGCATGGGTGTAATGTATCTAGGGGACTGTTTTGACAATATGTTGAAGCATGTTGGTTTTTAACGCATTAACCTATAAGAGTGAATCTATTAAACGATTTGGCAACTATAATTTCCCTATTTTATCTATAACTACACCCAATACACAAAATGAGCTACGAATTCATCTTGAATATCTAAGTTAGTTACAAAAGAATGTAATACTCTTATATTTAAATTACAAGTGGCGTATAAGTTGGAAATTACGTAGTATTCATGTATTAAGATAACGTCAAAGTTTATTAAAACGATTAATAACTATCGTCGTGATTAATAGAATAAGTGTTTTTGAAAAAGTTGTAAGAATTTTCAAAAACAACACAAATGAAAACTAGTTGATTAGTTTTCAAGTGTTAAGCTTATAAACCTTAGAAATTCTAATATTTAGAATCTCTAAATGAACAACTTACTTTGCTTAAAATGTTCTAGTAAGTAGAGTAATAGAGTACTCTTAGCCTAATCGAACCCAAAGTTAGACAATAAAGGGTTAGGTCATAACATGGATGAGGTATTTGAAAAATGTGTTTATATATATATATATATATATATATATATATATATCCATAATATATTTATGTGATATTCACTCCTATACTTTTATCGCTATAATATATAGTTAACCTACTTCATATATCTATATATATGTGTAGGATCTACAGGGTCAAAATAGCAGAGTTTTGTCAGTACTTTAACAACAGGCAAGTATCTAAACACCAATTCTCTCTAAGTCAATCAAGTAAGTTGACTTGATCATATTAAGGTAAGTTTATATTTTTATACATAAAGTGATAAAAAGGAATTAAATCCTTTTTATTCCAATCAGCTTCACAAGATTGGTGAGATTTTTATTTTGCATATTATAATGATAACTGATATGCATGAACAGTTTACAGAGGGTCCAAGCCAATGGTTTGGGCTGGACTAAACTTATAACATTTCTATTCTTTTATCGAAATGTTATTGTTGTTCAACTATATTAATTATGGTTTGAATTCTAAGCTGAGTATGAACAATTTCCGATATAGGAATATATTTTTGAAATCCGCTTCAAGGGCGGTACAGACTTGTAACACTCTATGAGTGTGAGAAGTGAACCTAATGGTGGTTCACAAATAACAGTGTTGATCAACGCAGGGCATATCGGGCTGATCACCCACCATGCCCATAAGTTCAGACGGTTCGCAAAAGAAACTTTGCCTGGAACCTTTTCAATAAAATTGAAACTATTGTTCATAGTTTGTATAACTACTCAGCATATTCTTTAATGATAATGGTTATCATGAGTTGGTTTCAGTTCATGTTACTTAACAGCTCATTCTACTATTAAAGTACACTCCACAGAAAACATTTATTCTTTCATACGTTATAATCGTATATTACTTGCTGAGCACTTTTATGCTCATTCTTGCTTTGTTTATAAATGTTTTCAGTGTACCCGGAATATACTACAGGGTCAGCAGGAAACAAAGGCAAAGGGAAGGCCGCAGACTAAATTTTGTTGCTCCCCGTAATAGATAGTTAAATGTTTGTATATATTTAATTATCATGTTAAGTAGTTAAGGTTATATATCTTGGGGTTTGCAACTCTGATGTAATACTTTTGTATAAGTTTAGTATTTACTTTTAGTTATGCTTTGGATATCGTGAGCACTAAATAAGGGTTGGAAGTACCTGAATTTAGGGGCGTCACATCATCCCTCTCCCTCTCTCCAGTTAAATGTGCATTCCTGCAGGTAAGAGAAAGAATGTTAACTCAAAAAATATAATCCAAGCCAAAACCAAATAACTGTCGATTCCCTATATCTATTTTCTTTTACCCTCACACGAAATCCAAGTAAACCAATTTTCAACTATCTGAAGTAAATATAAGAGAATTTCATGTACACCCTGAAACTAAATCATTACAAGAAAATAAAATAAGAGGCTCTGCCAAAAGAGTTCACAAAGTTTAGTAATTTCTTCCATCACAGAGCATACGAGTCTGGCCGAAAAACAAGCTCACTAATGGACTTCATATACAAGTATATCAGTTAAAACAAGTCGACTTGTTGAGCCAAAGCCTAGTTGTTAGTTATGAAATGATGCAGAAAACATAGCAAACATTGATGATTTAGAATTTAGGAATGAAATTAGCATTCTAATTCAGGAAAAGCTCAAAGCTCTGTACAAATAAGTCAAAGCTCTGTACAAAATCCAAGTGTCTATTCTAGTGAGAAAATTCTTCCTGCCTAAGAGGCCTCACATTTATCTTTGTGTACATTTTGTAAAATGACAAATTGTTATATATGCTCAACACCACTAAAGTTAACAGTGGAGAAGCAGAGAAATCAAAATAGAACAATCACAAAATGAATTGAGGAATATACGGACATATATTCTGCTTTCTGAATACAAACTGAAAACATACAAAATTCAAAAGAAATCATCACATAGACTAGCAGAAATTAGGAATCACCTCTTCTAGAATAGTAATACTGGCAGGAGATTTTCAGCTGCAGCAACCGAATCAGCCCACGAAGTTGGCATAGTCAAACAAAAATTCACCTTTTTCCTTCCCACAATTCCCTCACTTGCTTATTCTTCAAACACCTCACAAAACCCTCAAAATCCTTTCTTAAATATCAAATTTTCAATTCAACCAGAACAATTTTCGTCACCATCAAAATCAAAAAAAAAAATACAAAGAACTTCAGTTACTTTCTCTTTCAGCCTAGCAGCAAAATCCCCTGATCAAACATAACAATCAAAATATTAACAAAACCCCAATATTGATCCATGACGGTCACAACAGACCAAATCATACACAGACGCATACAAAGCATATCTACAAAATGCAACACAAATTCATTTCGAAAAGAACATAAACAAAAACACAAAATTACATCAAAAAGAACAAATCTTTAACAAATACATACGACCATAAATTACAGAGAAGGAAGAACATACGTAAAATGGAGAAGCGTAAAGTTGGTGAAAAATGAAACCCTAATTTGAAGATGGAAGCTGTTTGGTGCTATGGGGAGGCGATACCCAAAAGCAAAAATATCTTGTTTCTCCCTCTACAAAAAAAGAGGGACACTTTCCGTACCGTGCCACGCCGGAAAATCTCATTTCCCCTTTGTCTCCTGCGAGTCCGCGGCCGCGTAGAACATGAGATTGAGTTCGAAAAATTAATCGAAGAAGAATTATCGTTCTGTAATGAAATAAAAGACGAAGGAACAGATTGTTCGAGAAATAACCGTTCAGTTTTGATTGAGAGAAAGAGGATGAGGAGAGAGAAACTAGCTTGAGAGTTTTCTATGGAGGAATTTGGGTTTTTCTGTAGTGATTGAGATTTCTCATAGCGAGAAAGAGGCTTTGTCGAAGAGGAGAGCTCGAGCTCTGAGTTGGAGCTAAATTTGAGCCCTAGTTTTTGAGATGTCGATTCTGTGCTTTAAATTACTCCCTTCCACCCCTCCGTGTTTTTTAAATAGATAACGTTTTTTAAAAAAACGTTATCTATTTAAAATCAAAAATTGGCCCTTCTAAATTCACAACGTTTTTGTCTATCAAACTACAACGTTTTATTAAAAAAACGTCATGCAAAAAAATATCACAACGTTTTTTATAAAAACGTTGTGGTTTAAGTGTTATCTATTTACTACTTTGTACTAGTGATTATGAATACTACTCCCTCCATCGCACAAAAAGAGCCCAATTAGTAAACTTTGCAAATATTAAGTTTGTATTTTTGTACCATGTTTATCCCTATAAATTGTTAATTTTATAGGGATGGCATAATAAATGAAACTTTGATGGCGAACTTGAACACATTGCGGAATTTTACACTACCATCAAAGAAATGAGACTCTTGTGGAACAAACAAAAGAAGAATTGGTAAATGATACTATTTTTCTTGAGCAGAGAGAGTGTAACTTACCGAATGTGTTTTTTTTCTTCTGCAATTTACAACTATTCTAGGAATCAATTGTTTTACTTTTTCTTCATCGAAGTGGAGGTGTACAAAGGGTAGTTCATATTCCTTTCATTATAATTTATTCTTCTTGTGATGCTGAGAAACAAAAGCTGGTTCCCAAATTTTGCTTTATAGTTTCTCATGTATATATTGCTCATGTGCTTACTAATACAGAGTCGTTCTTAGAAATTCTTTTTCTCTTCCTTCTACTTACATGCTTAGTATTGCAGGTTCCCAAAGAATTTGGTTATCCCATCGTTGAAGAGAGTGTTATACAGTTATCTAGCAATTGTGAAAAAGCAGAAAATGAAGCAGACATTGAACACTATATCGATCTCAAGGTTCGTAAGTATTGTAATTTATCTGGTTGATAAAGAAATCCACTCAGCTTGAAATATATTATTGTTCTACTAGCCGAATCATCATTTACTTTTACTCAATGTTATATACTTTCTAATGTTAATCAACAGTGGTGATCATGACATGATTGTTCCATTTCAATCAACTTAAGCTTAGATAAGAGATCTAAACTACTCCATCATTGATGAATGCTAAATCAGCTGCTACAGCTATATGTTTTACCTAACGAATTAAATTTATGCATCAGGACCATTAAGAAGTCGTGCTGCAAAAGCTATTGGTTTTATTAATATGATGATTGATTACTCCACGGAGAATGCACCCTTGCAAAGAGCGAACTATCGGCATGTTAGTTATCAATTTGGTCTCACTTTTGGAAATCAATTGTTAAATGGATATTGCTAGGAAACTGAATGTGAGAATGCCATAGGGTAAGCATAAACAGTCGAGACAGTAGCTCTGCTCATACACAAAGTTTAAAGTCAACCTAATGCTGTAACATTCGAGACATTCAGTCAATATAAATAAAGTTTATAAATGTAAATTTATTTTTAATGAGATGAATTTGTAGTATATAGTAATTTAATATAAAAAAAAATTCAAGAAGTTAGGCATGCACGTTTTTTTGAATTTCATTTCTTTCCTCGTTTGATCACCAATTATATACCTATATATATACATATATATATATATACATATATAATAATGGAGCTAGTTCATTACTAGTAATATATATATATATATAAATAGCCTTACACGTACACTAAGTTTTCCTCCTACTCATTCAATTAATGAGCTAGTTAGTATATTATATATATGTAGCCAGAGGCGGAACCAAGGGGGCGAGGGGGGGCATATGCCCCCCTAGGTTGGAATCTCCGGCAGCCTTAGATTATTTCTGCTTGTAGGCAATGGCGGAACCAGGGGGCGAGGGAGGCGGGTGACCCTGCTATCCTGAGTTTGTGAGAGAGAGATTTGCAGAGGTAATATATATATGAGTAGAGAGAAGGGGGTTATATAAAGGAATACTTAGAACCGGAGAGAGAAAGAAGTTGGGTGGGGTTTATTCAAAACTCTTTCTGCTGCTTCTTCATCTTCTTATCTGTTCTTCTACGTCTGCAGTTTTGTTCCTTGAAAGTGTCAAATTGGACCCCACATACATAGATATACAGGAGTACTATATATTTATCCATCATGTGATATTCAATCTTTTAGCTAGCTCATAGCTACAAGATTAGACATAATTGTACTTATTTTATTTTTTATTTTATCGGGAATTTAATTAATATAAATAATAGTTTTTTTTATTTTACAAGAAGAATTTTATTTATTAACTTTTTATTGTATAAATTTTTTTTTTCTTTATATTGATAGTGGTATAATATAATATACTACACATTTATCGCCGTAGCACATTATTGAGATAATATATATTATTTTTAGTCATTACAATGCACTCTTAATATTTATAAATTTTAATTTATAAATAAATTTTAATTTATTTATAAATTAAATACAAATACAATGAGTGTAATCAGACGCAAATTGTTTTTTACTAATATATTTTGCCCCCCCCCCTCTAAAAAGGTTCTGGTTCCGCCACTGTATGTAGCATATATTTCCTCCCTAACCAGACAAGTATATATCTATATATAATAAATAATGAGCTAGTTGTTCAATTATAAAGCTAGTAGAATATATATTAAATGATGAGCTAGTTTCCCTAATTATTTAATTATGAAGTTAGTTGCATATATATATATATATATATGTATGTATACACGTTTCCCTCCCAACTATATATATAGATACAAATCTCTCATACTGACAAGAAGGGAAAATAGAGAGAGGACAGAGACGTGAGAATAGAGAGAGAGGAAAAAAGGGTCACGATTGAGTTTAGGAGGAGAAGAAATAGAAGGAAAATGTATGTTTTTTAATATATATTATTTATGGATATATATATATATATATATATATATATATATATAGATTAAGCAATAATTGTAATAACCCAAAGATTTTGATATATTAAAATAAGAAATTTTACGTATGAATATTTTTTATATATAATAAAATTATTTTTATTATATATTAAAGCAAGTATGAGAATATATGTAAGGAAAGGAATGTGAATATGTAATATGTATATATATATATATATATATATATATATATATATATTTCATATATGGTTTCAAGTAAATTTTTTATTAAAGAAATAGTTGGTAATTATAAATTATATTCGATTAATAAGTTAATTTTTATATTAAAGATATATGATTATTTATAAAAAAATATGATTACTATATTATTTAAATAATAAATGTATATCATAAGAAATAATTATTAATATTATTATTATTATTACTATGATTATTTCTTTATGATATGAATTTGTAAGATTAGTCAATTTATTTTAAATTGATTAAGTATGATAAATGTGGTAAAGTGACACTACGGATCAGAACCCTAATTTGATCTATGGTTATGGATTTTAATTTTAAATATAATTATTGATATAATTGTATTTAAAATGAATGTATGTGTATTATGGATAATAAGAATTTATTTTCTTAAGAAAATTCGAATACTAAATATAAGTATTGATTGTATTTGAATGTATGTATGTACAATATGTGATTCAATGAGTATAATAATTATTTATCAATGATGATAAATATGTTATGACTTATGTGAAAAATGTATGTGATTAATTGTTAGTTAAAGTAGGGCTCACTAATAGTTATTTAAATTAGTGGACTAACCTAAGAATATTAGTATTAAACAATTGATAAGATAGTTAGTTAATTAAATATTTAATTAAAGTGAATATAGTAAGTGAATAAATTTTGTACATTAATTAATATGGATATTAATTAATGAGAATTATGTGCTATATGAATGATTAATTTTAATAGTTTAATTAGTAAGGAATACTAGTGGACTAGCCTAATTAGTTTACTAACCAAGCCCACTCATTAAATTAATCATGAACTTGTATAATTAATGTGTGGACTAATTAAATTAGACTAACATCTAATAAACAAGTAGCCCAAATGTGGAATAATAATATTGGAAAACTAGTGGCCCAAACTAGTTAAAGTGACCCCAAAATGAATTTAAACAAAGTCTAATTGTTAGCCCAATTGGGGTATACTCTTAACAACTTAATTAATATAATAAAGCAATAAAAGGAAAAATGGGACAAAAATCAAGGGGCCAGCCGCCCATTGGGGCCCACATGGGTGAGGTGTTGATTTTTTGTAAGCTTGCTTGTAGGAATTAAAAAAAAGGAAGTACTAATGATAATGATCACACATCACCAACTTGTCACTTTGTGTAAGAAAAATATACTTGCAAATGATGACAATATGGATAGATATAATTTATATATCTATAGATATTGTAAGTAATTAGTCCTTTGTTAGTATTGTTCATTTCATTTTTGTTAGTTTGGAGAGAGAGAAAATAGAAACTTAAAGGCTACTTCTTTCTATTTCATCTATTCTTCTTTACAAAATAATATCAAGAAGAGATAGAGAGAGAGAGAGGCCACGACTAGAGAGGAGAGCATTTTATTCAAAGTTTCAAATTCCATAGCTACTTTAGAAAGAAGAAGGAAATCAAGCAAAGGTATAACAAAATCTTAACTTTAATATAGTGTATTTTCTTTTTGTTTGATTTGATTTTTGATGATATGAAGTTATGATCTTGAGGTCTAAAACCTTAGGTCCATATGATAATAAGTGTTTTATGTTTAGATCTTACCTATTTAGGGGTTTAAGAGTTTAGAAAAAGAAAAGACATAAAACTATGTTTTAAAAAGTTAGAAAACCTTAACTTTTTACCACTTTGTAAACTTATAACTTGAGATCTATAACTTTGTTTTACGATCCGTCAAATAGAGGTGTTGGACATATAAGTTAACTACTAAACCCAAGTGGTAGCACTCAAGAATAATATGTGTACAAGTCGTGATGTTAGTTTTAGTCAAAACAGTCCAGGTTTCTCTCAAGAAATTAAAGATAAAGAGGCCGCTAACTATTGACTGCCAGCGGCAGTTTCGTCAACTTTTTGTGCTCTAAAACTTCTATGAAAATTTGGAGTGATAGTATGAGAAGTTATGTGAGTCCTATAAATATTTGAGAATTTTTGACCATGTATAATAATGTTATGAATTTTATGGTGAAAGACTACTTTGAAAAGTATACCCGAATAACTCTCTTTGGTTAACTCCAAACTTTATGAAATAATTACTGGGAGTATATATATATATATATATATATATATATATATATATATATATATATAATAGGAGCATACCCTATAAATTTCAGAATTTTCTAGCAAAGTTTCGATTTATGAAAAATGTAACAAGATTTGGCTATTTTGGACTATTTAAATATAGTAAATAGATTTTAAAAATTTCGGAAAAAATATATTTTCGTAAGGGGACTATATATAGTTTATTTCCAGAAAAGAAATGATCTTGAAGATGTTTTTCTATTTTTCATATAAATGATGAAGTTATGGATAAATGAATTTAATTAATTCTGTGATGTTAAAAATTTGAAAAATAGGTTTTTATGGCTTGAAAACTCTATATAGGGTCTATGTAGATTTTTGAAGGGTATTTTATTCAATGTTGATGAGATATTATGGTTGTGGTATTTTAAGATGATTAAATGAATAAATTAGTAAAGTGTAAACAGTTAGAATAAATTGTTTATTGGTTTAATAAATGACTAAAATGTTATTAAGATATTAATAATATTAAATGAAAGTTTAAAAGAGAAGTCAAGTTATTGATTGGGCGTTCAATAGGCTATATTGAATAGTATGATAAATTGGAAATTCAATATGTTAAAAATGGAAAACAGTTTGAATCCAGCTTGTTGAATAGGTGTATTTAGTTGCTGAAATAGTGAATCTAGCTTGCTGTATTGTAGGTTAGTTTGAATCCAGGTTGCTGGATTGGAAAAAATAGTTGGCTGAATTGAATAGTTTGAATCCAGTGTGCTGGATTATAATCTAGGTTGGAATCCAGTTTGCTAGATTGAAATCCAGTTTGCTGGATTGCCATCTAGTTTGCTGGATTTAGAATCCAGTTTGCTGAATTGGGTATTTAACCTACGGAATCATAAAGAAAGACTTATATAATGAAAGATTTAGTGTTAATTCATAAGGTATATGATAAAGTAGTGGTACAGTCGTACTCTTTAATAGTCGATGTATAGTATATGGGCTAAACAACTTCAGGGAGCAGAGGTATATCCGAACTACTAACCGATCTAACTCACTGTGAAAACAGTGTAGCCGAGACGGAAACTAGTTTGTTGGTTGTTTGTGAAAAACCACTCAGCATACTATATTGAACACTGTTAAAGACTTGATGTGTGCTAGTTTTAGAATTATGAATGCGTATGTTATGGTGTTAAGGTGTTATCTAATATTTGATTATGTGGTTGAATATGTTAGATAATTTAGTTATAAAGAAGTGATATTATAATGTATAATGTGATTTGCTGATTGAAAGATTAATCTTATAAATGATAGGTCTTTCAAAAGAAGTCATATTAAATTGCGTAGCAGTAGTCAACGACCAAGGCAAGTATCCTATCCTTTTCATTTACTTTATGAAATGGATTTAGGTTTATGCAAGCTTTTAACTCAATCTATTATTGAGCAACTATTCTATCCTTTCATTTACATTATGAACTGGATTTGTATGTTGTGCAAGTATCTGAACTCTTTCTTTACTGTGCAAGTATCTAAACTTTATGCACTACTTTTATTTCGTGCAAACAGATATATGTTACGCAACTTCCTGATTATTGCTATGAATCTTACATTATTGCAAGTTCCTAACCCTAGACTTCTTACATTATTGTAAATTCCCTAACTCAAACTCGAGTTATTATCCTTCAAGTGGATAATTATTGTTGATTATTCCACATCTAAGATTATTATTGAATATTCGCATTTATTGCAAGTTCCCAAATTCAAACTCGAATTATTATTTTTCAAGTGGATAATTATTGTTGATTATTTCACATCTAAGATTATTATTGAACACTCGCATTTATTGCAAGTTCCCAAACTCAAACTCAAGTTGTTATTTTTCAAGTGGATAATTATCATTAATTATTCCGCATCTAAGATTATTATTGAATATTCGCATTTATGTAAATTTCTTAATTCAATCACTTATTGAGCAATTATCTTAACCCTTGCATTTACTATATGAAGTGGATCCGTATATTATGCCAGTACTACTATTTTATCGAATTTCCTTCGATTCGTTCATTGTTAAAAGTATCTTATTACTGAATTGCTATGACTCATATTGAAAATTTGTATTCTAAGTTTGGTTATACAAGTGTCCCCACTTGTATGAATTATTGTACATTATCAATTACCCTTGAATTCGAAATTCGTTGACATGTTCTGATACATACTATTAAATTTCAGTATGTATACCTAGTTTAAAGATTGTCTAAGCTATTTGACCAGCTAGACCTAATTTGAAAAGCATTGTTGAATAGTATTGGTTATGATAAAATCGTCCAACTAAATTGTTTTAGTTAGGACTCCAGACTGAGTATGAACAACCGAAATGGGAAAAAAATTTGTATATGCGCCAAAGGCGGTGATGATGAACTATGTGCCAAAGGCGGTGATGATGAACTATGCGCCAAAGGCGGTGATGATGAACGCAAATGTCATTCTAGCATGTAGTGTTGATCAAAAATGAAAAATGACAGTTCATGGTCTTTTGACCACTCAGTATTCAAAAGTCACTCCGTTGTTTCAAAAATCTTAAAATGATTCGATATGTTGTTAAGAATGGTTTCAAATGACTTCACCACTATTGATTCGTGGTAGAAGTAGTCCTCAAAGAAAACATTTACTTCTTCAGCGCATTATTATAATTGTTATTAGTTGCTGAGCAATTGAATGCTCATTCTTGCTTTAACTTAAATGTTTTCAATTAGGCGTGAATGTTCAGAAGACTCTGGCAAAGACAAGGGCAAAGGAAAGCTTAAGGAATAGGTTTTAAGGTGTTATCTATTGTGACGTCCTCAAATTTGAGTACTAAATATAAGTATTGATTGTATTTGAATGTATGTATGTACAATATGTGATTCAATGAGTATAATAATTATTTATCAATGATGATAAATATGTTATGACTTATGTGAAAAATGTATGTGATTAATTGTTAGTTAAAGTAGGGCCCACTAATAGTTATTTAAATTAGTAGACTAACATAAGAATATTAATATTAAACAATTGATAAGATATTTAGTTAATTAAATATTTAATTAAAGTGAATATAGTAAGTGAATAAATTTTGTACATTAATTAATATGGATATTAATTAATGAGAATTATGTGCTATATGAATGATTAATTTTAATAGTCTAATTAGTAAGGAATACTAGTGAACTAGCCTAATTAGTTTACTAACCAAACCCACTCATTTAATTAATCATGGACTTGGATAATTAATGTGTGGACTAATTAAATTAGCCTAACATCTAATAAACTAGTAGCCCAAATGTGGAGTAATAATATTAGAAAACTAGTGGCCCAAACTAGTTAAAGTGAGCTAAAATGAATTTAAACAAAGTCCAATTGTTAGCCTAATTGGGGTATACTCCTAACAACTTAATTAATATAATAAAGCAATAAAAGAAAAAGGGGAAATGGGACAAAAATTAAGGGGCCAGCCACCCATTGGGGCCCACATGGGTGAGGTGTTGATTTTTTGTAAGCTTGCTTGTAGGAATTAAAAAAAAGGAAGTACTAATGATAATGATCACACATCACCAACTTGTCACTTTGTGTAAGAAAAGTATACTTGCAAATGATGGCAAAATGAATAGATATAATTTATATATCTATAGATATTGCAAGTAATTAGTCCTTTGGTTAGTATTGTTCATTTCATTTTTGTTAGTTTGGAGAGAGAGAAAATAGAAACTTAAAGGCTACTTCTTTCTCTTTCATCTATTCTACTTTCCAAAATAATATCAAGAAGAGATAGAGAGGAAGAGGCCACAGCAAGAGAGGAGAGCATTTTGTTCAAAGTTTCAAAGTCCCATAGCTACCTTAGAAAGAAGAAGGAAAGAAATCAAGCAAAGGTATAACAAAATCTTAACTTTAATATAGTGTATTTTCTTTTTGTTTGATTTGATTTTTGATAATATGAAGTTATGATCTTGAGGTCTAAAACCTTTAGGTCTATATGATAATAAGGGTTTTATGTTTAGATCTTACCTATTTGGGAGCGTCACAATAATTGTAGTACCCGATAAATTGTGAATTAAGAATTCGGGTAATCGTTAAAGAAGAATAAAATAATTAAGAATGAAGAAAGGATAAGTTAATATTTTTGGCCTCATGATAAATGATGTAGGTCAATTGCAGAAAAAAAAAATTCGAGCTAGAAAAATAGTCAACGAAAAACAGACAAGTTTCCTAACTTACACAAACTCTGTATATTGTGCAAGTTCTCTCATTTTGAGCAAGTTCCTAACTTGTGCAAATTTATTATTCCGTGCAATTTTCTGAATTATTGTAAATTTTCCTAACTAGTACAAGTTTATTCTTCTGTACAAGATTCTTAAGCATCTATTTGCTTTTGATAAAAGTTTCCTGAATTTTGAATATTTCGTTCAAGATAATTGTTATCTTGCGATATTAAATTTCAGAATATATTTGCAAGAATTGTTGAACTCTAAATTATTTTAAATATTCCTGATTTATTTGTAGAGAAAGTCATTATTTCGGCTGTAAGATCCCGACTTTATGAAATAAAAATTTATTATTTTCTTTATGATTATTTTTTTTCTAAATAGTGAAGTGCTTAATTGTTATAAATGATAGTTAAGGGTGTTATATGCAAATTATCTGATAAACAGTATGTCGAGAAATATTCCTTTTGTCGGGGAATATTCTTTCTGTCGGGGAATATTATATTCGGTATCGTACGACGGCGCCGAAATGGCAATATTGTCAATGATAGTGGGCCCCACAATGGGTTAACTGTCGGATATAGAAAATGATAGAAATTGGCGGCAAAACTTTAACCGATAACTGTTAAAATACCCGGTGATAAAAAGAACAGTAAAACGCGTTATTCTACAGTAGCACACGGTATTCCACAGTAGCTCACGATGTTGCACAGTGTTTTATATTATTGATTCAATAATTGATAAAGTAGCAATTGCACAGTATCTTGATTCAATAATTGTTAAATAGCATCTGCATAATATATTTTACTATTTGTCACGACACTGTAACTTATATCATTTGATAGGATATTTTAGCATTATCGACAATGTCTAGAAATTCTGTCAAGGAAAGGGGTTATTTAATTGCGCGTCATTTTTATGGAAGGCCCCCTCTTTCCTGGGAATAATCTGGTTGTCAGTATTGCGAGTATATGTTATCTGTGATATTAATACATTTAACACAATAATACAGAAAAAAAGGGATTTATTGTGATAATGGAGTTATTTTTATAATGGTTTTATCTTTTTGATAATGGAATTATCTTTTGATAATGGAAGAAAAAAAATGGATGGATGATATAAATGGAAGAAAAAATGGATGGATGATATAAATGGAAGAAAAAATGGATGGATGATATAAATGGAAGAAAAAATAGATGGATGATATAAATGGAAGAAAAAATAGATGGATGATATAAATGGAAGAAAAAATGGATGGATGATATTAAAAGAATATGTCAAGGGTATAAGAGTAATAAACCAAGAAAATTTAGGGAAAAGACTAAAATGCCCTCACCTTGATTTTCCTATAAATAGGGAGGGTTTGCTTAAGAAATTTTCACACCTTCATTACCTATACTTCCTCTCTCTCTCTAAATTTCTTAAGTTCTCTTAGTGTGCTAGGCTATTGTGAGTATTTGTGAGAATACTAGTATTGTCCAAAGTTAGTAAACTTCATAGAAAGCAACATCCAGTATTTTATTAACGAAGGTAGGGAATATCATTTCTTTCATACTCATATATAATATCATTTGCTTTCATGTTCGTAAGTGATATTATACTCATAAAGGTTGTTATTCGTTCTATATTAATTTGTGGGGATAACCTGTCCGTTCGGTATGACGCATGCCTGGTGAATATCCTTTTGTATTCATTCTTTATTATTCTGTGGGAATAACCTGTATGTACGAGTGTCGTACCTGGTGAATATCCTTTTGTATTCATTCCTTATTATTCTGTGGGAATAACCTGTATGTACGAGTGTCGTACCTGGTGAATACCCTTTGTATTCATTCCTTATTATTCTGTGGGAATAACCTGTATGTACGAGTGTCGTACCTGGTGAATAACCCTTTGTATTCTTTCCTTATTAATATGTGGGTATAACCTGTCCGTGCGGATTGACGCATGCCTGGTGAATAACCCTTTGTATTCATTACTTATTAATCTGTTGTGGAAATAATCTGTCTACGCGAATTATCGCATGACAGGTGAAAATCCATTTGCAGTTTCATATATTCTGTTATACTCGTATAACGTATCATTTCTTTTGTACTCTTTAAGGGATATCTTTTTCTTTCACATTTCTCCATTTAGGATAAGAAATCCTTGTTTGTTTCCAAAACCTTATTTTTAAATGGAGAAAATCCCTAAAAATTAGTAGAATATCCTTAATAGTTTGTGCTTCATCTAATATCTTCTCACTTGAATCTTTCTATTTCGTTTTATACGTTATAGTTGAAGCATGAAATAATTTCTTGAATATCATTCTTGAATTTGACTCCACAATTTGGTCATCGTGTTGGCAATTTGGTCAATCTTTGATTCTGATTAAATTATAGAGCTTTTCTTATCCTTAATCTCACTGTATCATTGTCATCATCCTCATCCTCATACTTAAATTGTGGTGATAGTTCTCTTTGGCCCGTAGTGCAAAGATGAACTGGCGTGACATGATTTTGACCAAACTGTGTATTGGTATAATCATGACTTTTGGTGTTACAAACAAAGGCGTATGGTGAAAGTTCTCTTTGGCCCGTAGTGCAAAGATGAACTCGCGTTTGGCATGATCATGACCGGTGATGTTACAAATAAATATCTTTGGCACGTAGTGCAAAGAGAGACTGTTGAATATAAACTGTTGATTTGGATGTTCATAAACAGGAATTGTTGATTGGTGTTACAGGGATAAAATATTGGTGGTGATCCTTTAATTTATAGAAGATGGTAGATATTATAATCTACTTGACTCTTCTAATGGATTGTTTGTTCCGCTGCAATTGTTGTTGTTAAACAATTAAAATATCTTTAAATCTCTGATTTAATTTTGTTGAAGACTAAAGATAAATTTTATTCTTCATTATCTTAGTCATGATATTTCTTACTAGGCTATTTGAGCTCACCCTTTTCAGTTTTGTTTCATTGTTCTTCTCAGGAAAGGAAAATGTAGCTGGGACTAGCCGGGGAGTGGAGTGATGGTCCGAGTTAGTGGTTGTCCTTATCAAGTTATGGCATAGCTTAATAATGATTGTACTAGAGACTTAAAACATGTGTTGTCGTCTTTTTACGGCATTGTAATAATTTGGGTTTGGATACTGTGGTACCATACGGTACAATATTTGTATGGAAAGTCACAGTATATGTGTGGTCGTATTTTGCACTACAAATATTAGTTGTAAATGGGAAAATTCGTATTTGTATTTGTATTTTGTAGAATGTTTTTGGCGACTCAAAATGGGTTGTGTGGACCTATTTTGGGGGCGTCACATCGGCTTACTCTAAAAGTAAGAAATTATATTATCTATTCTCCAAACCAATTGTTTTGGGCGGAATCTTAGATTGAGTTGAACAACCCTGTTTTATAAAGGGGATATTATTGTCGAAAAATTCGACTTATGGAGATAATGTTGTGCATGACATAGGGTACGATAGGTTGATCTCCTAAAGTGCTTGTGGCGATGGAGAGTCGGCAATTTATATAATTGTGGGGCATTTACGTTCTTGGTCCTTATGACTACTCAGTTCAAAAAAAAAGAAAATTTATTTGATGCTCGTCAATTTAAATATGTTCATTATTGTGTAAATTATTCTCATTTATTATTCTGATTTAATTTGCATTCAATTATTCAATTCCCTTGTCATTCAGTTCTTGATATTTTATATACTTGTTAAGCGAATTAGTTGTTTACTCTTGCGTAAATTTCCATGTTTTTCACTAAGTCTGAGGAACCTGAAGGATCGGGTGTAAAAGATAAAGGGAAGGGTAAAGTCAACAAGGAAGAAGAATAAATAATTAATTTTATATTGTTTTAATTAAATAATTAACGAGGTGGTATTGTAGAACTATTGTATTAGTTCATATGATGTAAGTAAGTCCTGAGTTGTATTATTATACTTGATGTAAACTAGTGAATTTGAATAAGTGTATAGTGACCACCATACCTGTAGTAGCAAGTACTCAAGTATGGGGGCATCACAGGTTGGTATCAGAGCTGTAGGTTATAACCTTTAGGTTAGAGAACCTTAAGATATAACCTGGTAATATTAAGAATTAATTTTTAAATTGTACTTTTAATATTTTTTTTAATGTACTAAGTAAGTTATTTTTATGTTGTAGAATGGCTGAGGAAGAAGTAATTAGAGACATTTATGAGGTACCTCAGACTACACCCATAATACCAATAGCAGATCTAGAAATAGAAGAGGAGGACCCTGAGGAAGAATACGAAGAATATTCCACAGAAAATCAGGTAGTTCCAGGGTATATCATAAGGGATGAGGAGCCGTCCGAGGAAGAAGGAGAAGAAGAATCTGAGGGAGTAGGATCAGCATTAGAAGAAGCTTATGCTTTGGTGCAGGGGATATTAAATGAAAATAAGGAATTAGAAGAAAAGATTCAGCAGTTAGAGGAAAGGATCTTTCAAATAGAGCACCAAAATCAGAACTTAAAGGATACAAATCAAGAATTGGTAGCCCAAAACCAAGAGCTAGGAACTAGAAACAATCATGTAGAAGAGAGAAATGCAGAGCTGGAAGGTAAGTGTCAACAGTTGGAACAGAAAAACCAAGAACTAAAAGTTTGGACCTAAGTGCTAGAGTCACGAGTTCACCAGTTGGAAGATAGGGAAGAGGAACTTGAGGCTATTTGGAATGCGAAAATAAATACTCGTATCAGAGTAGAGGCGGTGTTAGGTGGGGTAGAAGAGAATTTGAGAAGAAAGAAGAGAAGGATGGATTGGGCAGTTTATAACTTTAGAGTTTCCTATGAACGAGTTTTAGATAGGGTAATGAATTATCCAATAGAGGAAGGTCAGATGATTCACAATATAAGTAGGGACCTGGTTTGGTTCATAATGGAATAAGAACATAGAGAGGCCGCAGAAATAGGGTTATTTGTGTAATAGGTGAAAGTCTACTTTTATACGGACCATATATATGTATGTAGGTACTTTCATCTTTTCCTATATAATTATAACATATGTAAGAAAGTAGAGTTTGATATGTAAAATAACTAACTATTGTATAAAAAATAAATGTACGTAGAATGATGTATAATATTATATGAACATATGTCTTGTGGATGATGAATGTATTAATTAATTACTTGTTTGAATTGCATAATGATACGTTGTTATATTAAACAGAAAATACGAAGAGGAAGACCAAGAACTATTAACTTTAACGAGGTAATAAATAATGAAGCAGCAACAAATAATACTAACGGAACCACACCAACTACTAATACAAATGAAGAAGCCTCGAGTAATGTTAATCCCTTACAACAGTTTGTGGATTTATTAATAGGATCACTTCAAGAAGGGTTAGGTGATCGAGAAAACGTGAATCAAACTGTAACACCAACCACTACCTTCTAAGACTTAAGAATGTAGGTCCACCTGAATTTAAAGGAACCCCTAAGCCTATAGAGGCTTAAGCTTGGATAAAAGAAATTGAAAAAGCGTTTGCAATAGCTAAAGTTGAGGAGGACCAGAAGACATTATATGTTTTGTACATGTTGAAAGGAGAGGCAAATTTCTGGTGGGAAGCAAATGAGCATAGGGCCGGGATGGTGTGATACCTTGGACTAGGTTCAAGGAATTATTTTTCAAAAATTATTTTCCCAAAAGTATGCAAAGTCGTATGGAGATGCGATTTTTAGAACTCAAGCAGGACGACATGACGATACCACAATATACAGCAAAATTTAATGAGCTAGCTAGATTTGCCTCACACCAAGTAAATACAGAAGAAAGAAAAGCAAGACGATTTGAACAGGGTTTAAAACCTTGGTTGTTCAGTAGATTGCCTGTGTTACAAATCGACTCATTTGGTATACTGTTAGAAAAGGTGATAATTATAGAGGGCGGAAGTGAAGCTTTAACTAAATATACTCAGGAATAGAAAAAGAAAAGGTTTGAGGGAAAGAATAATGGTGAAGGTAATAATAGCGAAGGTGGAGGGACTTTCAAAAGGAAATGGAATAGTAACAATAACAACAACAAATGGAATGAAGGAGTAGCTAAGAGGAAGATTGAAGCATGTAAGAAATGTGGAAAGAATCACTTTGGATCATGTCTAAAAGGAAAGAGTGTATGCTACAATTGTGGCCAGGAAGGCCATATAGCTCCCAATTGCACGAGTCCAAAGCAGAGCGGATGTTTTATTTGTGGTGCGCTAGATCACCAAATTAAAAATTATCCAAGAAAGGGAGTGGAACAGGGAGGAAATAAGAACAGTGGCAGCAAGCCAACAATAACATGACTGCCAGCCCCAGGCCGATCAACAATAAGGACTTTTAACATGACGATCAAGGATGCAGTGGCCTCCAAGGACATGGTGTCAGGTATTATTCCGGTCAATAATATTAATGCTTTATATTATTTGATTCGGGTACTACCTGTTCAGTTATATCACATGAGTTTGCACAACGATTAAATTTGCCTCAAGAAAAATTAGAGTATCCCTTGAATATAGAGGTAGCTAATAAAGAAGTAATTCATGTAGATTATGTACATAAAAATTGTTGCATGGATATAAGGGGATATAAGTTGCTAGTAGACTTAATTCCAATCAGACTAAGGGAGTTTGATGTGATACTTGGAATGGACTGGTTAAACAGACATGGCGCGATTATAGATTGTCAAAAGAAATGTGTGCATCTTGTGACTCCGTCATAGTCCAAGGTAGTATTTTATGGAAGTTGTTCGCCTAGGCAGTCTTGTTGTTTATCCGTTATGCAGGCAAAAAGATTACTTAGGAAAGGATGCGTAGGGAACCTAGCCCATGTTGTAGATACTCAATGGAAGGGTATAGAGTTAGGTCAGATACTGGTAGTAAAAGAATTTGGAGATGTGTTTCTGGATGAGTTACCCGGTCTTCCACCAGATAGGGAAATAGAGTTCGTAATTGATGTAGTGTCGGGGACAACACCTATTTCTAAAGCACCGTATAAGATGGCTCCATAGAGATGAAGGAATTAATGATGCAGTTGCAAGAATTACTGGATAAGAGATACATTTAACCTAGTGTGTCTCCGTGGGGAGCACCAGTGTTGTTCGTTAAAAAGAAGGATGGGTCTTTGAGACTTTGTATTGACTACCGGGAGTTGAATAAGGTCACTATTAAGAATAAATATCCATTACCAAGAATTGATGATCTGTTCGATCAACTGAGAGGAGCTAAATATTTTTCAAAAATAGATTTGCGATCGGGATATCACCAGTTAAAAGTAAGAAAGGAAGATGTTCCTAAGACGACATTTAGAATCCGTTATGGTCATTATGAATTTTTAGTAATGTCGTTTGGAATAACAAATGCCCCTGCAGTATTTATGGATATGATGAATCGAGTGTTCAAGAAACTTTTGGACACGTTTGTAGTCGTATTTATTAATAATATTTTGATTTACTCAAAGACAAAGGAGGAGCATGAGGAACATTTGAGATTGGTGTTGGAAACTTTAAGAAGAGAGAAATTGTATGCGAAATTTTCCAATTGTGAATTTTGGTCAAAGAAAGTTCAATTCCTAGGTCATGTAATTGATAAAGACAGGATTTCTGTAGATCCAGTGAAGGTGGAAACAGTAATACATTGGGAACAACCGAAGACACTGACGGAGGTTAGAAGTTTCTTAGGATTAGCAGGATATTACCGCAGATTCATTCAAGATTTTTCTAAGATAGCGGCACCATTAACCAACTGATGAGTGCATAATGTTATACGATTTTGATTCCTTTATGTTTGGTTTTATTACATGTTTTATGTGTATATGGACTTATTAAGGTGTTTATTGATTACAGGAGGAATTGGTACTGAAAAGAGGAATTAGAGCTAAAAACAGGGAAAAGAAGAAAATTCCGAGGCTTAAGGATGCATGATCTTGACTTGGAACTTGGATTTTATTGTAGATCTACGTTTTAGCTTTCCGGATCATCTTGAATCGCCTCAATCGGAGTTCATATGAAAAAGTTATGACTTATTTACTAACGGGCGATGAACTTCAGATTTTCGACTTGCCATTTACACAGCAGTCACTTTGAGGCCAATTTCGACCTTTATCTAGCCCGTATCTCTGAAAACTCAAAGAATGAAAGTTGTAGATCTCGTCGAGATCTTCGATTTGATAGGTGACTAGTCCCGTAACTCTTCCCGAATCAAATGTTATGGCCATTTTTCCAAAGAACGTCGCAGCCGAAAATTTGAGCGTGGTCGGCTCTGAAATGGCTTGATTTGAGCGCGGTCGGCGCTGAATCTAGTGTTTTTGAGCGTCGTCGGTGCTGAAACGTGGCACGGAGCGCTTTTGCAAGAGTTATTTCTATAAATTTAGGAATCTTTGATATCTTTTCCAATTCTAATATAACTAGGATGTTTTCTTTAGATAGGATATTATCTTAGGACTATAAATACATGTTATTAGTTAGATATTAGACATCTATCATCTATCACATCTACTACTCCTTCTACTCAATTACAAACCCTAGATTTAAAGATTGAAGGATGTCAGGCTAATTTTCTATATTCAGTTCTAAAGGGAGGTGAAACCTTATTTACAAGTAATTGATTAATCAAGTTTTATTCTTTATTCCTTCTTGCATGAAACTTATTCTGATAATCTATTTCAATTGTTTGCATGCTAATTGATTTCATTAATTTAATATGGCCAATTGGATTAGTTTGATCATTAACATCTGCTAGATTAAGGAGTAATATTACGTGTAATTGATAGTATTCCTTGTCACCAATAGCAATTAGTAATATTGATTGTGTCAGAACTTTTGATTATTACTAAGGTTATCAAGAAACAAGTTAAATAAACCGAGCTTGTATGTTTATTGCTTGAATTAGCCTAATTCTCTAGTCCTTAATGTTGCTGTCCTATTAAATCTAAAGAGCTTGTTTTAGGTTATATGATAGTTAGAATCTGGTAAAGAGCTTGTTTTATTCATTGAATATCTAAGGAGAATTTCAAATAGCAGAGCTTATTGTTATCTAGGGCTAATAGTTTTATTAAAGGGTAAATAATAATAATTTGGTTGATTAATTACTGTGATTTGGTGGATCTGAACTAAAGAACTGAACTTGTTTATTTATTGGTTAAGCTTATTACTCGATTTTGTTTAGTTAGATAATTGATTTTCAAAACCCTCCATCTTTTGTCATTGAATAGATTTTAAACACGTACTCATTGTGAGATCGATCGTTGCTTACTACTGTGCTAATTGTTAAATTTGTGAATAGAAAGTGAGGTTAATTTAGGAGTGTTAAACGACAGCTCCCAAATTTTGGCGGCGTTGCCGGGGAGTAAAACGTTTGTTTTTTTCTACTCAGTTTTTTTTTATTATTTTTTTTAGTTTATGACTCGATCCTGTCAAGTTGTCATAGATTTTGATCCAGAGATCAAGCGAACTGCAAGAAGTTTGTTTTTATCTATTCTTTGTTTCTTTTGTTTTATTCCTGTTTAGCTGACAAAACTCCAGAAGCTGAAACTTAATTACAAACATGGCATTCTATTCACAGCAATATGGAACCTAGATGAATCACACGCATACAAGGGTGAATGAGGTAAGTACTTATAATCTTGAATGTCAAATTTCTAAATTAACTGCTTTGGTTCAACGAATGGTTGTAGGGAATGTGCAAGCAGCAAAAGTATGTGGACTTTGTTCAAGATCAGGACATATTGCAGATGCCTGTCCATATCACCACCAATATGATCCATATTATGACACTTACAATCCAGAATGGAGGGGTCATTCCATCGTGAGCTATGGTGATGATTGGCAGCGAGAGTATGATTCTTTTCAAAAGTGGCTGTGATGCCCCCAAATCCGGGTCCCTTTTACCTCGGATCTGGTACGTTACGGTACATCATCTACATTCATATTCTGTAACTAATGCGGAAGATATAAACATAAATTGTTTATACAATACATTCTACAACATATCCCATGGTCTTTAACCTTAACTAAATTCATACATTTATAATCTTAAAAGATTTACATCCTTCATTTACTTAAATTATCATAATAGATAACCGTTAAACTAATCTTCAACTCTGTCTTTGCCTTTGTCCTTCTCTGAGCATTCAGGCTTTAATCTGAAATGTTATCATGATATAGCAAGGATGAGCAACTATTTTGCTCAGCAAGTTTAAATGCAATAAAGATATATCATGATTGAAGGAAAGAATATAGCTTTCTGAAGTTTCAACAATATATAACCATTGTCAAAGAATGAGAATCAATTTCAATAAATGAATAATTGAATCAATAACACTGAGTGGCCAACAATGGCCATGAACAAATTTGGTAATCAAGGTGATCAGCCTTTCATACCAGGTGAACATATGCAACTTGCACTAAGTGCGATTAACAATAAATTTCATTGATGTGGTATAATTGACAATAATTAAACCACTAGCATGCTTGAAAATATTAACTCAAGTTTGAATTGGGAAACTTGCTATATGTAAGAAGTTTAAGGTAAGAAACTTGCCTGTTCGACGAGCTACAATTTTCTAGCTTTAATTAAAACTCTTCGAACGACCTAGCATTGATAATGTCGGTCTATCAATTAGCATTGCGTATAATTGAATATTTATACTCTATCATATACTATTTAAATAGCAATCAATAAATCACATAGCACTTTTCATTTCTTATATTATCATTAAGTCGAATAGATATTTAATAGACCTTAGGTTAATAATTTAATTAAGCAATACTATTTTCCTTAAGTGTTAAACACTTATTAAACCTTTAAACAATTTATTATAATTGTCTAATTAATGTGTTATTTAAATTTCACTTTATTTTACTAATTCTATCTTCATTTAATTACTATTTAATAATAGTTAAATAGTAACTAATTAATTATCCTTAGTTATTATTAATAATAACTAATTACATCTGCTTATTATTTAAAGTTAATTAAATAATAAATAATAAAATTATTAATCTCATTTGTCTTAAATTATTATTTAATATAATAAGTAATTAACTTCTTATCCTCAAATAAAAATTTATTTATTTACTGCATTAGTCTTTAAACTATTCCTTACTATTAAAGAATAGTTTAATTAACATTTGAACTTATTTATTATTCAATATTAATTAAATAATAAATAATTATTTATTTATCATTGAAAAATAAATAAATAATTCACTTTATAAATCTTTAATTATTCTTTCTCCAAAAATAATTAATTAACATTTGCACTTATTTAAAATTTAATATTAATTAAAATAATAAATAATTAATTTAATATTAATAAAATTAAGTAATTACATCATTATTACTTAATATCACTTAAACACTTTTTAATCATTATTAAATAATAATTATTCACTTATTTCACTTTACTTGTAATTTCTATTATTTCTAACTTTTCTTTACATTTTTAGTTTTGACATGCTCTTTCGTTTATTTTTAATTCTCAAATCATTAATCGTATTACAACGAATTTCTGATATGTTTTTCGTATCATATGAGACTATTTTTACAAAATATGAAACCCTCATGTCGGGTTCATTAAGCAGTCCAAATAATTAGCCAAAAGTGTACGTTCATAACGCTTTTTATCTTTTTCGCAGCTATACCCTCTCTCGCTAAAACAGTCATAACTTTTTCGTTTTAAAACTTTTTTAGGCGATTCTTAAGCCCACGCGAAGCTAACCTCCGGGACTACAACTCTTCCCTACTGATAGTTTTCCAGATTCCGAACACATCAGTCCAGAAATTCCGTTCAAGTGGACTGCACCGTATTGGTTTCTCAGTTTTGAGTCGGTTATTTTAAAATGGCATAACTCTTTCCGTCGAAGTTGGATTTAGTCCGTTCCGGAGTCTATGGAAAGCTTATTCAGTGTACTACAACATAGCAAAAGCCCAGAACTTTTAGAGCAATATAGATAATCTCGAAATTTCTGTTTAGGGGCAGCAACTTTCTAGCTTTTCTAAGTTTTAAAACTGTTTTGCTTTTCTTCCTTTGATCAAGTTTTCTCAACACCAAAAATAGTTAGATCTAAACATGATACACTCTAAAACATGTAGATCAAGGATTTTAAGATCCAAGATCATAAGCTCATGGTTTGATTTTAAACAATCAAAACAAAATACATAATTTAATTACTAGAGTTTGTTATACCTAGTTCTTGTGCAATCCTTCTTCCACAAAATAGCTTGATGAAGCATGGAAAATTTTTCTCCCCTTTCTTCTTCAAGAGGATGCCGACCACTTCCTTTTCTCTCCCTTCTTTCTAATTCTTTTTGCTAACTCTCATCTTCTCTCTCTTCTTTACTTGTAAATCTTGCCAAATATTATGGCTAAGTAAGAAGGAGGCACTTGGCTTGAGGAGGATGATTGCTTTCTCTCTCTCTCTCTCTCATAATCTCTTACGTTACTTGCATATCTTAACAAAATATTGGAATTGGAGCTTAAGGTGACACATGGCTAGGAAAAAGAAAAAAAATACTCACATGCTATAATACCCACTCCTTCCATCCGACCATACACCTCATCTTTTGTCCATTTTGACTTCTTTTAATTGCATTATTTTTAAATGCAACATATGCTTAATCAAGTGACCATAATGTCCCTCTTCCATTGGGCTAAGATTGGGTCATTCCTTTAATTCTTTTGAGCTTTAAATTAATTAGTTTGGGCTACTAATTAAAATAGTTTGGGCCATATTAAAATAGCATGGTCCAATACATTTATTTTACCTTACCCTAATCATTTAATTAGGGTTTCTAATTCACTCATTTTAAATTTTAAATAATTAATTCAACTATTCATTTAATGCTTTGTTAAGTAATTTAATTATCCAATATTAGTAACTTCATTTAATCAAATAAGTTACTACATAAATCTCCTTAACCTATTTTACACTCATGAAATCATATAATTTATATAACCCATATTTAATATATAAATTATATAAAACATAACATACTTAAATTACACATTTATTTTATAATCGCAAAATAACTATGCTACACATAATTTCTCATGTACATTTAATTATTTACTTACTTAAGATATTATAATAAATATAATATCCTTACTCATGTACATTTAATTTCTTAACCCAATTAGACTTACTTTAATTAGGTTATAAAATTAATTAGTAAATTGAGATAATAAAATTAATCTCTTAGGTTAATATATAATTAAAATAATAATCGCTCTTTATTAAAATAATTCAATGCTAGAATTTATTTTAATAACGTTTATTTAAAGTATACAATACTTCTTGCATACTTAAACTAATTATTTTCTTTTCCCTTCTATAAATTGTGTTTCACAATTTAATTGTAATAAATATAATAATATATTTACTACATAAAAAAACATACATACATTACATTCAATAATGCAATACATGATTTCTTTAATAAAATGGTGGTTATACATTAAATATCTTTAATGCTACCAATCTACCACATTAAAATAATTTAACATTATAAATTATTTTAACTTACTTATTTTAATCTTACCTATCTTACTCCTTGTAATAAATTGCTCCTATAATTTACGTACATATAATATTTATTATACACCAAAATCACATATTGCATAGTTAATATCCACTTATGCAATAAAATCTTACATAACATAGTTTAACCTTGACTTTCATATATTTGGCTAGACATTTAATTTAATGTCTAAATAAAATCTCTTAATACAATTTACTGCATTCAATAAGCCTTTATGATATGGCTTGTCAAATATATCGTTTAGTAATCTTACTCTTCAACCTTTCTATCGTTCACATTTAATTCTCTTTACATTCT
This sequence comes from Aralia elata, assembly GCA_034770075.1. Taxonomy (NCBI): domain Eukaryota; kingdom Viridiplantae; phylum Streptophyta; class Magnoliopsida; order Apiales; family Araliaceae; genus Aralia; species Aralia elata. The sequence goes on along the minus strand of CM068384.1, from coordinate 95,387,311 downwards.
TTTAAATATCAAACCATATAGATTTTTCTGAAAATTTTAACCATTCATCTGCTTCCAATCTAGGTTTTAATCTTTAAACCTTTATTTATTTATTCGAGATCTTACTTATAAGTTTTATAAATTTTTTGGTTGTCACATTCACCCCTTCTTCTAAGAATTTCGTCCTCGAAATTATAGCATACTAATCTCTGCTCATTCCATTGATCAAAACTAAGTTTTCAATTTAACCTTTACATTTTCCTCCTCTAAGGATTTCTTTTCTATCATCTCATTCTACAATAGCTACTCACTAGGAGTTCATATCTTCCAATCATTCAGGAGTCTTCACAATTGTTCAATAACTGTGAAGCAGTATAAATAATGTGAAAAGTTAATTCAAGAAAACTTTTCATATCGGTCTGAGGGGTCATAAGGACCATGAACTTTGTCCTGAGTTCTCAAGTATTTCTACCAGTTTTCGCGGACAAAATTTGTACGCCAGGTGATCAGCCTATCGTACTATTGCGTTGTGCACAGCGACTTTTCGGGGTTGAACCACGTTAAACAACCCTTACTGCTTTTCCTGGATTGAACCACGTTAACCAATCCGAGAAATCCCCTTTTTAGGGTTGTTCACCTCAGACTTAACACAAGATTCTGCACCAAAACAATTTGGTTTGGCATAACTTCTCAAAGAACACTTGAATTTTTATAAACATTTGTCTACCTGAATCAAATAGTTTAGACGTATACCAATAATTCGAACATCAATCGAAATATTTGTCTAGCCACTTTATTTGGCATTGCTTTTTCTTTAACTGGTTCAAAATTCTGAAAATCATTTTATGACGTTATGATACCGCACTGTACATACAGCCCGTTTGTGGATTCCGTCATTTTGTGACTTTGTCATACTACATCATACCATAGTGGGTTGACGATCCTTAGATCACATCCAACACTCGGTTAATCTGCATTGATGACTCCATCATCTGTCATTCTACACCAGGTTTCATGATGCATTGATGACTATTTAAAAATACATTTTGATATTTTAAACCATTTTTTATCTAGCCGAAACAAATAGCGTAGACTCTTCTTTAAATAGTTCAAACCCAAAAATCATCATTTTTTTTTGGTGTTATCATGCCGCAACAGGTAACGACGTGTTAGTGGTTCGAAGCCCACTTCTACACACTCGTCACTCTATTTTGAGGATAACAAAATTTCATTTTTATATTTTTTTTAAAGGCACATTAGTGCGAATTTAGCTTGATGTCAAAAATTTTGAAATCTAGCATAACTAGAAGATTTGGAATACTTACGCTTCCACCATCAACTTCAATTTCTCCAATGACCCATTGCTTAATAATCCTATCTATTTCTATCATCCTTAAAGCTTACTATACTATAAATCCTCAATTCTTCATGTACAACTTTTTTATACCCCAATATAGTTCATCAAACATACCACACGTTATAAGTTCAGGAACTTACCACAATCATATGGGTTTAGGAACTTATCCTAGTCAGACCAAAATCGTCCATTCGCTGAGGGGTTCCACCATACGATTATGAGTCACGAACTTATCATACGTATGAGTTTAAAGAACTCGTACCTAATCTTAATATTCTCTAACTATCAAATATAAATATGAGAAAACAATCACCTTCTCGTCATACGTATAGTGATAACGCGATACCAACATTTCAATGATTTGTCAATATAAGAAGCTAAGTGGTTGTCAAACCAAGCACAAATTCCCGTCCCATACCAGGAATCGTACAACTCAGCCACTAAAATGAGTCCTCAATTGAAATCCCACATAATTCTAACTTTCCCTTTACTCAATACGAATTCATTTAATTCGTATCTCATGATCTACAACTTTTTCCTGAGTTTTACCTACGTACCATCTTATAGTACCTTTTTTGTACAGCAATTCTGCTATAAAGTTTTCAATCATTCGATTGATCATCTGTCATTCCATGTCTTAATCAGATCACGTTGTGATCTTTTCTTATAATCGTGCTATATTACAATTTTTTTTCCTATCTCATGATCATTTTGTTTTACGATCATCTTATCTTTCCCTTTAATCATATTATATTATGATTTTATTTACGCTTTCCATCTTATAGACTTTGTCTATTTATTATCACTTTTTATTTTATTACCGAAGTCAGGTAACTCCGGATTCTTATCATTATAACTTTTCAAGATTCTTGTTTGAATCTTATTTATCTTTTTCTTTACTTAATAATAAATTTTCAAAATTCATCTCTTAGCACTTAAGCTCTATTTGAGTTTATTCCTTATCCCCATCCCTACGGTTATAGCCTAAGGTGCCCCTACCTAAGATTTATAACCTACAGCTCTGATACCAACCTGTGACGCCCCCAAATCCGGGTCCCTTTTACCTCGGATCTGGTACGTTACGGTACATCATCTACATTCATATTCTGTAACTAATGCGGAAGATATAAACATAAATTGTTTATACAATACATTCTACAACATATCCCATGGTCTTTAACCTTAACTAAATTCATACATTTATAATCTTAAAAGATTTACATCCTTCATTTACTTAAATTATCATAATAGATAACCGTTAAACTAATCTTCAACTCTGTCTTTGCCTTTGTCCTTCTCTGAGCATTCAGGCTTTAATCTGAAATGTTATCATGATATAGCAAGGATGAGCAACTATTTTGCTCAGCAAGTTTAAATGCAATAAAGATATATCATGATTGAAGGAAAGAATATAGCTTTCTGAAGTTTCAACAATATATAACCATTGTCAAATAATGAGAATCAATTTTAATAAATGAATAATTGAATCAATAACATGAGTGGCCAACAATGGCCATGAACAAATTTGGTAATCAAGGTGATCAGCCTTTCATACCAGGTGAACATATGCAATTTGCACTAAGTGCGATTAACAATAAATTTCATTGATGTGGTATAATTGACAATAATTAAACCACTAGCATGCTTGAAAATATTAACTCAAGTTTGAATTGGGAAACTTGCTATATGTAAGAAGTTTAAGGTAAGAAACTTGTCTGTTCGACGAGCTACAATTTTCTAGCTTTAATTAAAACTCTTCGAACGACCTAGCATTGATAATGTCGGTCTATCAATTAGCATTGCGTATAATTGAATATTTATACTCTATCATATACTATTTAAATAGCAATCAATAAATAACATAGCACTTTTCATTTCTTATATTATCATTAAGTCGAATAGATATTTAATAGACCTTAGGTTAATAATTTAATTAAGCAATACTATTTTCCTTAAGTGTTAAACACTTATTAAACCTTTAAACAATTTATTATAATTGTCTAATTAATGTGTTATTTAAATTTCACTTTATTTTACTAATTCTATCTTCATTTAATTACTATTTAATAATAGTTAAATAGTAAACTAATTAATTATCCTTAGTTATTATTAATAATAACTAATTACATCTGCTTATTATTTAAAGTTAATTAAATAATAAATAATAAAATTATTAATCTCATTTGTCTTAAATTATTATTTAATATAATAAGTAATTAACTTCTTATCCTCAAATAAAAATTTATTTATTTACTGCATTAGTCTTTAACTATTCCTTACTATTAAAGAATAGTTAATTAACATTTGAACTTATTTATTATTCAATATTAATTAAATAATAAATAATTATTTATTTATCATTGAAAAATAAATAAATAATTCACTTTATAAATCTTTAATTATTCTTTCTCCAAAAATAATTAATTAACATTTGCACTTATTTAAAATTTAATATTAATTAAATAATAAATAATTAATTTAATATTAATAAAATTAAGTAATTACATCATTATTACTTAATATCACTTAAACACTTTTTAATCATTATTAAATAATAATTATTCACTTATTTCACTTTACTTGTAATTTCTATTATTTCTAACTTTTCTTTACATTTTTAGTTTTGACATGCTCTTTCGTTCATTTTTAATTCTCAAATCATTAATCGTATTACAACGAATTTCTGATATGTTTTTCGTATCATATGAGACTATTTTTACAAAATATGAAACCCTCATGTCGGGTTCATTAAGCAGTCCAAATAATTAGCCAAAAGTGTACGTTCATAACGCTTTTTATCTTTTTCGCAGCTATACCCTCTCTCGCTAAAACAGTCATAACTTTTTCGTTTTAAAACTTTTTTAGGCGATTCTTAAGCCCACGCAAAGCTAACCTCCGGGACTACAACTCTTCTCTACTGATAGTTTTCCAGATTCCGAACACATCAGTCCAAAAATTCCGTTCAAGTGGACTGCACCGTATTGGTTTCTCAGTTTTGAGTCGGTTATTTTAAAATGGCATAACTCTTTCCGTCGAAGTTGGATTTAGTCCGTTCCGGAGTCTATGGAAAGCTTATTCGGTGTACTACAACATAGCAAAAGCCCAGAACTTTTAGAGCAATTTAGCTAATCTCGAAATTTCTGTTTAGGGGCAGCAACTTTCTAGCTTTTCTAAGTTTTAAAACTGTTTTGCTTTTCTTCCTTTGATCAAGTTTTCTCAACACCAAAAATAGTTAGATCTAAACATGATACACTCTAAAACATGTAGATCAAGGATTTTAAGATCCAAGATCATAAGCTCATGGTTTGATTTTAAACAATCAAAACAAAATACATAATTTAATTACTAGAGTTTGTTATACCTAGTTCTTGTGCAATCCTTCTTCCACAAAATAGCTTGATGAAGCATGGGAAATTTTTCTCCCCTTTCTTCTTCAAGAGGATGCCGACCACTTCCTTTTCTCTCCCTTCTTTCTAATTCTTTTTGCTAACTCTCATCTTCTCTCTCTTCTTTACTTGTAAATCTTGCAAAATATTATGGCTAAGTAAGGAGGCACTTGGCTTGAGGAGGATGATTGCTTTCTCTCTCTCTATCTCTCTCTCTCTCATAATCTCTTACGTTACTTGCATATCTTAACAAAATATTGGAATTGGAGCTTAAGGTGACACATGGCTAGGAAAAAGAAAAAAAATACTCACATGCTATAATTCCCACTCCTTCCATCCGACCATACACCTCATCTTTTGTCCATTTTGACTTCTTTTAATTGCATTATTTTTAAATGCAACATATGCTTAATCAAGTGACCATAATGTTCCTCTTCCATTGGGCTAAGATTGGGCCATTCCTTTAATTCTTTTGAGCTTTAAATTAATTAGTTTGGGCTACTAATTAAAATAGTTTGGGCCATATTAAAATAGCATGGTCCAATACATTTATTTTACCTTACCCTAATCATTTAATTAGGGTTTCTAATTCACTCATTTTAAATTTTAAATAATTAATTCAACTATTCATTTAATGCTTTTGTTAAGTAATTTAATTATCCAATATTAGTAACTTCATTTAATCAAATAAGTTACTACATAAATCTCCTTAACCTATTTTTACACTCATGAAATCATATAATTTATATAACCCATATTTAATATATAAATTATATAAAACATAACATAACATACTTAAATTACACATTTATTTTATAATCGCAAAATAACTATGCTACACATAATTTCTCATGTACATTTAATTATTTACTTACTTAAGATATTATAATAAATATAATATCCTTACTCATGTACATTTAATTTCTTAACCCAATTAGACTTACTTTAATTAGGTTATAAAATTAATTAGTAAATTGAGATAATAAAATTAATCTCTTAGGTTAATATATAATTAAAATAATAATCGCTCTTTATTAAAATAATTCAATGCTAGAATTTATTTTTAATAACGTTTATTTAAAGTATACAATACTTCTTGCATACTTAAACTAATTATTTTCTTTTCCCTTCTATAAATTGTGTTTCACAATTTAATTGTAATAAATATAATAATATATTTACTACATAAAAAAACATACATACATTACATTCAATAATGCAATACATGATTTCTTTAATAAAATGGTGGTTATACATTAAATATCTTTAATGCTACCAATCTACCACATTAAAATAATTTAACATTATAAATTATTTTAACTTACTTATTTTAATCTTACCTATCTTACTCCTTGTAATAAATTGCTCCTATAATTTACGTACATATAATATTTATTATACACCAAAATCACATATTGCATAGTTAATATCCACTTATGCAATAAAATCTTACATAACATAGTTTAACCTTGACTTTCATATATTTGGCTAGACATTTAATTTAATGTCTAAATAAAATCTCTTAATACAATTTACTGCATTCAATAAGCCTTTATGATATGGCTTGTCAAATATATCGTTTTAGTAATCTTACTCTTCAACCTTTCTATCGTTCACATTTAATTCTCTTTACATTCTTTTAAATATCAAACCATATAGGTTTTTCTGAAAATTTTAACCATTCATCTGCTTCCAATCTAGGTTTTAATCTTTAAACCTTTATTTATTTATTCGAGATCTTACTTATAAATCTTATAAATTTTCTGGTTGTCATAGTGGCAGCCTGACCTTCAACAAGTTCAACAGTAGTACTACCTTCATGAACAAGCAATTCCTTCCAGTTCTGAACCATCTCTTGAAGATGCATTCAAGGCATTCATGACCCAAGCACAGCAGTACCAGCAGGAAACAATGGCTTCCATACATATTCTGAAAACTCAGGAAAGTCAGATGGCCACCATTGTAGGTAGAATGGATTCTCAACACTCAAGGGAGTTACCTTCTCAAATTATTGATGATCCAAGGGAGAATGTAAGTACCTTGAGAAGTGGTGAAGAAGTATGACAGCAAGGAGAGTCTGTGCTTCCAGTGCAAGAAAAGATAGACGATGGAGAAGCATGCAACAGTTCTACACCCGATCATAAGTTTCCACCTCTATCTGATTATATACCAGCACTTCCTTTCCCTCACATCTTAACGAAAAAATGGAAAGTTGGAAAAAATTCAGAGTTATATACAGAGGAGTATGAAGGTTTTCTGGTAGAAATGGATAAAAGGGGACAAGATCTTAATACTACTAAGGAGGAACAAGAGGTAGAGGTGAATGAATTGACGATTCCTGTTGATTGCTATGATATGGATATGGATGATGATACTTCCCCAACTTTTGTTCACATTTCATTGGGACAAGCCGAAACTACTGCTGAAGTTAATAAAGAGAAGTCCAAGGAGGAGACAGTGATATTCAAGATAGTGCCTAGCTCTTCTATTCAGATTGAGACTTAACTCTTTACCCTGTCAATCCAGGTATTCAAAGTCTAAGGAGGAAGAGCAAGAGAAAGAAACAGACTGCAAGGTTAAGGAAATTTTTGTGCAGACAGACAAATAGACTTTGCAGACTACAGTTGCCAATAGTATGGACTTCGTTAAAAGAGAAGAAATGGAGCAGAATCAATCTCTGAAGGATGCTCTTAATTTGGAATTGAGTCTACTACCAGTTCACCTGCAGTATACCAGTCCGATTACATAGATTGAGAGGATTGATGTCGAGCCAATGACAATAAACAAGGGCAGCTGCTTGGGAGGCAACCTAAGATCTCAGATTTGATTTTTCTATCCCTTTCCTTTTTAGTTTATTAGTTGCATGTTGGACAGTAGTTACTTCATCTTTGCATGATTGTCTTACATTAGGGACAATGTAAGGTTTGAGTGTGGGGAAGGGGTTTAGGTTATATTTAGGTTTACTCTGAGTAGTTTCATGGAAACATTCTTGGCTCTAAAAATTTTCTACATAGATGCTAATTGATAGAAATTGATTGATGCGAAATTGGTTGATGAATGATGATAACTAAGTCATGATCCATAGTAACTGATTTGAATTGAATTTGTATTGTATGAGTTCTTGAACATGAGATATGTGCTTATTTGGCTAAGTTATTTGTGAAGTTTTCTCTGTGCACTGATTTCATTATTTAGAGCTATTTTACTGCTAATGTTGTTGCGGGACCATGAGAGAATAATACGAGGAAATTAAAATTTTCTGAAAAAGTGAATGAGAAAAAAATGCAAAAGAGAAACATATGGTGGGTTGAGATGGAGCGTAAAACGCACTCACTCATAAACACATGCAGCGAGATGGAGCGTAAAACGCACTCGTTGGTGAGAAGACAAGTGAGATGGAGCATAAAATACACTCACTTAAGAAAAAGAGGTGAAACGGAGCACAAAATGCATTCATCTGAAAAAAATGAAGTTGATGGTTCTTGAGAAAAAAGCAAAAAAATAGCAGAGGAAATATGTTTTGAGTTTTGAGTCAATGTGCACGGCTGTTATTCCATGATAACTGAGTTGAGTATGTGTGTAGATCATAGGAAGGATACTTATGTGGACATAATTTTATTTAGAGATGTTCGGTGGGGAATGACAAGGTTATTATTGTACATTGATTGATGAAGTGTTGACCAAATTTATGTTGGTTAGTGTTGATATTCATGGATTGGAATTGATTTAAATCTTTTGAAACTTTGGTTAAATGAATCTCTGATGAAGTTAATATCACCTTTGTTTTGACTTACACGAGGACGTGTAAAGACTAAGTGTGGGGGAATTTAATGAGTGCATAATGTTATATGATTTTGATTCCTTTATGTTTGGTTTTATTATATGTTTTATGTGTATATGAACTTATTAAGGTGTTTATTGATTAAAGGAGTAATTGGTGCTGAAAAGAGGAATTAGAGCTAAAAACAGGAAAAAGAAGAAAATTATGAGGCTTAAGGATGCATGATCTTGACTTGGAACTTGGATTTTATTGTAGATCTACGTTTTAGCTTTCCGGATCATCTTGAATCGCCTCAATCGGAGTTCGTATGATAACGTTATGACCTATTTACTAACGGGCGATGAACTTCATATTTTTGACTTGCCATTTACACAGCAGTCACTTCGGGGCCAATTTCGACCTTTATCCAGCCGGTATCTCCGAAAACTCAAAGAATGAAAGTTGTAGATCTCGTTGAGATCTTCTATTTGATAAGTAGCAGGTCCCGTAACTCTTCCCGAATGAAAAGTTATGGCCATTTTTCCAAAGGACGTCGCAGCCAAAAATTTGAGAGCGGCTGACTCTGAAATGGCTTGATTTGAGCGCGGTCGGCGCTGAAACGTGGTACGGAGCATTTTGCAAGAGTTATTTCCATAAATTTAGGAATCTTTGATATCTTTTCCAATTCTAATGTAACTAGGATATTTTCTTTAGATAGGATATTATCTTAGGACTATAAATACATGTTATTAGTTAGATATTAGACATCTATCATCTATCACATCTACTACTCCTTCTACTCAATTATAAACCCTAGATTTGAAGATTGAAGGATGTCAGGCTAATTTTCTATATTCAGTTCTAAAGGGAGGTGAAACCTTATTTACAAGTAATTGATTAATCAGGTTTTATTCTTTATTCCTTCTTGCATGAAACTTATTCTGATAATCTATTTCAATTGTTTACATGCTAATTGATTTCATTAATTTAATATGGCCAATTAGATTAGTTTGATCATTAACATCTGCTAGATTAAGGAGTAATATTACGTGTAATTGATAGTATTCCTTATCACCAGTAGCAATTAGTAATATTTATTGTGTCAGAACTTTTGATTATTACTAAGGTTATCAGGAAGCAAGTTAAATAAATCGAGCTTGTCTGTTTATTTCTTGAATTAGCTTAATTCTCTAGTCGTTAATGTTGCTGTTATATTAAATCTAAAGAGTTTGTTTTAGGTTATATGATAGTTAGAATCTGGTAAAGAGCTTGTTTTATTCAGTGAATATCTAAGGAGAATTTCAGATAGCAGAGCTTATTGTTATCTAGGGCTAATAGTTTTATTTAAGGGTAAATAATAATAATTTAGTTGATTAATTACTGTGATTTGGTGGATCCGAAGTAAAGAACTGGACTTGTTTATTTATTGGTTAAGCTTATTACTCGATTTTGTTTAGTTAGATAATTGATTTTCAAAAATCCCCATTTTTTGTCATTGAATATATTTTAAACACGTACTCCCTGTGGGATCGATCGTTGCTTACTACTGTGCTAATTGTTGAATTTATAAATAGAAAGTGAGGTTAATTTAGGAGTGTTAAACGACAGCTCCCACCAACTTGACGAGGAAGTCAGTAAAATTTGTTTGGTCAGATAAGTGTGAAGAAAGTTTTCAGGAATTGAAAAGGAGATTAAGCACGACACAAGTGTTATCTTTACCAGATGATACTGGTGATTTTGTGATTTATAGTGACGCTTCGCATAAAGGGTTGGGATGTGTACTGATGCAACATGAAAAAGTTATTGCATATGCATCCCGACAACTGAAAGATTATGAGAAGAAATAACCCACGCATGATTTGGAGTTAGCAGCAGTTGTGTTTGCGTTAAAAATTTGGAGACATTATTTATATGGAGAAAAGTGTGAGATATACACAGATCATAAAAGTTTGAAGTATATCTCTACGCAGAAGGAATTAAATATGAGACAAAGGAGATGGTTGGAGTTAATCAAGGACTATGATTGTGAAATTTTATACCATCCAGGTAAAGAAAATATTGTGGCTGATGCTTTAAGCCGGAAGAATCAAAAGAAGTTGATGAAATTAACAGTGCAGGATGAGTTGATAAAAGAATTTGAGAAACTAGAAATAGAAGTAAGAAGGGTAGGAGAATGCTCTAAGAAGTTGTACACAATAGAAATTTGTCCGATTTTATGGGATAGAGTTAAGGAGCTCTAGATAAAAGATGAGGATTATGAAAGGATAAGGAAACGAATAGCAGAAAAAGAGGATGAAAAATTCAGAGTGGATAAGAATGGTATCATATGATTTGAAGACAGGATATGGGTACCTTCAGTATTGGAGTTAAAGGAGGAAATTTTACAAGAAGCTCATAATTCTAAATTTACAGTACATCCTGGTAGCACGAAGATGTACAAAGATCTGCGACAGTACTACTGGTGGCCAGGAATGAAGAGGGAAATTGCGGATTGGGTCAGCAAATGTTTAACTTGTCCAAGAATCAAAGCGGAACATTAGAGACCCAGTGGTCTACTTCAACCTTTAGAAATTCCTGAGTGGAAATGGGAGCATATTACCATGGATTTTGTTGTGGGACTTCCAACTACTCAAAAAGGTTATAATATAATTTGGGTAATAGTGGATCGATTAACCAAATCCGCGCACTTCTTACCAGTCCGAGTAAAATATAACTTGGATCAGTTAGCCACGCTCTACATTAAGGAGATTATTTCAAGGCACGGTGTTCCAATTTCCATCGTATCTGATCGAGACCCGCGATTCACATCAAACTTTTGGAGAAGTCTTCAGAATCATTTGGAGACACAATTGAAGTTGAGCACAGCTTACCGTCCTCAAACGGACGGGCAAAGTGAAAGGATGATTTAGAGTCTAGAAGATATGTTGAGAGCATGCGTCATGGACTTCAAAGGAAGCTGAGACTATCACTTGCCATTGGCGGAATTCACCTATAATAACAGCTATCATGCTAGCATTGAGATGCCACCGTATGAAGCTTTATATGGAAGGAAATGCAGAACACTTTTATGTTGGAATGAAGTTGGAGAACGTCAACTACTCGGACCAGAAATCGTACAGCAGACAGCGGAGACAATTTAAGTAATCCGTATCAGATTAAACGCGGCACAAGATAGACAAAAAAAGTATGCAGATCAACATAGGCAAAAGAGAGAGTTTGAGGTGGGAAGTTATGTATTTTTAAAGGTATCTCCATGGAAGGGAAATATAAGGTTTGGGAAGAAGGAAAAATTGAGTCCAAGATTTATTGGTCCTTTTGAAATTTTAAGGAGAGTAGGAGAGGTAGCATATGAAGTTGCGTTACCTCCAGAGTTAGAACACATACATAATGTGTTTCATGTATCTATATTACGTCCCTATAAGTCTGACTATAAGAATGTTATAGATTATTAACCTATACGGATCGAGAAAGATTTGAGCTATGAATAAGTTCCTGTGCAGATTGTGGATAGAAAAGAGCAGGTATTGAGGAACAAGGTAATACCTTCGGTGAAGGTAATCTGGAGGAATCAGCAACGAGAAGAAGCTACATGGGAACTTGAAGAAAAGATGAAGCAAAATTATCCCTATCTGTTTGAATAGACTGTAATGATGATTCCGAGGACGGAATCCCTATAAGAGAGGGAGAATGTAACATTCGAGACATTCAGTCAATATAAATAAAGTTTATAAATGTACATTTATTTTTAATGAGATGAATTTGTAGTATAGTAATTTAATATAAAAAAAAATTCAAGAAGTTAGGCATGCACGTTTTTTTGAATTTCCTTTCTTTTCCCATTTGATCACCAATTATATACCTATATATATACACACACATATTTGTGTTTGTGTGTGTGTATATATATATATATATATATATATATATATATAGTAATGAACTAGCTCCATTATTAAGCTAGTTATATATTATATTATATATATATAGCTTTACACGTACACTAAGTTTTCCTCCATTCAATTAATGAGCTCGTTAGTATATTATATATATGTAGCATACATGTTTCTTCCCTAACCAGACAAGTATATATCTATATATAATAAATAATGAGCTAGTTGTTCAATTATAAAGCTAGTAGAATATATATTAAATGATGAGCTAGTTTCCCTAATTATTTAATTATGAAGCTAGTTGCATATATATATATATATATATATACACACACACACACACACACACACGTTTCCCTTCCAACTATATATATAGATACAAATCTCTCATACTGATAAGAAGGAAAAATAGAAAGAGGACAAAGATGTGAGAATAGAGAGAAAAAAAGAAGTCACGGTTGAGTTCAGGAGGAGAAGAAATAGAAAGAAAAGGTATGTTTTTAATATATATTATTTATATATATATATATATATATTATATATATATATATATAGTTTGATGAAGCTATAATTATAGTACCCGATAAATTGTGAATTAAGAATTCGGGTAATCGTTAAAGAAGAATAAAATAATTAAGAATGAAGAAAGGATAAGTTAATATTTTTGGCCTCATGATAAATGATGTAGGTCAATTGCAGGAAAAAAAATTCGAGCTAGAAAAATAGTCAACGAAAAACAGACAAGTTTCCTAACTTACACAAACTCTGTATATTGTGCAAGTTCTCTCATTTTGAGCAAGTTCCTAACTTGTGCAAATTTATTATTCCGTGCAATTTTCTGAATTATTGTAAATTTTCCTAACTAGTACAAGTTTATTCTTCTGTACAAGATTCTTAAGCATCTATTTGCTTTTGATAAAAGTTTCCTGAATTTTGAATATTTCGTTCAAGTTAATTGTTATCTTGCGATATTAAATTTCAGAATATATTTGCAAGAATTGTTGAACTCTAAATTATTTTAAATATTCCTGATTTATTTGTAGAGAAAGTCATTATTTCGGCTTACTCTAAAAGTAAGAAATTATATTATCTATTCTCCAAACCAATTGTTTTGGGCGGAATCTTAGATTGAGTTGAACAACCCTATTTTATAAAGGGGATATTATTGTCGAAAAATTCGACTTATGGAGATAATATTGTGCATGACATAGGGTACGATAGGTTGATCTCCTAAAGTGCCTGTGGCGATGGAGAGTCGGCAATTTATATAATTGTGGGGCATTTACGTTCTTGGTCCTTATGACTACTCAGTTCAAAAAAAAAGAAAATTTATTTGATGCTCGTCAATTTAAATATGTTCATTATTGTGTAAATTATTCTCATTTATTATTCTGATTTAATTTGCATTCAATTATTCAATTCCCTTGTCATTCAGTTCTTGATATTTTATATACTTGTTAAGCGAATTAGTTGTTTACTCTTGCGTAAAATTTTCATGTTTTCCACTAAGTCTGAGGAACCTGAAGGATCGGGTGTAAAAGATAAAGGGAAGGGTAAAGTCAACAAGGAAGAATAAATAAATTAATTTTGTATTGTTTAATTAAATAATTAATGAGGTGGTATTGTAGAACTATTGTATTAGTTCATATGGTGTAAGTAAGACCTGGGTTGTATTATTATACTTGATGTAAACCAATGAATATATATTAATGTATAATAGATTTTGAATAAGTGTATAGTGACCACCATGCCTATAGTAGCAGGTACTCAAGTATGGGGGCATCACAAATGCTGCCTAATATATATTATATCTTTGTTGCTTACCAATATTAATCCTAAACTGTGAATACAACAGATGAGCTGGGGAACACTGCTGTTTTTCTGGCGTCACCACTAGCTTCAGCCATCACTGGTGTTGCTGTGTATGTTGACAATGGTTTGATTGCAATGGGGGTGGGAGTTGACAACCTAGTATTTAAGGATCTTGACATTCCGAAAGACAACAAGAGCTAAAGGTAGTGGGCATCAGTCTTGTAGCATGATAATCAATCAACAATCGAGAAATTTTGATTATATAAATAATAAATGCTCGCCATTCCTTTTTTCATATTGTATTGTGATGTGAATGATATTAAATGATATATATAATTTTTTTTATGTTTTATTTTCTATTTTATTATGTTTGTTCAATAAATATGTGCATCATAAATTAATTTTTTTTAAATCTAAAAAGGCTAACCGTCGCTATAGCACTCAGACATTCGCGCCGAAAATTCATATAGCGATGGTCAAGACCGTCGCTATAGGACCCAAACATTCGCCCCAAAAATTCTATAGCAAAGGTTAGGACTGTCGCTATAGATATGTAATGGCCATCGGTAATAGTCTTCAAACGCGTTTTTGTGTGTTTTCTAGCGACGATCTGACCGTCGGTATAGATATGTAGGACCGTCGCTATAGGATTTAGCGACGACTTCTATGTCGATGGTCAGTGACCTTTGCTATAGCCTTTAGCGACAGTCTTTTGACTTATAACGACAATCGACGACCGTCGCTATAGGGTAATTTTCTAGTAGTGAATGATAGTCTTACCTTTTATCTATTTAACAAATAAAGTATGATCTGCTCGACTCTGCTTGTACCCAAATCTTATCATTGCTTTGTGGAATCTACCAAACCAGGCTCTGGAGATTTCTTTAAATCATATAAAGCCTTTCGCAACTTACAAACTTTACCCTTGGTGGAAAATGAAGCAAAACTAGGGGGTATTTCTATGTATACTTCCTCCTCCAAATCACCATGAAGGAACGCATTTTTTACATCCAATTACTGAAGATCCCAGCCAAAGTTTGCTACACATGAGATTATGATACGAACAGAGTTCATCTTTGCTATAGGAGCAAATGTCTCCTGGTAATCAATCCCATGGGTTTGAGTATATCCTTTTTCAACTAGTCTGACTTTGAGTCTCTCAACTATCTTATCTGGCTTCTGTTTGACCGTATATACCCATTTGCAACCAACTGATTTTTTTCATAAGGAAGAGTAACTAGTTCCCATGTATCATTCTTTTTCAGGGCATTCATCTCCTCTATCATAGCCTATTTTCAGTTCTCATCACTAATTTCTTCTCTCCACCCATGAGGAACAGATATTGAAGACAAGAAAGAAACAAAGGAATAGTAGGATGCAGATAATTTATTATAGGCTAAGAAATTAGAGATAGGATATTGAGTACAAGATCTAACCCCTTTTCTAAGAGCAATAGGAAGATCAGTATCATCAGAAGAACAAGTAGTATCATCAGAAGAACAAGTAGAATTAGGACTCCCATCATTAGCATTATCTGGGCTAGGTTCTGAGTAGGGTTGGTGTAGTGGTGCAGTGGTGACCTTATTCTTGCCCTCTTCGAACATAGGTCCTTAACTCAGGCTCATCTTGTCTAGCATATGACTCATGTAACTCCCTCTGTGTAGATTTATCAGAGACAACAACAGGAACAGGAGAAGAGTTTATAAGATAAGATGGTATATTACTACTTGTAATACCAGCCTTAGGAGGAAGTTTCTCTATATCAATAATATCCTCCCTTTGAGGAGAAGGTGAGGAATAATAAAAAGGTTTCAATTTTTAAAAAGTTACATCCCGAGGGATAAATACTTTGTTTGAAGGAGGATGATAACATTTATAACCTTTTTGGGTTGGAGAATACCCAATGAAAATACACCTAAGAGCCTTACGATCTAATTTTTTCCGAGTGGGAGATTTATCATGAACATAGCACACACAGCCAGAAACTCGAAATGAAGGAGAATGACTTATCGTGTGTTGGAGAAAAGAGATGGGACTTGTAATTTGGCTGAGTACATATTCCGGGGTGGGGGAATAATTCATTTATTTGAGTAATACAAAGTAAGTAAATAAATAAATGAATGATGTAAGATTCCACTATATATGTGAATATTATTTTTGAGAGAAGATAAATAAATTAATGATGTAAGATTGCACCAGTGAGTGTTATTTTTTAGAGAAAGGAAAGGGATAGAAAAAAACTTTTTCTTTATAAAAAATTTAAAATATATATTTTTATCTTTTCCCTTCTTTCCGAAACAAAACAAACAGATGCAGATTTAGATAATCAGTGACTGAAATATGGAATATAATTACAGAATAATTGTAATTCTTAAGGACTTTCATTTTATCTAAGAGATTATTTTGTGTAGATTAATGCACTTCGCTAATGGTGACAGGGTTTGTGTTTAAAAGTGACAAATTTTGTACTTTTGGTTATGAATTTTAGGTCGGAGTGTGTTATATATCAGTTCGTTAAAAGTTCAGGATGCAAAGTGTCATATTTTTAAGTATAGGATGCAAAGTACAAAATGGGATAAACTTAGGGGATGCAAAGTGTATTTAACTCTTAAAATAACAATAATACTCTCCTCGTCTCCATAAGGATGATTAAATGTACAATTTTTTTTCTCTAAAAGGATGAGATAAAGTACATAAAGTAAATGGTACATAAAGTAAATGGTAAATATGTCATTTACTAGATTCCATTAGTATAAAAAAACACTCATTATACATAATCTTGTAGGGCCACTAAAGATAAATTTGAAATTTTTTTACTCTTTTTTATTTACTTTTACTTTTCTTAATATGTGTGTAAATTATATTTTATTCATTCTTTTGGGGACGGACTGTTGGTTTGTAGAAACAATATCGAAGCAACAATCATATTGTAAAACGTACATCAGAAGCATGACATAAACAAAATTTAAAATTTTCTGCAATTCCTAGAATCATCTTATGCAATATGATTAATTGATGAAGGATAAAAGATATACCTTTGAAGAAGATCAACGCTTTGATGTAATCTTCAAACTCCAATCTTTAATTTACTACTCTGCGATCTCTCCAATCCTCGGATTAAACATTCACTACTCAAAGTGTGCAATGCCCAAGAGGTGATCCACCAAGAGAAATTAATTGAAAATGTGATTTTAGATTCTACTAGATAGATCTTGGGTGGCTAGCCCTAATTCTCTCTATCCCACAATAAGACTCATCTTATTTATAGACTAACCATATTCCTAAACCTTTTAGAAATTAGGGTTTTAATTTAATTCCCAATATAAATTAGGAACTTTAATAATTAATAATAATAATAAGACTGCTCTTATTTATTTATAATAAGTATATCTCCAAATACTTAATTATAAATATTAAGCTATTTAATTTCCACTATAAATTAAATATACTTCATTTATTATTATTAAGTCAATCAATTATTCAATTATATTTCTCCCTTTTATGGTGTGACCCTATAAGTTCAATACTAAGCCGATAAGTAGAATAAATAAATTAGAACCATTCTAATATTATTTATAATGAATAAACTCCTTTAATTCAAATATAAATAAATAATATTTATTCTACATCATGAGTGACACCTTATAAATAATGTATTATGACTATCCGGATAATATGAATTCAACGTTCAATCATAAAGAATTATCACAATGAATACAAAGAACATATTTCGTAAATAGTTACCGTACAATTCAATCCTTTTATCATATAATATCTCAATCAAATATAAAATATGGAATTACTGTCAAGTTTTATTTATTTGATTATATGATTCCGATTCTATAATGCACAACTACAGTTAATGGAAATTAGAATCCATTCAACCCTGGCTAGGAATTTCAGTTGTCACTTTATCGAATCACATAGAACATTTTCTTCCTTTACTAGAAGTGGTAGATCCTTTGTTGATCATTCACCTATCTCCATATATACTTTATTATATCCGAACATACCCTATATCATATCCCAAAGTATTAAGGAATATGACAAAATATGACTCAATATATACAAGATACTATGATGATCTTAAGTCCAAGGATCACTTGTACTATATACTATTACTTTAGGAACACCTATTGACAGACATGTAAAACTCTATTAGGGTTCCTTTATTCAAGTCACGTTCACTGAACTTATTCTCCAATAAGCACTTTGTAGACACCCAAATTTTGCGTTTCCTTCTACTAACCATGACAGGAGGGCGAAATCGTCAATTGAACCGGCTTGCGGGAGCAAAGGAGCAGGCACAAGGGCGAGCGCCCGGCACCGCCGCAATGTTTTAGGCAACCCAAGTTTACGTGACAATAAAGCCGTCCGAGGCAGGCATTTCCGAATGAGGTGGCACGTCTCCCGGAAATTCCCGGACTGCAGAATACGAGCCTGTCAGCAAAAACCAACGTTGCGGCACGAAAATCGAGGCGTGGCACGAAAATCGAGAAAGTCAAGCCCGCCAGCCGCGGATAGATCTGCGGCCAAGTGGGTGCGCCAGCACGGAAACTAGGAAATCAGCACTACCAGCTGAGTGCGATGGGAGGCGTGCCAGCTGGCCAGCCTATTTAAGCCCAGCTTCGGGCAGCATACAGGAGGTTGAAGAAAATTGAAAGAGGGAGAATTCCAGCAGAAAACAGCAGCAAAGAATCGGAAATAGAGAGGAAAAACACCATAATTTTTGCAACAAAATAGGAGAGAAAGGAAGGAAAAAGTGAGGATTAATATCTATTGAGTTGATTGTATCACATATATTTCTCCTTCTATTCAAATACATCAAGTTCACATCCATTTGGATATCAATTGCAAGGTGAAATCTCTTTTATTATATCAATTTCTATCATATCACTTGATTGAATTAAATGTAGATTTCACGGTAAATTATTGTGGAACAATGGGATTAGGAATTATTAGAGAGGGTTCCATCGGAACAAAATTCTTCCTAATAATCCGATGATATCCATTGGGTGAGGTTTTGCTCGTTTATGACGATCAATACATTAGGTGGAATTGATCTATTTAGATTGTTAAATTTTGAATCATTGTGGTGCGTTAAGCAACCCCGTTGTTAGTTATGTTGTTGTATCTACTTGATGTTTGTGAGAAATTATGGTTGTGAGCCTAGGAGAGCGACCCCGTGGTCCAAATCCGATGATGGACATATCTTGATGTAAGAAGTAGAAATGACGTAATTTTAATTGTAAATATGTAATCGTTGGGCCTTAAAACGACGCTAAGGCGAGAATCGTGTTTAAGGCCCCGAAATAGTGAAATTTGTGATTGTAGGCGTTTGGGGTTTATTTTGATGGCTTACATGCCCATGAATAACTCCAACGCATTTTAATGCTTGATTTGATCTATGACACGAAATTGATTTCGAAGCTAAACGATAAGATTTTCATAAAATCAATCAAAGTAAGGTATTAGCATCACGAGGCTTAAAATTGAAAGTGCAAATGAATGTCGATTCCTCTTTAACGAGAAAGCAAAAAAAAATCGTTTTCCAAAAACATCACACAAATTGATTTTATAAATAAATGGCGTTTTATTAAACCGTTGTGCATAGGGTTAAAGAGATTCTAGAAGTTGCCCATCTTTTGAGTTACGAAAGCAACGCATAGATCTCGATTCCTATTTTGACGAAGGTTTAAAAACTCTTGATTTGCCAAAACAACACCTAAAGAAAAATCTCCTAGCTTTTGACAATTAAAATCAAACCTTCCTAATAAAGAATAAAGCTTTCTCGTAGAAGCCGAAGGACATTCCAAAGCACACTCAAAGCACGACTTTCCCTCAAAATCCAAGCGATTCTTTCATACAAACTCACCACAACATTCACATAAGCACACACACACACACACGCGCACATACCCACACACGCATGAATTAAGGGATAGGAAAGCATCGAGATTGCGGTAACCGTGTTTCACGGAAGTCGGGGGGTGCCTAACACCTTCCCCTCGCTTAAGCAAGCCCCCGAACTCTATGAATCTCGATTCGCAGACCAATTAATTCGGAGTCACACATGAGCCAGCGATTTATAAAAAACGAAAACTCGGATGAGTTGGTACATCCATTTCAAATATACCAACTGGCGACTCTGGTTAATTGGCTCATCATAAAAACGATCTTTCAAAACCCCGTCGACATCAATGCCGATCTTTTCCAAAGAATCATTAAATCAAAAGGCAAAAAAATTGGAAAAGACTAGAAAGCGAAAACCCGGCGTCGACAGCTGGCAACTCCGCTGGGGACCTTTTAGAGGGCTTAAGCCGCATTAAAATCTTGATGTTATCCTATCCTTTAAAAAATTCGGGAATGTGCGTATGGGTGTGCGATATGTTGACATGTTTACTTATTGTTGTGTGATTGTGTGTTTTGTCCAATAAATGAATGTTTGTATGGAATTGCTTTACTTTAAAAGTAATCATTTGCATACGGTGAGGACGATGAATGTGAATGTATGTTGAGATTGTACCTCCTCCTGAGGCGAACCCGTCGGTTGCTTATTACTGGACTCGATGGGGCTGCTCCCCGGAGATGGCTCAGGAAACGCACCACTCAAATCCGCTCCAATCGAAAGGGCTCAAACGAGTAGATTGCGAAGATTTGGGAACCTTCATGCCGAAAAGCCCGTGAGAGTAACCCTAGGATAGGTCATCCTCAGATTAACCCAACGCAGGAAAAGTCTCTTCATGCCCTTTTACGTTTATATGTCTAAATGTCATGATCTCATTCAATATTCATATATCCCTTTTCTGTGTCAAAAGAGATTACTAACCTCTGTGAATTGCAGGGAATAGTTGGAGGAGCATAATAAAGTCATGTTTAGCATTTGTTATTACACTAAAGGACTACTAACTTTCTCTTTTGCAGGGAAAGATTAAAAAACCCAAAAAACACACAAAAAAAAAAAATTACAGTTTTAGCATGCATCCATTTTGCGTTTCCCCAAGACTAAACTTCGAACCATTGTCTCTGTAGGATTGCTCCTCAAACCCGTTCGCAGTCTAAGAAAGCCCAAGTCTCTACCTCTGAAATGGCTGATCTTCCCAATCATAGTTCCATATCTCGGGAGGAGTTTGATGATTTTAAAAGACAGATGATGGAAATGGCCACAATGCTAAAGGAACAGTTCTTAATCAGACAGGATCCGGCAAACCAGGGATCGCATAATGTTCCACCACCAGGGGATGATCAGAATCCTCCTAAAAATGGTACAAACTTGCTTAAAGAGGACCAACCCCGACTCAAGGACGAGCCAGTCATCCCAAAGCCCGTTCCCATACCTAGCAGGACAGTGATTACTATCCCAGAAGAAGGGGACAATGACGACCTTCGAAGAAAAATGAAACACATAGAGGAGACCATCCAATCTCTAAAGGGCATAGGCTCCCTGGGCAGGGTTAATTATTCGGATCTATGTATTTTCCCCGGAGCCAGATATCCAGAAAAGTTCAAAGTTCCCGAGTTTGAAAAATACAATGGAAAGGGAGACCCCTATACACACTTGAAAATATACATTGGAGAACTCGGGTCTTATGCCGAAGACGAGGGGTTAAGAATGCAACTATTCCAGAAAAGCTTAACAGGGGAGGCAAGAATCTGGTATGCCCGCCTCGACAACGCGCCCGAATCCACAACTGGGAGGAATTGGCCCATACCTTCTTAACCCAATACAGCTTTCAGGCCCAGATGGCTCTTGACAGGTACCAAATGACAAAGGTTAAAAAACAGCCTAGGGAATCCTTCAGGGAATATGCGCAACGATGGAGGGGCATGGCCGTACAGGTAACCCCCCCGATGAGCGAATCAGAGATGGTAATGACCTTTGTAGACATTCAGGAGGCACCGTATTATGAGCGGGTCATCTCAGGGATTGGAAGACCCTTTGCTGAAATGATTAAACATGGAGAGATGGTTGACATGGGGTTGAAATCGGGTAAAAATCCGGGATCTTACTGCTTTAGAAACTGCTGCCGAGCAAATACAGAATGGAAACTACGGTAGCACTTCCCGGAGGGTCCAAAAGAAAAAGGAGGAGGATGTCTCCCTCATCCTACAGGGGTCATCCAGAAAAGCAGAAGGTCATCCTCCGGTGCAGGTGCAGAGGGGAGGGCCATCCCGACAGCCAAACTTCACAGATCAAAGGGCAGAGGGGCGAAGAAGATATGAGGCCTCGCAGAATCGAGTATTCACCCCGCTTGGGGAGCCGCTTGAACGGGTATTAGCGGTATTAGTAGCCCAAAAGAAAATAGTTGGTCTGGCACCACCGAGTGACCCAAAGGGTAGAAGGTTTGACCCGAGCAAGCGATGTGCATACCACTCCAGTTCCCCTGGCCATGATACACAAGATTGCTGGACGTTGAAGCATCGAATCCAAAACATGATAGACAGTGGGGAAATTGTGGTGGAACAACCGGACTCCCCGAATGTTAAAGCAAATCCCCTGCCAAGACATGATGGAGGGGGAGTTAATGCGACGGAGGCAAGTGAGGCTGGGGGGCCGCCAAGGTTGAACTATGTGCAGAAAATTGAGGAATTGATCAACGTGATACATGATCATGGGAGTGCACGGGTAACGCCCATCAGGTTGATAGGGATAAGTACAAATGGCATGGAAAGACCTGTCAAGTTGACAGCCCCGAGGCCCATCATCCTTGCAGCAAGGCCGCAACTCCCTATCAGTAGTCTGAAGACTGTACCCTGGAATTATGGGGGAATACCAGAGGAAGCGGCCAGTTGTGCTTCCGTGACGACCAAGGGGAACCCCTTATATCTTCCCGGGCGAGTCCTTGAGAGCCAAAAGAGAAAAAATGAAGAGGTTTCCGAGGAAAGGGCCATAGAGTTTTTGAAAAGGATGGATCACCCAGAAACGAGGGGGATCCAGATTTTAAATGAGGAATCAACCCTAACATCAGTCATGGACTTGGTGTTGTCATCCAGTGAGCATTGCAAAACCCTGATGAAGGTTCTGGAGGAGGCATTTGTGTCCAAAGAAATTAGTGAGGAGGGTTTCGGCCAGCTGGTAGGCCACTTATTGGAAACCGATGCAATATCCTTTACGGATGAGGACATTCCCAAAGAGGGAAGGGGGCACCGAAAACCGCTACACATCGCGGTAATCTCCTCAGGATATGTCATGAATGGGGTGCTGATCGACGGGGGATCGGCATTGAATATATGTCCTCTCAGCACGCTGAAGAAAATGAACATCAGTCCCAAGCGCCTACGGGCCAGTCATGTGGTGGTTCGGGCTTTTGACGGATCCCGGAGGGATACCATCGGAGAGATATAATTGCCAGTGGAGATAGGGCCCTGTACTTTTGATATATCCTTCCAAGTCCTAGATATTACGGCAAGCTACAACCTGCTGTTAGGGAGGCCGTGGATACACATGGCCGGGGCAGTTCCTTCCACGCTCCACCAACAAATCAAGTTGATCATCGATGGGAATCTGGTAACCATCTCGGCCGAATGTGATGACCCTTCTCCTCCCAGGAGTGGCCTACCAGTAATCAATGTGGATGAGTCAGCGGCGCCTGCCAGCTTTCAAGCACTAGAAATTAGCACTCCCCATTATAGATGCCTGGGAGCTCCAGCTGTGAAACCAAGGGTCCTCTCCGGAACTCACCTTTGTGGCAAGGGAAATGATTAAAATGAACTTCCAACCTGGACAGGGACTAGGGAAAAGCAGTGTAAGTGGTGTCAGGGAATCACCGAGCCCCATCAACCTACCACAGCAGATAGGCAAAGCAGGATTGGGATACCATGTGGGCGCAGTACGGGGGACACCGTCAGGGTGCGACTCCGATTCGACTAGTTGGCAGTCCAGTGACCAAAGTCGACAATAAGCAGGGGATCAGCGGACCTGTGATTGGGGCAGGGAATGAAGAGTTAACCCCCACACGTAATGAGTCGGCCCGGAGGGAAAGTTTCCTGCGGGAGGTCGCAAAGGAGTTTGAAACCAAATGCTATATCCCCGGACAATCAACAAGCAGTAAGGAGGGGACGAATGTTATCACACCACCGGGAGCCCAACAAGTTGTGCCTGTCATCGATTGGGCAGGGCTGATTATTCCTGGAGAAGATATGGAGAAGGACTCAGGCGACGTATCCGTAATCATCGGGGAGGTGTCCGATGTAAGGCCTTCCTTTATCCAGCGCATTTCGTCTGACCTGACCATCGATAATTGGACCCAGAAACCAGTGATATCCAAACAAGGGTAAAGCTCGACGTCAGGGTGGTTAACCCTAGAGGATGGGGGAATGAAGAAGTTTTATTTTGTTGTCGTTTTATTTCTGCATAATTGTGTCGTTTCTTCGTGTTATTTGAAATTGCGATCGTCGTGAAAAATGATTTATATATGACAAGTATTTTGTTTCATGTCAGGTGTACCCATTTGAGTAATCCTTGCCTAACAAATGGTCTTTCAAATTTGAATGATGATTATGATTTTGACATTGAGCTGGATTTCGATTTAATGGGCATTGAACAAGACGAGACAGATTACGACGACGCACCTGACGAGATCAAAGGATGGGTCGAGGATAAACCCAAACCCAACTTGGACCAAACCATCACCGTTGATATTGGAACCCCTGACAAGCCAAAGGAACTCAAGATAGGGACGGACCTCACCCCCAGCCAAAAAGCAGAAATAATTGAGTTACTAAGCCAATATGAGGATGTCTTTGCCTGGTCCGCACACGAGGATATGATCGGATTGTCCACCGACATTGTGGTGCACCGGTTACCCATCAAGGAGGGTTTCAGGCCTGTCAAGCAGAAACTAAGAAAGTTGAAACCTGAGTGGAGCTTAAAAGTGAAGGAAGAGATCATCAAGCAGTTCAGGGCGGGAATCATTATGGTGTCCACTTACCCGGAATGGCTGTCCAATGTAGTCCCAGTAGCTAAACCTGGAGGAAAAGTAAGGGTATGTGTAGACTACAGAGATCTAAACAAGGCCAGTCTCAAGGATAGTTTCCCGGTACCTTTCATACACATCCTGGTGGATAACACGGCCCAGTACGAAATGTATTCTTTTGTGGATTGCTTTGCGGGATATCATCAGATAATGGTGGCGGAAGAAGACCGGGAAAAGACCGCATTCATCACCCCCTGGGGCACTTTCTGCTATAGACGACTGGCTTTCGGTCTCACAAATGCAGGGGCTACTTATCAGAGAGCCATGATGGCCTTGTTCCACGATATGATGCACAAGAAGATAGAGGTCTACGTGGATGACATTATTGTGAAATCAAAGGTAGAATCCGATCATATAACTCATCTCAAAAAGCTATTCGATCGGCTCAGAAAGTATAATCTGAAACTCAATCCAGCCAAGTGTGCTTTCGGAGTACAATCGGGCAAGCTCTTGGGTTTCCTGGTTAGTGATCGGGGCATTGAGTTGGACCCAGCAAAGATTAAGGCCATTGTGGATATGCCAGCACCTCGCACAGAGAAGGAGATAAGGGGATTCCTGGGGAGAATAAACTTCATCAGCCGTTTTATATCTCACTTGACGACTACATGTGAGCCGATTTTTAAATTGTTAAGAAAGGGTGCTTCCCAAGAATGGAATGAGCAGTGTCAGAGGGCTTTTCAGATCATTAAGAAACAACTGACGGAGGCACCAGTGCTGGTACCCCCGAAGGATGGGATCCCTTTGTTTATGTATATATCCGTCAACACCATCGCGATGGGATGTATGTTGGGACAAAAGAATGAGGGAGGTAAAGAGCAGGCCATCTATTACCTTAGCAAAAGATTTAGCCAATGTGAGCAGAATTACACTCCCATCGAGAGGACCTGTTGTGCTCTGGCCTGGGCTGCAGGGAGATTACAGCACTACCTCCATGGGCATGCAACGTACCTGATATCAAGAATGGATCCCCTGAAATATATTTTCGAAAGGCCCATGCTGAATTGTCGACTATCAAGATGGCAGTTAATTTTACAACAGTTTGACATGGTGTACGTGACCCAGAAGGCCGTGAAAGGGCAGGGAATTGTAGATCAGTTGGCAGAAACCCCGGCAGGAGGGATGGAGCCGTTAGAAACTCCTCTCCCGGGCGAGGATATATTTTGGGTATCGCGCGAAAAATGTGATGACGAGGGACAATTTTGGAAGCTGTATTTTGATGGTGCCATGAATGCCGAGGGGGCGGGAGCCGGAGCGGTCCTAGTCTCTATCACCGGAGAACAATACTCCCGACCGTGGCCACTAAACTTCGTTTCAGCAATTCGAACAACACCGCTGAATACGAGGGGTGTATCTTGGGACTCCGATTGGCCCGTGACATGGAAGTAAAAAGACTAGCGGTGTTCGGGGATTCAGAATTGGTAATCAGACAAGCAATCGGGGTATACAACACTAAGGAGCTTCGGTTACTTCCATACCATCGTTGTGTCACCCAGCTTATGCAAGAGTTCGAAGATATCGCCTTCCGCCATATTCCTCGGGGACGAAATGATTTTGCCGATGCATTGGCGACTTTGGCTTCCTTAATCCACGTGATCAAGAGTAGGGACAGTCCACAGATTGAGATCACCGTACAGAATGCCCCGGCATATGAGGAAAATGTGGCAGTGTTATCAAACGAGGTGGTGTTGACAAGGCAGCCCTGGTATCACGACATCAAGGAATATCTGAGGGACAGATCCCTTCCCGATCAGGCAAATCGGACTGAAAGGATGAGAATTCAAAAGATGGCGATGAAGTTTTACCTGAGTGGCGATTCACTTTACAAAAGGGATGCCGGGTTGGGACTGTTGCAATGTGTAGACGAAACGCAATCCCAAAGGATTATGAATGAAATCCATGGCGGGGTGTGTGGGCCACATATGAGTGGACCGATGTTGGCCAAAAAGATCTTGAGGACAGGGTATTATTGGTTAACGCTGAAGGCCGATTGCGATGATCATGTCCAAACGGTGTTACCAATGCCAGGCGCACGGTAATGTGATCCATACACCTCCCAATGAACTGCACTGTATGACCTCCCCGTGGCCATTTTTAATGTGGGGAATGGATGTAATCGGACCAATAGAGCCCAAAGCAAGCAGCGGGCACCGATTCATTTTCGTCATGATCGATTATTTCACCAAATGGGTAGAGGCAGCTTCTTTCCCTAAAGTAACTCAGGAGGTCATCGTCAACTTCGTCAGGAATAATGTCATTTGCCGATATGGGCAACCTGAGGTTGTGGTCTCCGACAATGCCAAGAATTTAAACAACGCCCTCATGAAGGAACTGTGTGACCAGTTCAAGATTAAGCATCTCAATTCCGTCATTTACCGTCCTAAGATGAATGGGGCAGTGGAGGCTGCAAATAAAAACGTCAAGAAGATCATGGCGAAAATGTCTGCTAATCATCGGGGATGGCCGGATCTGTTACCCCTCACCTTGCTGGCATACCGAACATCAACGCGTACTTCTACAGGGGCAACCCCTTACGCTTTGGTGTATGGAATGGAGGCTGTCCTGCCAGTTGAGGTTGAGATGGCGTCCCTCAGAATAGTGATCGATGCTCAGATAAGCGAGGAGGATTGGATGCAAAGTCGATACGACCAATTGGCCCTAATTGATGAGAGGAGGGTGGCTGCTGTTTGGCACGGCCAGCTATATCAACAGAGGATCTCCCGATCATACGACAAAAGGATCAGGCCTCGGAAATTCAAGGAGAATGACATGGTGCTAAAGAGAGTCATGTCTTGTCAAGACGAAGCCAAGGGGAAGTTTGCCCCGAATTGGGAAGGACCATTCATGATTAAGAAAGTGCTATCCGGAGGAGCCCTCATATTGCAAGAAATGGATGGTGAGGTATTTCCACAACCCCTCAATTCTGACTCGGTGAAGCGGTTCTACGCTTAAATCATCAGTTCTTTTTTCCTTTGAGAGCGAACTACGTAGGACCTGATCTCCCAACTTGTGGGGGTACGTAGGCAGCCATCATGGCGCGGTCCGATCCTTTAAAAATAATCCTTTCCCCAACCAAAACCAATTTTCGATAGCCAGATAAAACCTTTCTACACCCTCAAAACCTTCCCGAAACCAACTGCCTAACCAGTTTCATCCCAGAATACATACCCTGATCCAACCCAAACAGTTATCCAAAATCTGAGATTCAATCCGACGAAATCAAAAGGTGTGCGGCAATATCTGTCAAATCTCCATCAAGTCTTGAGGAAAGAAAGAAGGCGAAATGTCAAAATCATGGTCAGTTGGATAAAATGATGATCCAATGGATGGCAATGATACGACAAAAGGGGAAAATGACTAAATTTAAATGCATGTCTATATATATAAGTCGTTTTATTACAAGATTTCTCTTTCAATAAACTGATGAAACCAACATAGTCTATGCAGGAAATAAAATAATCTACAAATCTGAAACTAGCCGAAGCAGGATGGACAGGGTGGTGGATAGATCTGAAGCATCAGCATCTCCTGCAATCTGCTGCCCCATCATATCAATACGATCCAGTAAAGCAGTAGCTCGGCTGACAGTCCCAAAATGAGCATCTACCACTGCCCTGGTCTGAAATACAATGGCCTCTCTATCAGCAATGGCAGCATCTCTAGCCCGAATGGCCTCATCTCTCTCGGCAAGGGCGACATCCCTCTCGGCTTCAGTAGTAATCAGGGCCAGGCGGAGTCGGGAATCCTCCGCGACCCGACTCGGGGCAGAATCGGCTGAAATGGAATGGTCTGTGGTATCTTCTGTGAAAATCACTCCAGAGTCATCAAAGGCCCCAGTCCGACTCAAACTAGCCGAATCCAGGTCTCCACGCAACCACTGTACGTAGGCAAATGTCTGGATGTGACAGCTCGCACTATATTCGGCAAAGATCCTGCGATCCCAAAGCTCGTATACCTGCAATAGATCCATCTCTGTACAGGATGATATAAGGAATCGGTATGCGGCTGCACCCGCGAAGGGGTGTAAATCCTGTGTCTGATCAAACTGCCCCATAACCGCCAGGGGATGATAGGTCGTCACGCCCCTTAACCCAGCAATGGGAATGAAATCCATGCCAGGCACATGAGTCAAGAAGCTCGTGAAGGAGCAATAGCCCGAGTAAACCAATAGATGAAAGGGGTCCTCAATGATAGACAAAAATGATGTCCAGGAGGCCACATCAGTACAACTCACGGGACGAAACGAAAACTGCGCGGCTATGTTGTGACTGAAGCAAAACCCTTGGCGGCGGAAGTGGCCGATGGGACTAAGATGACTCATGAACCACACATACAGCAAAGTCGAGCTCCCTCTGAAGGCTCTGCCTCGGAAGGACTGGCAATATGTAGCTGACATATAGGTATCCGCCAATATCATAGGAAGAATGGTATGATCCTCCCGAAGGGCTCGAACGGCCGCCACAATCCGCATATCCAAATGATCGGGTCCTGCAGGCAAATACAAAACTGAGATGACACAGGCCATCAGGACATCCACTCTCAAGGCGCCCCAGCGCTCCTCGGACACGGAAAAATCACCGAAGAAAAGTCGAAAACCGTCAGGTGAGCCAAATCGGTCAATAAAGAACTGAAGGGGAACCATATGGTGCGATGAGATCACCGGCAACAGGACAGCCTTTCGCAAACCAGTGAAAGTCAAGAATTGACGGCGCATGGAACCAACTGTGACCCTAGCACAAGGCCTATCCAGGGGCAGGCCGGTGAAGCGAGCATACTCCTCGAGGGTGGGGGTCAGCTCTACTGTCCCTAA
Organism: Aralia elata; assembly: GCA_034770075.1. Taxonomy (NCBI): domain Eukaryota; kingdom Viridiplantae; phylum Streptophyta; class Magnoliopsida; order Apiales; family Araliaceae; genus Aralia; species Aralia elata. The sequence continues at coordinate 95,357,344 of CM068384.1, read as the reverse complement.
CCTAAACACCTGACGGGCAGGGGCCCAATAGCTCAGAAGACCATCCACGAAGCCCGCTGGCGCCTGAAAGGTCAATAAGGACCAAGAATGTCCCAAAAGACCATCTGCGGTAGTCCTATCGGCCGGCAGTAAATTGTCCAACCAGCGGAAGAGGCTGCCAACCAACCCTGTGGGAGGGGCGGAATCCAAACGGACCACGGCATCTGAGGACAACATCTGTAGAAAAATAGTATCAAAAGGACTGTACAGGGGTCATTCTCTATCCATAAATAAAAGAGCATGCATCATACAGTTAATAATAAAACAGGTGAATCCCATAAAATGAAAAAGAAAACTGTGCATAAATAAATAAATGAGTTCAGTACATAGTGCGTAAATGAAAAAGAAATCTAAGCAGGTGCCGATACAAAAGGCCCTATCCTATCCTGGTCTAAATAAAATCAGTATCATCTATGAAAGCAGGATCCTCGAACTGATCCCCTGGAGTCGTCGAGCTCGGAGGACCAAAGTTCATATCAGGGATGTAGGGATGCGCTGTGGCATCAGATGAACTCGGGCCTGCATCATAACCTGCACCATCAGGATCGTAGGTGTAAGCCTCCTCCGGGGTCCGGCCCAACCCCCGAATAAACAGCGACAACTGATCTACCTGACGAGTCAATGTGGCGATCTGCTCAGCGTGGGTAGGGGTCCGAACACAGGCAGCCCAATCGGTCATCGTAACCGAGCCTGGAACTATGTCTCCAAGAAAGAAAGTGGCCCGAGTCTGGGGACCGATGGTACGAGGTACCCACCAAGTCCTGAAAGCCTCACTCGTACTGGGGCCTGTGGAAAGCATCCGACCGTCCTCCCCGGCGAGCATGATCTCCGAGGGCTGAGAATCCAGCGGCCAGAAAGTAGTGAAAGAAAGGGAGTGCGGGATGCGGATCTCTCCAGTGACGCATCTGAATGCGCGCTCTCCCAGGTACATAACCCATCCTCCGACACTCTGCAAAGTGAGGCGACGGGTGGAAAGTGCAAACTCCGGGCCGGAGGGATATCCATCAGTGAACCCCACATCCAAATGCTCCGAGAGATAGGGAGTCCAGACGACCTCTGCAGCCGTGATCAGCTCCAGCTGGATGCGACAGTGTGCGAAACTGCCGGACACCGGGATCTCCTCCAGCGTGCTATGATGCCATCGTCGACCCCGGGGATAGGTGTCCAGGCCAAGGGTAGTGACAGGCCTCAGGCATGGAAAACGCTCATAAGCCCAGAACTGTGAACAGAAACAGGGCAGGGCGTGAGTAACTATTAAATGCAGAAAAGAGAAACGAAATAAGGATAAGTGCAATGAATCAAAAGAAGGCGAGGACTCACCAACAGAAAGTGGTAGAAACCGAGCCAGGCGTCGGTCTGTCCCTCTGAGCGTAGGCGCATACCGTGGAGGAAATAGGCAAAGGTGAATGACCCCCAGTCATAGTCACTGATGCGGTCCACGTCCCTGACCGCTCCCACGACGCTGAAATGAATGGTGGAGGAGTTGTTCCCTAGGAAACAACCCCTCATGATCGTCAGGAACAAGCGTCGGAGTAGAATCTCCCGGGTACCCTGATCCGCTGGAATAGGCAGCGCGTAGAGACCCCCAACTGCATCAACAGCCAAGGCACCAGAACGAATACTGCGGGCCTTAAAGACCCGATCCTCAGCACCGAAGCCCAATAAAGCCCGGACCTCCGCCGGAGTGATGTTGAGATCTAGAGGGACACGGGACCCAGTGAACTCGATCCCCGTGATATACCGCCAATCCCAAGGGGTCAGCACAACCTCACAGTCCAGAAGATGAAGGGACTGGGTCTGATGAAACCACCTCTCGGACAAGGCCCGCATATAGCCCCAGGGGCACTGGCGGGGAATGATGGTGAAGAAGTGGCGAAAACCCCAGGAGTCCACCACCGCGCGGTAATCATCATGCAAGGCCGCGTAGAGGGAATAAATGTTGAACCAGTTACCCCTCGGCTGGGTAAACTCAGGCACCTGTGAAAATCACCAATGGGTCAGTCCAGAGAGAGCAGAAATTGAGAAATTGAGAGCAAATTCAGAGCAAAATTGAATATACCTCATTCGCAACAAGGGATGCCGAGGGATGACGGCTGAGATCCCGACCCAATAGGTCGGGTATCTGGACAGAGGCGCCAGATAAGGCGCGATGAGAAGGGGGAGTCGGTGTGCTGGAAGACGGCCCCTCCACCGCAGCCTCCGGAGGAACAACCTCCTCAACGCCCGGATGATCAGGACGGATGACGGCCTCCGTCAAGCGACGAGCCTGACGGGTCCGAGGAGGAATAGGGGCAGGTGCAGCCCTACGACGGCGAACACCCGAAGTCCGAGAGGCGGAGGAGCTACTGGGCGCATCACGATCCATAGCTGGAATAGAACGGGCGAGAAAGAAGGTAAGTTCCCGTTTAAAATTATGTAATGAACATTCCAAATTTCTAGCCTCATCATATGATTAATGCAACATGATGCATGGTTATGGTAAAAAAAAAAAAAAAAAAAAAAAAAAAAAATCGGCAGAGCTCCGTTTGAAAAATGGACATCCCAGGCATAAGCCAAACGCGTTTTCCATCAATCAAAGCCTCAAACAGATTTAAATTGCATTCATATGTGTAATTACAGCATGTAATGCATGATTTTCTTGCAGAAAAGAAATAACAATATGTGGGACCGCCTCATGAACATAAAATAGGACTCACGCAGTTGATACATAGCATGTATATATGATGGTACATTGCATAAACGTTGTGAAGCATACATTTTATGTCTAAACATGCAAATAGTCAAATGTATAGCAAAACATTGACGAAATTGAAAAGTGACCGGTCAAAGTGTTACCTGTAGCGCGTAGATCGATCCTACCGGAGCAGTTTTTGCAGGAAAGTTGAAAAAATCGACAAAAGGCCCTTGCGAACAAGCAAAAATCGAGAGAATCTATGTGAGTTGGAAGTTGAAAGTGACAGATCTGAAGGAGGCGCGTTGGTCATAAGGCCCGATCTTGGCCGCAGATAACCGGCTCCGACAGATAACCGACCGGCGACGATAACCGGGGATTACGAGATGGGTGACCGGCGACGATACCCGGCCCCGACATGACGATCGACCGGCGACGATAACCGGCGATCACGAGATGGATGTCCGGCGACGATAACCGGCTCCGACAGATAACCGACCGGCAACGATAACCGGGGGTTACGAGATGGGTGACCGGCGACGATACCCGGCCCCGACATGACGATCGACCGGCGACGATAACCGGCGATCACGAGATGGATGTCCGGCGACGATAACCGGCTCCGACAGATAACCGACCGGCAACGATAACCGGGGGTTACGAGATGGGTGACCGGCGACGATACCCGGCCCCGACGAGACGATCGACCGGCGACGATAACCGGCGATCACGAGATGGATGTCCGGCGACGATAACCGGCTCCGACAGATAACCGACCGGCAACGATAACCGGGGGTTACGAGATGGGTGACCGGCGACGATACCCGGCCCCGACATGACGATCGACCGGCGACGATAACCGGCGATCACGAGATGGATGTCCGGCGACGATAACCGGCTCCGACAGATAACCGACCGGCAACGATAACCGGGGGTTACGAGATGGGTGACCGGCGACGATACCCGGCCCCGACATGACGATCGACCGGCGACGATAACCGGCGATCACGAGATGGATGTCCGGCGACGATAACCGGCTCCGACAGATAACCGACCGGCAACGATAACCGGGGGTTACGAGATGGGTGACCGACGACGATACCCGGCCCCGACGAGACGATCGACCGGCGACGATAACCGGCGATCATGAGGTGGATGTCCGGCGACGATAACCGGCTCCGACAAGATAACCAACCGGCGACGATAACCGGGGGTTACGAGATGGGTGACCGGCGACGATACCCGGCCCCGACATGACGATCGACCGGCGACGATAACCGGCGATCACGAGATGGATGTCCGGCGACGATAACCGGCTCCGACAGATAACCAATCGGCGACGATAACCGGGGGTTACGAGATGGGTGACCGGCGACGATACCCGGCCCCGACGAGACGATCGACCGGCGACGATAACCGGCGGTCACGAGATGGATGTCCGGCGACGAAAACCGGCTCTGACAAGATAACCAACCGGCGACGATAACCGGGGGTTACGCGATGGGTGACCGGCGACGATACCCGGCCCCGAACGAGACGATAGATTGAAAGAGTGAACCCAAAGACTAACAAACACGGTCAAGGGATTGATACATTGACACTCTTACGAATGTCTTGCATGCATTACATCTTATGTTGCATCATAAGCTATATGTGTGGCATCATGTATGTACTGTCATTCTTACGCATTGTCATTCATGCATCGAGTGTCTATTCTTTATCCTGTTCATTTCATTTATCATTTCATAAACATGATAAAGAGGGGCAGCTGTAGACACCCAAATTTTGCGTTTCCTTCTACTAACCATGACAGGAGGGCGAAATCGTCAATTGAACCGGCTTGCGGGAGCAAAGGAGCAGGCACAAGGGCGAGCGCCCGGCACCGCCGCAATGTTTTAGGCAACCCAAGTTTACGTGACAATAAAGCCGTCCGAGGCAGGCATTTCCGAATGAGGTGGCACGTCTCCCGGAAATTCCCGGACTGCAGAATACGAGCCTGTCAGCAAAAACCAACGTTGCGGCACGAAAATCGAGGCGTGGCACGAAAATCGAGAAAGTCAAGCCCGCCAGCCGCGGATAGATCTGCGGCCAAGTGGGTGCGCCAGCACGGAAACCAGGAAATCAGCACTACCAGCTGAGTGCGATGGGAGGCGTGCCAGCTGGCCAGCCGCAGATCCATCTGCGGCCAGCCGCAGATAGATCTGCGGCTGGCTTTGGCCAGCCTATTTAAGCCCAGCTTCGGGCAGCATACAGGAGGTTGAAGAAAATTGAAAGAGGGAGAATTCCAGCAGAAAACAGCAGCAAAGAATCGGAAATAGAGAGGAAAAACACCATAATTTTTGCAACAAAATAGGAGAGAAAGGAAGGAAAAAGTGAGGATTAATATCTATTGAGTTGATTGTATCACATATATTTCTCCTTCTATTCAAATACATCAAGTTCACATCCATTTGGATATCAATTGCAAGGTGAAATCTCTTTTATTATATCAATTTCTATCATATCACTTGATTGAATTAAATGTAGATTTCACGTAAATTATTGTGGAACAATGGATTAGGAATTATTAGAGAGGGTTCCATCGGAACAAAATTCTTCCTAATAATCCGATGATATCCATTGGGTGAGGTTTTGCTCGTTTATGACGATCAATACATTAGGTGGAATTGATCTATTTAGATTGTTAAATTTTGAATCATTGTGGTGCGTTAAGCAACCCGTTGTTAGTTATGTTGTTGTATCTACTTGATGTTTGTGAGAAATTATGGTTGTGAGCCTAGGAGAGCGACCCCGTGGTCCAAATCCGATGATGGACATATCTTGATGTAAGAAGTAGAAATGACGTAATTTTCATTGTAAATATGTAATCGTTGGGCCTTAAAACGACGCTAAGGCGAGAATCGTGTTTAAGGCCCCGAAATAGTGAAATTTGTGATTGTAGGCGTTTGGGGTTTATTTTGATGGCTTACATGCCCATGAATAACTCCAACGCATTTTAATGCTTGATTTGATCTATGACACGAAATTGATTTCGAAGCTAAACGATAAGATTTTCATAAAATCAATCAAAGTAAGGTATTAGCATCACGAGGCTTAAAATTGAAAGTGCAAATGAATGTCGATTCCTCTTTAACGAGAAAGCAAAAAAAAATCGTTTTCCAAAAACATCACACAAATTGATTTTATAAATAAATGGCGTTTTATTAAACCGTTGTGCATAGGGTTAAAGAGATTCTAGAAGTTGCCCATCTTTTGAGTTACGAAAGCAAGGCATAGATCTCGATTCCTATTTTGACGAAGGTTTAAAAACTCTTGATTTGCCAAAACAACACCTAAAGAAAAATCTCCTAGCTTTTGACAATTAAAATCAAACCTTCCTAATAAAGAATAAAGCTTTCTCGTAGAAGCCGAAGGACATTCCAAAGCACACTCAAAGCACGACTTTCCCTGAAAATCCAAGCGATTCTTTCATACAAACTCACCACAACATTCACATAAGCACACACACACACACACGCGCACATACCCACACACGCATGAATTAAGGGATAGGAAAGCATCGAGATTGCGGTAACCGTGTTTCACGGAAGTCGGGGGGTGCCTAACACCTTCCCCTCGCTTAAGCAAGCCCCCGAACTCTATGAATCTCGATTCGCAGACCAATTAATTCGGAGTCACACATGAGCCAGCGATTTATAAAAAACGAAAACTCGGATGAGTTGGTACATCCATTTCAAATATACCAACTGGCGACTCTGGTTAATTGGCTCATCATAAAAACGATCTTTCAAAACCCTGTCGACATCAATGCCGATCTTTTCCAAAGAATCATTAAATCAAAAGGCAAAAAAATTGGAAAAGACTAGAAAGCGAAAACCCGGCGTCGACACACTTACATTCTTGCTTTAGTGTCTCCACACAAATGATTATGAGATCAATCATCCTCTTCAACAGAGCAAGCATAGTATGTACTAATATATCCGGAATCAGTAACCCCACATTAGTGATCCATCGATCAAGAACATTTTAGTTTTGAGCTATCTTGAATTTAGATCTCATTAGCATGATCAACATCATGATTCTAAAAGTATTGCTCGAAAACTATGAGTTTATCACATTTATTAATTCAACTAATTAATATGGATAAAGAATATTTTTTATTAAATAAATTCTCTTATTAATAAATGAATAAGATTACAAAGTAAATATTCATCACATCAAATGTGATTGGCTTGATGGCATACTCACGAAGAGAATATCAAATAATTTACATCAGAGATTAAGTTAATTATGAAGTAATAAAATAAATACCTTTTTATCAAGCAATATTATGTTACTATTGATGATGATCTGCCCTGTGCTAAAATTCATATCGACCTAACTTATCGTCACTCTAATCTTATATATATATATATATGTATGTATGCACGCACGCACGCACACACGCACGCACATGACTTTTTTAAAGGAATCAATGTGTATGTATACATAGTAAATATGTTGTAGAAAAATAGTCATATCATTTGTGATTCTTCCTCTACATACATCATACATACATGCAAATGTGTTGCCTTTTGAATCATGTAAATTCATGCATATAGACATTATTATTAACAGAATACGAAAAGTTACTAAAAAGAGTAATACTAAACTTACAAAAAAAATTTTTTTACAAAAAAGAAGTTACAAAATAATCTGTCAAATTGTAATTAGTTAGAGAGTTAACATACATGAGTAGATCCAAGAGTGATAACTAACCACAAGCATACACATCATTTAATAACCACTTTTAGTATCTATTCTTTATTTAATAAACAAAATATAAATTATGAGTCAACTCACATATATATTATATTATTTTTATGGGTTCCGAGTCAATAATTTCAAGTAGTCAATTTCATCAATAGAATACGAAAATTTACTTCACATTTAGAATTACACAAAAAAGACTATTTTTTTATATTAATCATCAATTTATGATTTCCTTATGAATTTTTGTTATAAAGTATATATAAATATAGGAGGTATAGATGTTATATTCTCATATTTTTACGTGAAAAAGTAAACACGGCAAGAGTAACAAGGAGAGAGAAAAAGTGGGAGACAGACACCTAACCAGGTCAGAAACATGAGAGAGAGAGAGTTATTTTATTAATATTAAAATTTTAAAAGTTTTAGTGCTCAATCATTTCACAAGTAGTCTCCACAAGTAATCATTGAAAGCACTTGTGGAAAAGTTGAACAATCCTTTCACAAAAGTACCAACTACTAGTAATTATTAGTATAATATAAAAAAAGAAGTAACTAACACTAGTTAGTAACAAATACACACTCCATCTATTTTGAAGCCTATCCAAGTGAATATGGGAGTACTACTAGTAGCTTCAGTTGTAATCTCAGTTGTTTTGGTTACAATTGTGAGCTTGACACACAAATTAGTGAATAGGCTATGGGTAAGGCCAAAACAGATAGAGAAGTACCTGAGAGAGCTGGGGTTTAGTGGCAATCCGTACAAGTTTTTGCACGGCGATATGAAAGAGTTCTCAAGGATATCAAAGGCAGCAATGTCGAAACCCATGGACTTCTCCCATGATGTTGGAGCCCGGGTTCTACCATATCACCATCATTTAGTCAAGAAATATGGTATGTTGGTAGTCATCATATCATTATGTTTTTTATTTTATTTTATTCTATTTCATTTGTCTTTCAGACCTGAATTCCATTTTTAACGAATTTAGCAATGCCTTTCCTGAAGAACATTTTGGTTTCTTTCCTAAAATTGAATTTGGATTCGGTGAAGTTAGGCTTTCATCAATGAATTGGCTAATTCATAAGAAATAGTTAAATTTATATAACACAGAATTATATTGTTGGATAACAAAGGCCATCAATAGCCAATGAAATCTTATTCTATGCTATAGATATGCAATTTGTTCCTATCAATTAACCAATGAAATGAAATACCAAAGTCTTAACTTTACCCAATCGAAATCAAAGATCCCCTATACTTTTATACTTTTCTAGACTCAATAAAAGGAGAGTTTAACTTCTATAACTTAGGCAAAAACAGTCGTATTATGAATTTAATTAAAGTGAAGTTGTCACACTACATATCATCATAAAATTCTTGAACTTTTATTATATTGGTTATAGCAAATGTTATATTTGTGTTGACTCACAATTATTGCAGTAGAGTTAAATACAATATTTACTACAACAAATGTAGCAAAAAGTTATAAAACTTAATAATAGTATGCGGTGAGACAACTTCACACACCCTTAACCTGATCATCATCTGATGCTCCAGGCTTGGCTAGTTCACTTTTAATAGATGTCATTTAAATTTAGTTATAAAGTTGATAGATTTTTCTGTAATGAATGGTTATTTGATTAAAATTGGTATTTCCAACTTGCAGGTAACAACTCATTTATGTGGTTTGGAGCGAAACCAAGGTTAAATATCATGGATCCAGTGCTAGTCAAGGAGATTTTGTCTAAGCCTGATGAATTTCATAAAGTATACCCAGATCCAGTTGCTGACCTGGTTGTTGGAGGGCTATCTACTGCTCACGGTGAAAAGTGGCCAAGACATAGGAAGATAATCAACCAAGCTTTTAATCTTGAGAAGCTAAAGGTAAATATTACTCCTTCTGACCTATAAAAGATAACTCAAGTACAAAAAACAAATTATCTTGTAAAAGATGGCTCGAAAAATTAAAATAAAAAATAAAAAATTATCCTATAAAAAGATTGCTCAAGCGCACTAAAATAATGTTACGCAAAGACTACCTTGTCCTTAAAAATATTTAGGTGGTGTCCACAAAATCTAATGTAAAAAAACATTTGGTAGTGTAATATTTTCGGTTCAATTAAGATAAAACTTATTTGATGCTCTGTCATCTATGTGAGAAGTGTAACTAAGTATCTTTTCCGAGACATCTATGTGAGAAGTGTAACTAAGTATCTCTTCCGAAACAGGGCCGGGGGTGTATTATTCAAGATTCAACAATGTAATAATGAGAAATTTGAGTTACAAGTTAAAACAAATTTTATATATTACATTTTTTGTTGTGTATTGCACTGACATACTAATTAAACTTAATTGCTATTTTTACCATCATTCTTTATGTGTGTCAAGGGAACATTACCAGAAATTTATTTGAGTACTACCAATATAATCAGCACTTGGAAAACATTAGTCTCAACTACGGGAACAACTGAAGTTGATGCATGGCCTTATATTGAAAATTTGGCCCGTGATATGATTTCTCGAGCAGCATTTGGCAGTAATTTTGAAGAAGGAAGAAGGATATTTCAACTCCATGAAAAACAAGCTGATCTTGCGTTCCAATTTATGGGTACTAGTTATATTCCATGGGCGAGGTAATAATAAATCATTCTGTCTCGTTCTTACAAATACTGCAATATACTTTAATTTTGCGCAATGTTTAAGAAATTTTTAATTTTTTGATTTCAGAATTGACCCCTATAAACTATAAACTTTGTAGTTGATAGTGCTCCAAAAATATGAACTATAAACATTTTAGTTAGTATCGGAACCCACTATATATAGAAATGGTAAAAGATACTCATTTAACTTCACAAAAAACAGTTACCAAAAAACAAGTGTTTTACTTTTCATTTTTGAGATTTACTAAAAATGAATGTGTTACAATATATGTGGAAAGAGAGTATTATTTTTTTTGCCATTAAGAGCATTTATATATGTACATTATTTTAGGGTTGTATACTTTCTCATTAGGCTACCATTTAGCTCTCGTACACTTTTTATTCCACAACGAGAGTTTATTTTACGGTTCCATTTTTAGGCTTCCGTTTAGTTCTCATACACTTTTTGTCCTACAATGAGAGTATTTTATAGTTTCGTTATTATTATATATATTATTATATATCTGTGCTAACAATGATTGATCCAACTGCAGGCATTTTAAAATTAAAGCAAACAGGAAAATGAAAAGATTAAATGGAGAAGAAATGATCGATCAACTAAGTGGGATCATCAAGAAAAGGGAGAAGGCACTAAAAATGGGACAAAAAATTAACAAGAATGACTTGTTGAGTGTATTAATGGAAGCCACTCGCAAAGAGATACAAGAAGAAGGAACAGGAATGACAATGGAAGAAGTAGTAGATGAGTGCAAGGTGTTTTACTCTGCTGGAGCAGATTCAACCGCACGTTTACTTGTATGGACAATGATATTATTGAGCAAACATACAGACTGGCAAGCTCGTGCAAGAGAGGAGGTTTTGCAGCTTTTGGGCAATAAAAAAGAATTTGATTTTGAATTGCTCAACCACCTAAAAATTGTAAGAATCTTTCGAGAACTTCATATTTGTTAACAAGTTTATTTTTTAAATGTCATATTTTATCTTTATCTTTCACTTGTAGAGGACAAACCATAAGAAGCCAAAACAAAAAAGAGCTAAAATTTCTTTAGGGTATCTACAAAGAGTCCTTCTACACGGACCGGCCAATTTGACATGAAAATTGGACCGGTCCATGTAAATATCCATCTACAAAGAGTCCTTCTACACGGCCGGCCAATTATTTTTATTTTTATTTTTTATTTTTTACCTCAATGCATAGAAAGCTTTAATGAATTGTACGGTACAATTTTATAAAGATTTTCAACATTTTTTTGGGGTGGGGATGTGGGTGGGAAATTAGGGCACTCTAGCATTTTTGTCTATAAAAATTGGATCCTGATTTGAGGTCGTCTAAAATGATCAACTCATTTGTGCAGTTTATCTACGAGTTGCAATAATATAGTGGGAGCTATATATCAAATGACGTTATTCATATATTATATAATTGCAATTCTCTAATAAATAGACTAATACAATTTGTTTATATAGATTGTAAAAATAGATTGTTCATTTTGAACCGTCTAGAATGGATCTGGTTAACATGAAGTGAACTTCATGGTAAGTTCACTTCATGCCCAATACAGTGCTGACACACAGACGGGGTGATACGTGTCAGCACTGTATTGGACATGAAGTGAACTTACCATGAAGTTCATTTCATGCTAACCACTCCCGTCTAGAATCAGGATTTATAAAAGCTGATTCATAAAGTTTTGATTTCTCAAAATAGACCGAAGGTCTTTGGCACGAGTGGTATTAATTACTCAACCCATGATAACCATGAGGTTGGGGGATCGAGGTGTGTGAGTGTGTTTAAATTTCAGTCTAAATTAACTATAAAAAAAAGTGACATTGCTTAAAGGGCCTTGTTGAGTTTTTTACTTTAAGTTCAAAAATGCAAATACCTAACATCCAAAAGCGTAGAAAAGATTCAATATTTCTTATTAATACACTTTTCTTGCTTGCAGGTAACCATGATATTGTATGAGGTGCTTAGGCTTTATCCACCAGCAGGTATGCTTCTTCGAGCTACTTCCAAGAAGATAAAACTAGGAAATGTGACAATACCGGCTTTTGTTCACTTGACATTGCCAGTCATTTTTCACAATCATGACGCTGAAATTTGGGGGGAAGATGCAAAAGAGTTTAATCCACAAAGGTTTTCTGAAGGAATTTCCAATGCGACAAAGGGTTCACCCATTTTCATTCCATTCAGTTGGGGTCCTAGAACATGCATTGGCCAACACTTTGCAATGATAGAAGTGAAAATGGCTATAGCAATGATCCTACAAAACTTCTCGTTCGAGCTCTCTCCATCTTACCTACATGCTCCTGAGCTCTACTTTCTTCTACGACCACAATATGGAGCGAAGATAATTCTGCATAAGCTTTAGCTTGGAACTAGTTGTAAGCAATAAAATGTATGAGCTTTTGTGACAAGTACTTTGGAAAGCCAATAAATAAAGAAATATGCAATGAAACGAATCTTGTATTGATTTATGTGTATTGATTAATCTTGTATTGGTCCAGATTTATAGCATCTCAAATGAATAGGAATATGCATCACAGCAACAAAGAAGACGGCTCATATGAGGACAAAGACAAGGTAGATGAATTGCTTGAGGATAGAAAAAAGAGAGACAGTTCAACAGAATGGAATAACTTAAAACTTGAACAATGTTGTCTCCTTTACAGATATCACTCCACAAATAATGTCTGTTTGTTCCGAAGATCAATCTCAACTAGTTTGTTTCTTTGATTTTTGACACCTTTCCATTGAACAATCACAAGGATGAAAGACTCAAAACTATGTTCATAGTGGCATATAAAACAAAGGTACATGGCCAAAAGTAAAAAATCTTATGCTATGTATTAAACAAGCAATCCTAATAAACTAACACTACAGTTTAACCCATTTCTGCAACAAAATTTTTTTGTTAAAATTGAATAAACTCTATTTACAAGTTCATCAAATCAGTTTTAGAATTGTACACATTTTTTATCTATACTACATGAAATGGATTGTCCCCAAATTTGTTGTTTTACACTGAATTGACATGTTTATCGAAGCTGATATGTATATAGACAATTCCTGCTCATTACTCTGTCTGATAATTGGACTCATTTCTAACTGTGGCAAGCCGATGTCTTGGTGATCTTGGTGGAGATGCATAGAGCACAGAGGCCTCTATAACCTCACGCCACACATTTTCTTGATTTTGTAGCAGCTGCTGCGCACGTAAAGCTGTTAAATACAACCCAGAAGTAAGAAAAACTATGCTCAACCCAAACACCCCAGCAACCGAGTACACGCCTTGTCGAACAATGAGGCAACTAGACCTCGGAGTTGACCAGTTTTTTAGATGTCTTGATTCCACACTTACTCCTATCAATAACAAGATCTCTCCGACAGCACAACAAATCCTACATGAGAAATAAAATAGTTTGTCACTTGTGGTAGTAGCTAAACCAAATGATTCTAATGCTTATGTTCTGAATTTTGTGCATGTAAATATGCATCTTGCCACTTCCTCTGTAGATCTCACACACAAAGAGTCTCATTTATCTTTTATTTCTTTTCTTTTTTTTAATTTTTATTTCCCCCTTTTTATTTCACATAAAATGAGGCTACATTTTTATTTCGACATTAAAATATATATCCAAGGTAGATGAAACTCATGTGACTCAAAGCATTAAAATTTCAAAAATAAATATAACCTAATTAAAAAGCACTCAAATTTGGGGAAAAACAGCTGAAGGAGCAGAAATGAACTGACTTTAAGAAAAGAAAAAAAGAAGAAAAAAGAGAATGGAAATGAACCAAAATATCAACTTGAAAGATGAAAGTGTCACTTTTACCAATTAGGGGCCACTTCGAAACTCAGTGGCAACTTATAGGGAATATATGTAATTCAGTCATATGAAATTGTTGAGCGAAACTGGAGGTTTGAGAAAAGGAGGAAGCAACAATAGTTGAGGAACAGTTTGAGTTGCAGCAACATAGGACGAAGAAGAAGAAAATTGTGAGAGGCCATTTTGAAAAAAAAATGTTTTAGCTTTGATTGCAAGTTATTTGTGATCAACATATGCTTCACTTTTTTTTTTCTTTTTTTTTTTTATTATTATTTTTTTGATATACATGTATATGTAGTTTTATAGTACAGGGTTTACAACAAACTGATAATGTGATAAGAATCCAAACTAGACTTGATGTTTATCATACCCACATTAATCACCACTTAACTTATCTTAATGGTTATTTTGTAATTTTTTTATAATTTTTTTATTTATAAAGCAATTTTTTTAAAAAAAATTATATTATAAAGAAAATTTAATTATTATTTTTTTTGTAGATCATTTAATGCCAATTCAAGTGGTGTTGGAATTTTTTTTTTGGTAGTTTGATTAAAAGAGTAAAAAAATGAGAAAGTCATATGCAATGGTTTGATTAAAAGAGAGAAAGTGAGATAATAAAGAATGTAAGATTGTATGAAAAGAGAGAGAGAGAGAAAGTGAGATGATAGAACCCTAAAAGAGAGAAGGTGAGATGATAGATAATGTGAGATTGAAAAAAAAGAGAGAAAGTGAGATAAGAGAAAGTGAAACCATAGAAAATGTGCGATTACAAAAAAAAAAAAAAACAGAAAGACAAAGTGAGATAAGAGAAAGTGAAATGATAGAGAAAAGTGTCTGCATTGGAATTGGAGAAAGTAGGTCAAAGCATTGGAGTTGGAGAAAGAAGATCAAAAGCTGTCATTCTAAAAGAATCTATCAATCTTTCGTTCCGAAAGAAACACTTGAAACTTTTTTTAATTTTTTTTTAAATATTGTTTAAAAAAATAAATAAAATTGTTTTAAAAAACTTACAACATTGATTTCACATTGGTGTCAAAGAAGGCAAAAAAAATTATATTTACATTCAATGCCAGTCACATTGGCGTTGAAGGTTTTTTTTTTAAAAAAATAAAATTGTTTTAAAATAAAATTGTTTTAAAAAAAGAGTTTTAGTTTTTTTATAAAAAAAAAATTAAATTGATACCAACGTCACTTGAAATGACGTTCAATTTTATTTTTTAAAAATTAAGCTTGAACACCACTTCAACTGGCGTTGTAATTCTCCTAATTTTTTTTATAAAAAAAAACGAATGCTTTATCAATTCCAATGCTTTGTTTTGTTTTTTTTTAAAACGAATGCTTTAGCAGGAAACTTTTAAGGCTTTGTTTTGTCTTCGACTCTAATGTTTTATCAATTTCAATACTTTGTCTTCTTCTCAACGTACTTTTAAATCCTGCAACTTTTAAGGCTTTTCCCAGTTATTCCTACAACTTTTGTGTTTACCCAGTTAAAAAGAGATTCCAATACCAGTTGAAGTGGCGTTGAAATTCAATTTCACTTTTGTAAAAGTAAAACTAAACGCCACTTTAAGTGGCATTGGTACAATTTAAAAAAAAAATAAATTAAATTCATTTTTTAAAATGATTTTATTTTTAAACAATTTTTTTTTAAAAAAAAAAACCTTCAAGGCCAATGTGACTGACGTTGGATGTAAATTTTAATTTTTTTTTCCAGTTCTTTAACGCCAGATAAATAAGTGGCACACATGACCAGATGCATAGATAAATAAGTTATATTTACTATTGAATTTGTAAATATATATGTTAATGTTTTATTTCTTAAACAAATTATTCTTCATTTGGTTTATAAATGAGTAGCACATTATCCGAGTCTCTTCATAGCAGTGCTCAATCATAAATTATAATGTAATGTTAAAATAGTTACTTTAATTTGTTTATATTTTATATTAGTGATTAATAATATTAGACTACACATTAATTGAACTATTCATTTTATTCGACTAAATATTTATACTCTTAAAAAAAGCTACAACAATAAAACAGAGACAGAAACATACTTTGACCTTTCATGGACATAAAAAAAGTTCTATAAGCAAATAAAGATATGGGATAAACAAAACAAAACAAAAATCCAATGCGAGTCAGATTGGCATTAGAGCCTTTTTGATTTTTTTTTAAAATTTGCTTTATAAAACAAATACAAAAAAAAACAAAAATAAGAATTCAACGCCAGTCATATTGGCGTTAATCTAAAAAAATAAAAAATAAAAATTCAACGCCAGTCAGATTGACGTTAGATCTACAAAAATAAAATAAAAAATAAAAAATTTCCAACGCCACTTGAATTGGAGTTAGATGATCTACAAAAAAAATTTTAAATTTGCTTTATAATATAATTTTTTTTAAAAAAAATTATTGCTTTATAAATAAAAACTTTACAAAAAAATAATAATTACAAAATAACCATTACGATAAGTTATGGGGTGTTTGATAAAAACTGAATGAATCTGAATCTGAATCTGAATGAGCTGAATCTGAATCTAAATCTGAATGAAAAAAGCTGTTTGATAATTGACATATCTGAAACATCTGAATGACAGAATTTTATTATTTTACCCCTCTGAAAAAAATTAAAATTGTTGTAAATTTATTTAATATTACTTAATATAATAGTTAATATTTTTTTTAAATTTTTTTAAATTTTTTTTACTCATTCAGCTGCTCATTCAGCCATTCAGCTAAAAAAATCTGACTTAGCCATTCAGCTCAATCATCTGACCGATTCAGCCATTCAGACCAAAACAAACGCACTTACCGATTCAGTCATTCAGCATAGCTCCATTCAGTTCTAAAACAAACACCCCTTAGATAGGTTAAGTAGTGATTAATGTGGGTATCAGGCCAACGCCAATTCAATTGGCATCCAAACTCTTCAACGCCAATTGAATTAGCGTTGAGGCTATAATCCAGAAAGTCCAACGAACATGAATGTAACTTAGAAACTTGAACGTAATTTAACCCATTATGAGAAAATACTCGAGGAACAGATGTGTAAGCCATAGTCTTTCATAAAAACTTCAATTGATGTTACCAATTAATACTGAAGTCAAAATATTGGAGTAGTAGTTGGATATGAGTATTTAATATGACTTGTAGTATATGAAATGAACACAACCAAAAAGCCCTACTATACTCTTCCTGTTTGTTGAGAAGGGATGATCACTAAGACTTAAGTACAAATGTTCTGAAAGAATAGTTAAAAGTTCAACCTAGAAACTATTACAACACTTGATGAAAAAACATGTGAGAGGTGCTGCTTGTATCACCTAAAATAGATTGATTATGCAGCTAAAAAAGTTGGCACGAGATCTTTTTCACTCTAAGCTTATAACGAGATTTTAGGACTTGTGTTCTCGTCATTTGAGACATTTGGAGAATTTCTTCTTTTCAAAACAACAACGTGAGAGATTCCAAGATTAGTTCTTCATTTCAATATGTTTTCTCATTTTTATATCTCCCAACCATATGATTTACTTGTTGCTTTTCGTTGTGAGATGTAGCCCTAACACGTCTTAATGTCCGCTTAATTATATTTTAACTAATTATTATACTTTGTTGCCTATTATTGTCCATTGAATATCTCGTTGATTGACAAGTGTCCTTTGTTTTCCCCCCAACTTTCAGAGCTACTTACAACTATCTAAAAGTCACATCATCCTTATATTCAACTTAAACTTTTGCCAACAGTGAGCTTGATACTCTACGACCATAAACTTTAACTCTGTAAACACATGCTTAATTAGTATTTTCTACTTTTTGGCTCCAAGATCACAACTTTGCATTTATAGAATGGCATTGCGTTGTGTATTCTAAGTTGGTAGGTTTGTCTTACTCTACGTTCGTAACTTTAGCTCTTAGTGATCCATTTTATTTACGCATTCTGTTCAAGGATCTTAACTCCGTGATCTCTTAGTGATCTTTGGAGTTGTATTTTTCTCTACGCTCTGACTAGGGTTCTACGATCTTGTTAATCTTTGAGTATGTGACGCTCTCAAATTCCTGTACTTGCTACAGCTAATTTTGTGGTCACTATCTTTATACATAACCAACACCTGCTTATAATACAATCAACACTAATACATCACCTGTCCATCATACAGTTACAAACTGTCTTATAATGTTCATACAATTTCTCATTCATGTATCCCCATATCTCAACTTATTTCATCAATCTAATAATTTCACCGGTTTATTACAAACTAAGTTAATTCATCACATATCATACATCAAGGGATTATTTATCCCAATCTCCCAACACAATTACAATACATATAATTTAATACCTAATTAATTACATCATAATTAATTTTACATCCTTACAATAAAGGTTACACAATACATAACACATACTATTACATTACTCGCGTCTCAATTTCAGATTTACTTCAATCATGCTCTAGCCTTCTTTACTCGACCATTCGGTTCTTTCTGTCTTGTCTGAAAGATTTTAATATAGCAAGGGTGAGCATTCAATTGCTCAACAAGTTTTAACGTTCGAAATATAATAGTTTTAAAAATCATAAACAAGCTCATGAATAAATATCATTAAATAATTTCTTAACTCAGATTTAAGAGAAAACAAAATTCTTGAATCACATCGCTGGATAAATCTTCATTAATAAAAATTCTCATGACATAGAATTAATGAGTGTTATAAATTAAATAATTTCTCAACTTTTCTTCCATTAACATAACCGAGTGGTCACATAGACCAAAAACTTCTATCAAGTGTTCATCAGTCACACAGACTGTGAAACTCTGCATGAAGTACTATTAGGTGATCAACCAAAAGCACTTCTGTTACACGTAACATCAAAACACTGTAATTTCTGGCGTATTGTCGGTAAGCCGATAGGGTTATCATTCTTTACTCTCCTAATACAAAATTAGGGTTATTCATCTCAGTTAGTAACATTAGAAATTCGCCCCAAATAAATTTGGGTTTGAGCAATAACATTTTCATTCAACAGATTTTCAGTTTGGAATAACTTTAATTTGATGTGTGCAAATAAATTGCTTAATAAATAATAACTTTAACAATTGAGTCTAGCCGAATACAAATGACATCAACTCTTAAAATAATCTTCATGCTCAACATATCAAGCGATTTGATATTAAATAACAACGAACATAAGTTCAGTTAATTAAAATAACTCAAATGCACGTAGTGCGAAAACTTGTCTAACGTAACGTTTACAATCCTATATTTTTGTATTCTTTTCCCGAACTCACTTTTAAGTTACCTACAACGTTATAAGAGATTAACTTGTTAATTCACAGTTTACTTACCCGAAATTGTCGATAATTTTCTCAAATTCCGTTCACGAGGTCAGAAACGCATTTTAAGCCAATTTTAAGAGCGTTTTCTTTCAATTTTTACATTCCAATGTTCCTCATATTATTTTTCTCAATTTCCAAGCCCCTCGGCTCAATTTTCAGTTCTTTTTTCACTAGAAAAGTTATATTTTCCATTTTTGGTTCACTTAAACAACTTTTAGTTATTTTCCAATTTTCTCACTCCTCTACCAGTTGGCCTTAGAGAATTAATTTGGTCAAATCCTTTATACCAAAGTTAGGTATAATTATTTTAGAATTTCTGTAATTTTTTCAAAAATTTTCAATTAAGTTAACTATTTATTAAATAGTCATTTTTGTCCAAACTTCCAATAATTCTCATAATTCGAAATTAAGTCCAAAAATTCTGACTTTTGGATGAAGTCTTAATATCATCTCAGAGGGTTCAAATCCAAAGTTTCAGGTTTATATCATTTACGGAGAGCAAGTTATTCTCATTTTAGGGTTTTAACTACCTAAAACTGTCTAATTCATAATTAATTCTCTAGAACTCCAATTAAGCTCAATTTTTTGGCAGCACCTCCCCTATAATATTTGTTTTCCATATCCAGAAGTTCAGGGCCAGCCGTGCTCTCAAACTCTAACACAACAAGCAATCTCAGATTTTCCCCTATTCTGGCCAGCCTCAAAAATCATAATAAATAATTGAGTCGTAGAAAAATTCCCAAATTCTTGTGAAACGTAGCTAACTTTCATGTCTATAACATATCCAAAAATTAAGTTCTAACTCTTTCGGTTTAGGAGATATAACTTTTATAAAAATAGGAAAGAACCTGCCCTAGTTTTCCTTTTCTTGGTTTTTCCAACTTTATTTGTTTTATGTTTTTGATCCAATCTTTGAGTTCTAAGTTTTGATTCATGGAAACCAAAAATGTTATACTTGTACATGATATAAGTTTAATAATCTCACAAGAAAATATTTTTTTAAGAATTTAAATGGATTAAAGGAAAGGTTTTAGAGTTTACCTTTCTACTTTAAGCTTTTTCTTCTTGGTTTTTCTTTTTCTTCTTGCTTTCTTCTTCTTCTTTTTTTCTTACTTCTTGGCTTGAGCTCACTCTCCTCTGCCCTATGTAGCTGTCGAGCATCCCTTAGAGCAAAATGGGGAGTAAACATGCTCCCCCTTCTCTTATATAATAGATAGTTTGGCTAGTTTTTAATTTTAGCCCCTTGGACTTTTTATTTCTAGTCATGCCCCACTTATCATAGGCTACGTAAGATTAATTTCTCTTAATCCCCTTGATTAAAGGCTTAAATAAACTTGATTGGTTAATTAGAAACTTAATTTGAGGTTTCTTGAATAAGCTTCTTAATAAAATCTTGGAGGCTTCTTGAGGAAGCCCCCCTCCTCATTATATATGTATATATATGGGGGCTGATCTATTGACAATGTTGTTAATTTAAGGTTATTCTTACAACAGAGTGTGAGCGTCCATTCGATGATTGAACAGTTTAATAGAGCTCCCGTCCGCAGTCTAGTTTCCATTATTCCACAGTTTAATACTGCGGACGGGACAGATGACCAAAATACCCCTCCTTTACAATTCCCACATCCGTAGTAGTAAACTGCAGAGCCTAAAAAACTTTTTTTTTAAAAAAATTGGCATCCGCAGTATTAAACTGTGGAGCCTAAAAAACTTAAAAAAAATAAATTGGCATTCAAAGTATTAAACTACGGAGCCTAAAAACTTAAAAAAAAAATTGGCATCCGTAGTATTAAACTGCGGAGCCTTAAAAAAATTGATTGTCTCTTCATGTATGGTAGAGCAAAGGAGTTAACAATTCGATTCCTCTACTTTTCACATATTTTCAAGGCACAGGGCATTTTCTATGTTTTTCTTGGAGGGTGAATTTGAGGAACTGAATGATTCACAGACGGTGGACTCCCATATTTTTCCACAGCATTTTATTGAATCAAAGGAACAAGTAGGTCTTGCTCCTGCTGTTGTTGTTCTATCTAGAAGGGAGTCTTTTGATACATCATCAACTCTAACAGGTTTGTTAAGATAAATTGAGCCATCCATCTTTTGATGGTAATTTTAAGACCTCATGAACTTAGTTCTTATATTTATCTTGTTGTGAGCTGCAAGGAAACTAAAAATAAGTATGTCGAAAGAAAATGAAAACCCAAACATGGTAATCAATCCATATTAGGCCATTGTCATGGCTAGAAATTCTTTCAAGCATCAAGAAGAAACAGTAAAGATGTAGGGAGAAATACAGAAAATGGATGATGAAGTGAATGAACTAAGACAAAAGACCGATGAGTAGAAAGTTACAATTCAAGACTTGGAGTTGGTCCTTATCAAAAGAAGAAGGCGGGCAGAAAAGTGTCGGCGGCTAGCAGAAGCACAATCCTCTTATACATGAAGAGGCAACCAATTTTTTTTTTTCAGGCTCCGCAGTTTAATACTGCGGATGCTAATTTTTTTTTTTAAAAAAGTTTTTCAGGCTCCACAGTTTAATACTGGGGATGCCATTTTTTTTATAAAGTTTTTCAAGCTCCGCAGTTTAATACTGCGGACGGAGGAATTGTAAAGAAGGGGTATTTTGGTCATCTGTTCTATCTGCAGTATTAAACTGCGGAATACCGGAAACTAAACTGCGGACGGGACCTCTATTTAACCGTTCGATCTTACGCTCACGATCTGTTGGATAATATTAAATTAACAAAATTGTCAATGGATCAGTCCTCTATATATATATATAATTATTCGTTATCATTCTACTCTTTTGACTTTTCTTTCTTTCCTTTACTTTTCTTTTCTCTTTTAGTTACTTTTAATTTGTAACTTTAATTTATAAATTAAATATGTTAGGGTTTAAAATCACCCTTCATTAATATTTTTAATTACCTTCGTAATTATATTCTCGTTTAAGGTTTCCGGACATCACAGAGTACTTACCATTCAAAAGAAAAACTTATAACTCAGAGTATTTTTACAATAAACGTTTTTCTTATAATTAGATAATACTCTCTATTTACTCTCTATTATCAGCATTTATTTATCATTTTGTGTGTGGTTATGATTATGTATTACTTATAAGATTAAGAGTTATTTATCATTATTGTGAGGTGATAATTATGTATTATAAGATTAAGAGGACTGAGATCAATTACGTGTGTTATCTCCGTATCTATCTTGGTAGTTCATAGCTATCCAATGTTACACGCTGTATTATAAATTCATATGTAAACATACAATTGAAATACAAAGAAACATAATATATTCTCTTCCATTGATTACTCTTAACTTGGTATCAGAGCGGTATCATCTTCTTCTTTTTCAAATTTTTTTTCCACCATGGCCTCTTTCACCTCCTCAACGACAACCTCTACCTCATCTGTTATGCCTCCCTCCCGCCGCTCGGTCTCTAATCCCATTAACAGTCTCTCAATCTTCTCCATTTACCTCCTACAAACTTACTCATTCAAACTATCTTTATTGGAAGACTCTCTCATTCAATCTTATCTTACTGGCCAAAATTTACTTGTGGTTTCATTGATGGTACCAACAAATGTCCCCCTCTAACGATCAAACATGGTGGTACTGAAGTAGCCAATCCTGCGCAAAAGATGTGGATAAAACAATGATACCGTTGCTACCGGGGTTATGTAGAGATATGTATTTTGCCGATTGTGGTGGAATTGAAAAACTCCGCTACGACAAATACTTGACCGAAATAACCACCTTGGGATGGTAAATCCAAGCATACAGATACTCTTAGAATTCAAGAATGATTTCTTGACACTAGAGTTGGAAAATTCTTCTAAAGGAAGAGGACTTATGTTTATATTTCTCAAAATGTAATATGTTTTGAAATGAAGATTACAAGCCTATTTATAGGCATTATTACAAATGGGTGGTTGACACACATAAGTTGACACACATGGGTAAGTGGCACACATAAGTTTACAAACATGGGTAGGTGGCACATATAAGTTGACACACATGAGTAGGTGACACACATAGGTTGACACACATGGGTAGGTGGCACACATAAGCTTACAAACATGGGTGGGTGGCACACATAGGTTGACACACATGGGTAGGTAGCACACATAAGTTTACAAACATGGGTGGGTGATACACATAGGTTGACACATATGGGAACATAAGAAAAATAATTGGGATGAAGGTTCTTGCATGTTCAATGAGAAAGACACTCCTGTGTCAAACAAGATCAAATTCTTGTTAGTTTCCTTCTTTCCTCCATATCGCCGAACTTGCTTCATTTAGTAGTCTCATGTGACACAACGAAAGCTATTTGGGACAAGCTAAAGGAGGTGCTAGCCTCTCTATCTCACAGTGTTTTGGGACTGCATACCCAGTTATATGAATTGCATCAATGTGATAAAACTATCACCCAATACTAATAGTTACTAAATCCATTGCTGATAAGTTGATAGGTATCGACAAATCTATAGACCCAACAGAATTCATGTTTACCTTTACCATTGCTTGCGTCCGAAATTTAAAGACCTAGTAACAGCTCTCTCGGCTAGGCTTGAACTCGTGTCGTTCAACGAACTTAATTCACTCCTTGTTGCTAAGTGATGAACTGTCCCAACTATGCTTCTATGTGAACATAATCCCCTTATGCTACTTATTTGCAATGGTTTTTGGACACCTGGAACAACAAATCATATCACTCTGAATATTGCTAGTCTCTCTAACATTGAATAATATTGAGGCTCCGACCAGATAAGAGTTGAAAATGGTGAGACTATTCCTATTTTTCATATGGGCAGAACCATATGATACACACCACACTCATCACTCGTTATTAATAACATCTTTCATGCCCCTCATTTATCAAAGTCCCTATTATCTGTTAAATAATTCAGCACTGATAATCATGTATATTTTGAATTTTACCCAACCTATGTTCTTGTGAAGGACAAAATAACCAAGAATACTCTTATCCGAGGAACAACATGTGATGGCCTATATTCCTTTCCACCCACCTCTTCATTTTCAAGCATTTCCAATTCTCCCCAAGTGTCTTGTCGAAGCCATTTCTCATTATGCTTGGCATCATCGTCTTGGTCATCCTTACCATCCAGTTTTCAAGCAAATTCTTAGCTCAATAAATGTTCTTAGTCGTAGTTTAGTTAGGAATAAATTGTGCCAGGGTTGCCAACTAGGCAAATCATGTTGACCATCTCTTTCTACAAATCATAAACGAAGTTCTACTTGTTAGCAACTAAACCAAATTTATAAATATTTCTAGATTGTTCAAGAATTATCTTAATTAATTAGTGTTAATACATGAATTGGTGATACCTAAGTATATTATACATGAATGTACATGAATGTATTTAAAATGTCTTGGAACATGTAATGGTTAGGTTCATGTACATGTATTTAGTAATTATTACGGTAGCTCTAGAAGTATCCTATAAGTACTATAAATAGTCATGTACTTGGATCATTTCAAGCAAGTGAAATCAAAGTATTCTTGAGTGTTCTCCAAAGTTATATTTCACTTCTTCTCTATAATTTATCCTCTTCCATATATTTCCAACAAGTGGTATCCGAGCCAAGGTTAATTCGAAAGTTTAGAGAAGATTAAATCAAAGTGGCAAAGGCAAATTCGACGATCCAAGAAAAGTGACTTGGTGCTATTGAATTGTTCTGTTGGGCGAGTGCAAAGTGTGCGCGTTAGAGCTCCGGAACACAATCTAGCGAATGTCCTAGTTGAAAACATTTGAAGAAGAAGTTTGTGAGTTGAAGCACGTCACAAAGGTCGTCATATTGATAGCGTTTTAGAGAGGTAAATTATAGAAAAATGATGTTTCCTAGGTTTGGTGCTAAATTAGTGTTCACAAATTACAACGTTTGGAGTATAAGGATTCAAGTATTTCTTGATGCTTGCAATTTATGGCAAGATGTAATTGCAAATCCAGAAAAGTGTATATCGGAAAAAGTTCGAGAAATAAAAGAAAAAAGAACAAGAAAGATTTTGCAAGGAGTAATGTATGAAGAAGTTTGGATGCGTGTTGCAAATTTTGATTATCTACCTCAGTTATGGAATGAACTTGAATTTATTTCAATAATTATAAAGGTCCATCGTTACCTAAAGGGTCTTGGTTTTTGGAAGAAGATGAGAAACTTGTAGAAGAAATTGATGAAGTTGAAGAAGAAGAAACTAAAAACGAAGACTTTGAAGACATATGTCGGGAAGCAAAAAAAATAGATCATGACGAAAATATAAAAGTATTTTTTGAGAAAGAAGAAAAAAAAGAAAGCGTTGAAGAAATTGAAGCAGTGTCGTGTGAAGAAGTATTTGAAGAGATAAAAGAAGAAGAAAAAGAAAAGGATGAGGTGATTAAGCTTCAGAAAGATATTCTAGCATTGCAGACTGCAAAGGAGTTTGTGAAGAGCTCTTATGAAAATGGGATTTCCAAGTACTGGGGCTTGAGAATAAAATCATGGAAAAGCAAGAAAGGGTTAACATGTTGCAAGATGAATTTGGCGAGGGCACGATTATTGATGATAATGATGCACTAACTTTGATGGCTGATGAGACATTGAAGTCGTGCCAAGAAACGTTGGCTCAGGTGCAGGATAAGCAAGAAAGATCCGCGACAGAAGCAAAGGGAGAGAATAAAAAGATTAAGGATGTTTGTCAAAGGCTGAAGTCACTCAAGCACAAGTTTCTTGCTAATCAAACTGATGATGAAACGAATGATGAAAATCTTGATCCCGATAAAGTACAAGAAGATTTTCCAAGTATAAATAAGGAAAAGGTTGGCCATGAGGGGAAAAAATTGGAGGTGCTACGCGAGAAGATTAAAGAACAATTTGTGACAGGCTCAATAGGATCCATCACTGTGACAGAACTAGCACAAAAGGTAGATGATCTTGTGAATAAGGTGATCAGTCTAGAAGGTTCAGTTTCATCGCAGACTGTTCTAATTGACATATTAAGAAATTTAGAAGAGAATGAGAAAAATATTTTGATTATCAAAAGTAATGATTTGGGAGTGATGAATTTTATGGAAGACATAGAATGGGTAAATATCGAGAATTATTTCGATCAAAAGGAGTTTATAAATAGTAAAATGGAGAAGCAACACAAGAAGTTTATGAAGCATGCAAAATATGAGAAGCTAGTAAGCAAGATCAAGAAGAACAAATGGAAACTTCAAGCATTTGTGCCATATACATCAATGGAGATTACAAAAGAGTTTGTTGCATTTGAAGGAATCGGAATATCAAAAAGTTTTACGACATTTATAAATATTTCTAGATTGTTCAAGAATTATCTTAATTAATTAGTGTTAATACATGAATTGGTGATACCTAAGTACATGATACATGAATGTACATAAATGTATTTAAAATGTATTGCAACATGTAATGGTTAGGTTCATGTACATGAATGTGGTCATGTAGTAATTATTATGGTAGCTCTAGAAGTATCCTATGAGTACTATAAATAGTCATGTACTTGGATCATTTCAAGTAAGTGAAATGAAAGTATTCTTGAGTGTTCTCCAAAATTATATTTCACTTTTTCTCTATAATTTATCCTCTTCCATATATATCCAACACTACTCCCTTAAAAATTGGTTTATAGTGATGTTTAGGGTTTTGCCCCATGTTATCAATTGATGATTTTCGTTATTATATC
Source organism: Aralia elata (assembly GCA_034770075.1). Lineage (NCBI taxonomy): Eukaryota > Viridiplantae > Streptophyta > Magnoliopsida > Apiales > Araliaceae > Aralia > Aralia elata. The sequence continues at coordinate 95,330,336 of CM068384.1, read as the reverse complement.
ATTTTCTTGGATGATCATAGCAAATACATATGGTATTGCCCAATGACATTAAAGTCCAATGTATATTCTATTTTCCAAAAGTTATGTTTGCATGTTGAAATTTTTTTGGATGTCCATTAAGTAAGTCCAAATGGATTTGGGGAGAGAATATAGAAAATTGTCTACCTTTTTTGATTCAATTAGCATTCATCATCGCCAACCATGTCCCCACACTTATGCACATAATGGCGCCATAGAACGCCACCATCATCATATTACGAAAACCGGATTAGCATTATTAGGCCAAAGCAATGTTCCTCATAATTTTTTGTCTCATGCATTTGAAATTGTAGTTTATTTGATCAATCGTATGCTTACATCCATTCCCAATAATTTGTAATGTCCAGGAATTTTCAAAACATTGTATCAAATTATTTTGATAGATAAAATTCATTTTACATAATTTTATGAATTTAATTGGACTCATGTAAGAATTTTTATTTAATTATATAATTATAGGTCCAATAATTTTCTTACATTAAAGGGGCTCATTGATAGTGCGATTTAAATTAGTGGGTTAACCCCAAGATTTTAATTGGAAGAAAATTGGAAGAAGATTAATAAATAAATTCATTTTATTGTTACTAGATTAAAATAATTCAAATGAGGAATTATTGGTGAAATAAATTTTATTAATTAATTGAATTACTTAATTCAAATTAAATATTAAGAGCATAATAATTCAAGTTGGACTATCTTCTTTTTATTTCAATTGACCCTAGATAATAAGGCTGAGCCCAATTTCCTCCTATTCCTGTTGAGGACAACGTTTCTTATTTAATTCAAATGGCCCAACCCCATTGGGTTGAGCCCATTTCTTTGTTTCTTTGCCAGCCGGGTTGGATTTGCAAGCGGGTCGACCCAAGTAAATTGGGGAAAACGGTTAAGGTGAAGATAACCGGTTAATCCTGCAAATGAACACCTCAAACCTAGACCACCGAGCAAATCAAATTGGGGGAAAATCCAACCCAAGCAAACTCTGGCTTTTCAAATCAATCGAACGAGGGTGAGCGATTGACTGGAGGAAGGGTCGCCAGGCGTGCGCCGGCGACAACGTGAGTAACCAACGGACGGAACGGGTGAGGCATCGACGACCGGGCGCTCAACGATCGGACCAAAGGATTCAAAAAAAAAATCGACGATTTGATCGATGGGAAGGCGCCGCTCGAAGATGTGACGGTATAGCTGAGCTCGGATGGGTGGTGTAGACACGGACCGTTACCTCCCTCCTACCGTTGGGCATTAATTTGATCGATTAAGGCAATACCCAGTCCAGCGGGTAAAAGATTTACTATAAATTGAAACCCCTTACCCTAAGCCAAATTTGCCGATTCCTGTGATTGTGAGTCCAAAAGAAAAATTTTTGGGAGCGAGTTTAATAGAGAGAGAAATCACTGAGAATAGCGACGCTGAATGTCCAATTTCGTTTCTTATTTTGGGAGGAGAAGAAGAACTGCAGTCCGAACAACATCAAGGTATAACAATGGCTCGATGGTTATGCCAAATTTTTTGTGATAATTTTGTTGAGTCGATTTTCTTTTCTTCCCATGACCGTGCTTGGGGATTTTAGGATTTTTGGTACTGTATTGAATCAAATAGTTCCTCTGTATGGGGAAATTGGATTCTGGATACTCTAGTATTATCTGTACTGAGTTAGAATTTTTCTATTGGGGTCATAAGTTTTGGTACTATACTGTTTGGGTTGTAGTATAACTGGAAATCTGGTATTGTATTGTATGACTTTATTTTGATTAAGAAAATCTGGTATTGGAATATTAATGGTATTGGGTAGTATGTTCCTCTGTTAGTTGTAATTGGTTCTGTCTTTCTTTCTTTTGGAAATCTGGGTATGGTATCAAGTTCAAAACCTTCTCTGTACTGGGTTAAATTGCTTCTTTGTATTGGGTTATTTCGTTTTGAGTATTGGGATTGAATTGAACTCTATCTCTGTATTGGAATATTGTATTTATTTGTATTAGATTAAAGGGATGGTTCTGGTAACTTGGTTTCTTTGAAAAATTTCCTGCACTAGGATTGGTAATATTGACTGGGAATCGAACCCTGCTGTTGGAAAGGGATCTATTAGGCAAACTGCTAACAATAAATCAATGAAATAATTATTTATTATTCGACAATAAATAATAAATAAGGATAGTAAATATTTAATTATTATTTAATAATAACTAAATATGAATAATATTAATGAAATAATTATTTATTATTCACCAATAATTAATAAATAAAGAAAATAAATATTTAATTATTATTTAATTAATATTAAATAATAATTAAGTATAAATAAAATGAGTAAATAATTATTTATTATTTAGCAATAATTAGTAAATAAAGGAAATAAATATGTAGTTATTATTTAGTTAATATAAAAAAAATAAAAAATAAAATAATAATTTAGTATAAATATAGTAAATAAATAATTATTTATTGTTTATCAATAAATAATAAATAAAGATAATAATATTTAATTATTATTTAATTAATACTAATAATAATTAAGTATGAGTTAAGTAATGAAATGATTATTCATTATTTTTAAATGATAAATAAGGAGAATAAATATTTAGATATTATTAATATTAAATAATAACTAAGTATGAATAAAGTTAATAAAAGTAATTATTTATTGTTTATCGATAAATAATAAATGGAGATGATAAACATTTAATTATTGCTATGATAATTAGGTATGAACCGAATTAATAAAGTACGTGTTTATTACTTACTTAAGTATGAATAAAGGTAATGAAATAATCATTTGTTATTATTTATTAATAATACATGAAGATAATAAGTATTTAATAATTATTTATTGTTTAAACATGACTTAATAAATAAAGATAATAAATATCTAATTATTATCTGATTAATAATAATTAGGTATGAATAAAGCTAATAAGGATAATAATTACTTAATCATTAATGAAATAATGATTAAGTATGAGTGAGATTAATAAGTTAATTATCTGTGGCCCTTAATAAATAAAGATAATAAGCACTTAATAATTATTCAATAAGTACGTGTGTGTAGAATTAATTCGTTAAGTATTCAATTAATGTTGAATGAGGAACAAGGCATGATAATTACTCAATTACCCTTAAGGGTGAATGGTAATTAAAAGTAAAACCAAATACGTGATCAATTGTTTCTGTTGTCATTAGACCGGGATAAATTTATTATTTATCTTATAAATAATAAATAAAGATTTTTAACCCATATTAGAGACGACTAAGGGTAATAATCTGGGTGCTCGAAGGATAAGTGAACATGATTAGCTATCATTTATTTTCATAACTAAAGGTCAGTAATTAATCTCCGAATAGCTAATGTTAAACAGTAATTAATCATAGATTGTTAGTGGTTGATCTGCTAAATAAATAGCATAAATGGGTGCATCGATATACTGCTATACAATGCTAATGGATAAATCGACTTTACCAAATGATAGGTCATCCAAGATCGATTAATTAAAGCTAAAATTTATTGTAGCTGAGCAAACAGGCAAGTTCCCTAACTTCATTCTTTCATTATATTGAATGGAAGTTCTATCTTACCCAACTTTTACATTGAGCAATATTTCTAAACCTTATGCATTATTTTTAATTCGTGCAAAAGGTATATATTATTTCAAGTTATTCTTTAAGCTTGAATCTTATCTCCAAGCATGCTTTAAGTGGTCTAATTACTATTAAAATTATTCCACATCTGTGTATTCATTGGCATTCGCACTTGTGCATTTGAATTCGTATAATTATTTAAGTTCTGAAATTCACGAACTATTCATGATTAAGTCTGAACCCTTGTCTCGGTCAGGCACATATGTAAGAATTTATAAAGCTATCCGAGCCAATCAATGGTAAGGATTCTTAGACTGAATGAACACCCTTTTATTATAGGGGAGTACCCCAGGTACCGTATATAAGGTACAACTAGCAGAATTAAATGTTATGCATACACATAGCGTACGCGAGGCTGATCCCCTCAAGTACTCATTCTGTAGCCAGTAACCAAAGGGTCAACTAGCTATTGAGTCCTTTGGAAGTTATTGTTCAAAGTCTATTTGACTACCAATTGTCTTAAAAGCATTTACCGTTATTGCTTCTGATAATTCTATTGTTGAAATCTCTTCCTATATTCCCTTCATCATGATATATCCTTATTGTTGTATTTTAAACTTGCTGAGCAAACTCGTTGCTCATTCTTGCTATATCATGATTTTATTGCAGCTAAACCCGAGACGTCAAGGAAGAACAAAGGAAAAGAAAAGATGAAGTAATAGACTTCATGTAGCAGATTTTAGATTTACGTATAGTTAATTTCTGATAATGTAATTTAAACCCTAACTTTTATTTAGGGTATGGATTTGTATAAGTGTTTAAGGTTTTTCGTATTCTGGGACTAGTAACACCTTTGTAATGAACAATGTATTTTTATTATATTCCGCATTTTAGTTACCATATGTTGTTAGAGATGAATGTTTGTAGTGGATCGTGATGACCGGATCCGGGTATTTGGAGACCCGAATTTGGGGGCGTCACAGGTTGGTATCAGAGCCGTAGGTTATAAACTTTAGGATTGCGAAACCTAGGTTATAACCTTCATAGTAAACTCGTATTGAGTATTAGGAGATAAATCGAGGAGATTTATTATATGTGGTTTTGATGAATTGGGGAATTCATCGAGTTGGGTAGTACCCAATGAAATATAATTTCATTTCTTCAATGAATATATTTTATTGCTGTACTAATGTTGATGTTCGGTGTGATTGTAGGATGACTGACATAGGAGGGACCAGTGGAGTCCAGGAGGAGGAGGTATTCACAGATATACCTGTGGTTACCGAGCAGTTAGTGGGCTATGCACCTGTTGCCCCGGGAGTACCCCAGGATGAGTCCGAGCCGGAGGAGGACTATCAGAGGGAGCTACCAGAGCCGGTTATAGGTAGAGTCATGAGGTCCGGTAGTCAGGACCCGGATGCTGAGGAGGAGGACCCCGAGACCGAGGAAGATGAGCCACCTGTTTATGTTGATGGCATGGGGTCCACTGCTGACGATATCATTGAGGGACTGACCAGCAGGAGCGAGGAGCTGGAGGCTCGGATAGCTCATCTGGAGGAGCAGAATCAGACCCACCAGATCAGAGAGGACCAGTATAGAGACGTAACCTATCAGCTCGATCATGACCTGGTGGGAGCTGTCATTTTACACTCCAAAATTAATACCTTACTAACACTCTACTAGCACAAAACTTAGTATAATTACAAGCAAGGATCGATCCCACAGAGAAGTGAATTAATCTTTTACTTATTCTAATATTCCTATTATTTCTATTAATGGGGGGTTTTGAGTTTGTTTCGCTAATCTAACACAGGTAATTAAGAATGATCAATGAATAAAAAGCTTCAGTTCTTCAGTTCAGTATCACCTCATCACAACCATGGAAAAGTCAAGTTTGATAATATTTACCCTTCAATGAGATTAATAACCCTAGATAACCGCAATCGCTAATTATCCGAAATTCTCCTTATGTGTAAATCTAATGTGACAATCGCCTCCAAAGACTCTAACTATTATATAACCTAGAACTATCAGTCTAGATTTAATATAACAACAACATGAAGAATTAGAGAATTAGGTTATTCCAAGCAACAATTACACAATCAGGAATTATTTAACTTGCCTTCTAATAATCTTAATAATATTCAAAAGCTTGTCCACAATCAAATACTATTAATTGCTACCTACGATCAGATATAATATCGTTTACTTAATACTATATCTTAATCTAGCAGATGATATTAATCAAATTAATTCAATTGGCCAAATCAAATTAAAAGATTAAATAACATTTAATCAGTTAAAACAGATTATCAGAATAAATCCTCATGCAAGAAGGAATAAATAAATAAAACCTGATTAAACCATTAATTATGAAAAAGGTTCAACATCCCTTAGAACTGAAAGTAAGAGTCTAGCCTGACATGCCTTCAATCTTCTCCAATTAAGGTTACAATTGTAGTTGTCAAGATCCCCCTATAATAAATTAAAAATATCTATTTATAGTCCTAAGATAATATCCTAAGTCCCTAAGAATTAAGAATCCAATCTGAATTAGAAATCCTCAAAAATTACAAAAAGTCAAAGTTGGTCAAACTTGGTCAACGCCGCCTTTCTCGCCGGGGCGAGGATTTATGCCTGAGATTTCTCGTCGGGGCGAACTCCCGTCGGGGCGAGGATTTTTGCACTGAGGTTTCTCGCCGGGGCGAACTCCCGCCGGGGCAAGGATTTTTGCACTGAGGTTCTCGCCGGGGCGAGAACCTCCAGAATGGTGTTGGGCCGGGGCGAGCTCTGGATCAGTCGGGGCGAAGACGAGCAGAAGGTTTCTCGCCGGGGCGAGAAACTCCAGTACAAAGTTCTCGCCGGGGCGAGAACCCTAAATTTTCCAAATTTTCAACTTTTCTCGTTTTGGCTCCGATTTTCCATCTTTTTCCACTTTTGACTCTGAATCCTCCTGAAATCAATAAACAACCTAATAAGTGCATATACACAATAAAACATGCAATAAACTAAATATAAAGGAATGAAAATAAATGAGTATTATGCACTTATCAAATTCCCCCACACTTAGTCTTTACACGTCCTCGTGTAAACTAAAACAAAAGTTATATTGAAATCATTTGAATTCCATTCAACCAAACTCTCAAAGGTTCAAATTCAATTAGCGTCTATGAATACTAACACCAATCAACAGAAATTCGTTCAATACCTCATCAATCAACTCATAACAATAATCCCATCATTCCCCACTGAACATATCTAAATCAAATTGAAACTACATTTGCATTTCCTATGAGTAACACAGATACTCAACTCAGGTCATATGGAACAACAACTGTGCACACCGACTCAAAACCAGAACATGTTTTTTTCCCTTTTCTTTCTGCTATCCATTTTTTTTCATTCAGGTGAATGCATTTTATGCTCCATTCCACCTCTTCTCATTCTTTTCTTAAGTGAGTGCATTTTATGCTCCATCTCACTTTTCTTCTCACCAACGAGTGCGTTTTACGCTCCATCTCGTTGCATGTGTTTATGGGTGAGTGCGTTTTACGCTCCATCTCAACCCACCACATGTTTTTCTTTTGAGACAAAACTTTTCAATTTTTACTCCCAATTCTTTTTCAAATTTCCAATTTTTTTGACATGGTCCTGCAAATTTTTTCACATGGTCCTGCAAACAAGATAAGCAGTTACACAGTTCTAAATCATGAAATCAGTGCACAAAGTCAACTCCACAACTAACTCAGTCAAGTAAACATGTATCTCATACTCAAGTACTCATGCAATACCAACTCAATTCAAATCTGTCAACTATGGGTCCTCACTTCATTATCATCATTTACCAATTAATTTAGCATCAAACAAATTCAATCAATGGCATCAATCTTCATTTTAAAACCAAAAACCTTTGAAAACTTGACCAAATAACTCAGATTTTCACATTTTTTAGAGCAAACCTACCTATCCTATACCTAAACCCCTCCCCCACACTCAAACCTTACATTGTCCCCAATGTAAGACAAGCATGCAAAAGACGAGCGAAATAACTAAAAAAAACAAATAAATAAGTAAAAAGTGATAGAAAAGCAAATCTGAGATCTTGGGTTGCCTCCCAAGCAGCACATTTGTTTTATGTCGTTAGCCCGACATCGATTCTCCTCAATCACTCAAAACTCGGATCCACCAAGTTTATCATCTCCACACTCTCCATCGGAAATCCGTCACGAAAAAGTTTCAGCCTATGTCCATTGACCTTGAATACTTTCCCTGTCTTTGGATTATGTATATCTATAGCACCATGAGAGAACACATTAGTAATAACAAATGGACCTTCCCAACGAGAGCGCAACTTACCTAGAAATAACTTCAGCCTCGAATTAAATAGGAGAACTTGTTGTCCAACGGTGAAATTTTTCCTCAAAATCTGCTTATCATGGAAGGCCTTTGTCTTATTCTTGTATAGTCTAGAACTCTCATACGCTTCATTCCTCATCTCTTCTAATTCCTGTAACTGGAACTTCCTATGCATCCCCGCTTCATCCAAACTCATATTACATTGCTTGATCGCCCAAAAGGCTCGGTGTTCTAACTCCACGGGTAAATGACATGGCTTCCCAAAGATCAATCTGTATGGAGACATACCAATGGGAGTTTTGTATGCAGTTCTATACGCCCACAATGCATCTTCTAACCGCAGACTCCAATCTTTTCTGCTTGGCTTGACAACCTTCTCCAAAATGGATTTCACTTCACGGTTAGATACTTCAGCCTGACCATTGCTTTGCAGATGATAAGATGTAGAAATCTTATGCAAAACATTGTATTTCCTGAAAAGTGCTGCTAGCATCCTGTTGCAAAAGTGAGTTCCTCTATCGCTGATAATAGCTCTAGGAGTTCCAAATCTGACAAATATGTTAGTTTTGACAAAATCTGCAACCACTTTAGAATCATCAGTCCTGGTGGCTTTAGCTTCCACCCATTTAGAAACATAGTCAACAGCCAAGAGAATGTAAATATTACCATGAGAAACAGGAAAAGGTCCCATAAAATCAATACCCCAAACATCAAAAATCTCAACAATTAAAATGGGAGTTTGTGGCATTTGATTTCTATGTGATATGTTACCTGTTCGTTGACAATTCTCGCATGATTTACAAAATAGATATGAGTCTTTAAAAATTGTTGGCCAATAAAAACCACTTTCTAAAACCTTATGAGCCGTCCGTTTGGGTCCAAAATGACCTCCACAAGCATAGGAATGGCAAAAAGTTAGAATAGACAATGTTTCGGTATTAGGCACACACCTACGGATTATTTGATCAGCACAAAATTTCCACAGGTACGGATCATCCCAAACATAATGTCTAGCATCACTCCTAAGCTTATTCTTCTGGTTTTTAGAAAATTCATTGGGAATATACGCACTTGCTAAATAATTAACAATATTCGCATACCAAGGCAATTCCTCCTGAATAGAAAAGAGATGCTCATCTGGAAAGGAATCATGCAAAGGTAGTGCCTCCTCATCTCTCATCAATCGACTCAAGTGATCTGCTACCAAGTTATCTGCTCCCTTCTTATCCTTGATTTCCAAGTCAAATTCCTGCAACAGCAGAATCCATCTGATAATCCTGGGTTTAGAGTCCTTCTTGGTCAACAAATAACTAAGAGCTGCATGGTCAGAATAAACTACAACTTTAGTGCCAAATAAATAAGATCGAAATTTATCTAAAGCAAAAACAACAGATAAAAGTTCTTTTTCAGTTGTCGAGTAGTTAATCTGAGCTACATTCAATGTTCTAGAGGCATAATAGATGGCATGGACAACTTTGTCAATCCTTTGGCCCAAAACAGCTCCGACTGCATAATTGCTTGCATCACACATTATTTCAAAGGGAAGATTCCAATTTGGCGGTTGAATCACAGGTGCGGAAGTCAATAGGCTCTTCAACATGTCAAATGCCTCCTTGCACGCTTCATCGAACTGGAATTCCACATCTTTTTGCAGCAATTTACATAATGGCAGAGCTATTTTGGATAAGTCTTTGATAAATCGCCGATAGAAACCTGCATGTCCAAGAAAAGAGCGAATCTCCCGCACACTAGCAGGGTAAGGCAAAGCAGACACAATATCTATCTTAGCTTTATCAACCTCTAAACCTTTAGCTGACACAACATGACCAAGCACTATACCCTGTTCTAACATAAAGTGACACTTTTCCCAATTAAGAACAAGGTTAGTTTCCAAACATCTATCTAGCACACGCGTTAGATTTTCCAAGCACAAATCCAAAGAATCACCATGTACTGTGAAATCATCCATAAAGACCTCGATGCAATTTTCCAAAAGATCAGAAAAAATGCTTACCATGCATCGCTGGAAAGTACCTGGTGCATTACAAAGTCCAAACGACATCCTCCGGTATGCAAAAGTACCAAATGGACACGTGAATGTGGTCTTTTCCTGGTCTTCGGGTGCAATCACGATCTGATTATATCCTGAAAAACCATCTAGAAAGCAATAATAAGTATGCCCCGCTAATCGTTCTAGCATTTGATCAATAAAAGGAAGAGGAAAGTGATCTTTTCTGGTTACAACATTTAGTTTCCTGTAGTCAATACACACTCTCCATCCTGTTTGTATCCGTGTGGGCACCAACTCATTATTGTCATTCGTGATGACAGTTATTCCAGACTTCTTCGGAACTACCTGTACCGGACTCACCCACTGACTGTCGGAGATGGGGTAGATTATGCCTGCATCTAGTAATTTAATCACCTCTTTCTTGACTACCTCCATCATGGGTGGATTTAATCTTCGCTGTGCTTCTCTCGTGGGCTTTGCTCGGTCATCCAAAAGAATCTTATGCATGCACATCGCGGGGCTTATACCTTTGATATCTGCTATCGTCCAACCAAACACTGTGACATGGTCTCTTAGAACTCTCAACAATTTCTCTTCCTGCACTTTGGTTAGATTACTAGCAATAATCACAGGTAAAGTTTCATTCGTCCCTAAATATGCATATTTCAAGTGAGCAGGTAAGGGTTTCAATTCTAAGATTGGAGCTTGCTCCACAGATGGTAACAATTTTTTATGAGAAATAGGCAATTGAATTGATTGAACTGCATACTTATCTGTGAATTTCGGTAAAGAGTGCAGTGCAGCCACAACTTCCTTCAATTCTTGATTCTGGTCAAATTCTTCCTCTTTATCCATGTCCAAGTTGTTAGCAATAGCCATCTCCAAGCTTTCCCTGTGGTCTTGTTCAAAAGATCCCTGCACTATAGAATCAATGATGTCAATGGCAAAAACATGATCAACATCACTAGGATACCTCATGGCGTCATATATATTGAACTGAATTTTCTCTCCATCAAATTCCATGGTCAAGGTCCCATTGTGCACATCGATCATTGTCCTTGCTGTTTTCAAGAATGGCCTTCCTAGCAAGATGTGCGAGGGATTTGGAGATCTATCATCTTCCATATCCACAATGTAAAAATCTGCAGGAAATATTAACTGATTCACCTGCACTAAGACATCTTCAATTACCCCTTGAGGGTAAGTGTTAGTACGATCAGCAAGTTGAATGATAACACCAGTTTGTTTCAAAGGTCCTAGATTTAAAGAAGCAAATACAGATAATGACATGACATTTATTGACGCTCCTAAATCTAGCATGGCTTTCTCAAATCTGGTATTACCTATTCTGCATGGGATTGTAAACATTCCTGGATCTTTACATTTAGGAGGCATTTTTCTTTGAAGCACTGCTGACACATTCTCTCCTACAGTGACTTTTTCATCATCTTTCAATTTTCTTTTGTTAGTGCACAATTCTTTCAAAAACTTTGCATACCTGGGCACTTGTTTGATGGCCTCCAAAAGAGGGATATTGACTTCTACCTTCCTGAAGGTTTCCAAGATTTCCTTATCCTTTTCCTCCTTCTTTGAAGTCTTGTGTGTTCTAGGTGGAAACGGCAACGGTGGAGTCTTAACTGGAATAAATGGGTTAACAGCTTCCCTCGGTGTCTCTATCTCATCACTAGCTTTCTCCTTTTCAATTTCCGTCACTGTTTTGGGTACTTCCAACTCCTTTCCACTCCTTAGTGTAATCGCACTAGCATTCTCCCTTGGATTGACAACTGTTTTGGAGGGCAACTTTCCTGAACCCTGAGCATCCAACCTCCCCACTGTGGTGGCAAGTTGACCTATTTGATTTCTCAAGTCTTGAACAGAATTTTTCGTTTCCTGCTGGAACTGCTGTGTCTGACTCATGAATGCCTTGAACATGTCTTCCAAAGATGTTCCAGAATTTGCAGGAGCTGCCTGTCTAGGTTGATATTGATGTGGAGCTGGTTGAGAACCTTGTGGGAACCCTTGTTGTCTAACCGGATACATGCTTTGCGCTGGTGGCCTATTTCCTCCATAACTAAGGTTAGGGTGATCCCTCCATCCTGGATTGTAAGTATTTGAATATGGGTCATACTTCCGCTGCGGTTGTGCTTGATAATTTCCCACTGCATTAGCTTGCTGTGCGGTTTCATCCTCTTGCAATGTCGGACAAGAATCAGTACTATGACCATTCATTAAATAAATCCCACAAACTTTTGTTGCTGTTGTATTTCCTGTAGCCAATTGTCTAACCATCGCAGTCAAATCAAAAATTTGTTGTTCAAGATTGCTCGTGGTCATCTCATTCACTTTTACCGGTGCACGATCATTCCTTGTCCCATACTGCTGAGAATTAGCAGCCATATTTGCAATTAAAGTCCTTGCATCCTCCGGTGTCTTATCCACTAGTGCTCCTCCACTTGCAGCATCGATCATACTCCGATCCATTGGTAATAATCCCTCATAAAAGTACTGAATCAAGTGTTGATCGTCTATTTGATAGGGAGGACAACTGGAACACAGTTTTTTAAATCTTTTCCAATACTCATACAGTGTCTCTCCGTTGAACTGTCGAATGCCGCATATCTCCTTTCTGATGTTAGCAACTCTTGAAGCAGGAAAGTACTTCTCCAAGAACAGCCTTTTCATGTCATTCCATGACTGTATTGACCCTGAAGGAAGATAGTACAGCCAGTCCTTCGCTAGATCTCCCAATGAGAACGGAAATGCCCTGAGCTTGATTTGATCCTCTGTTATTCCATGTGGCTTCATGGTGGAACACACCACATGGAATTCCTTCAAGTGCTTGTACGGATCTTCACCTGTGAGACCACGAAAAGTAGGCAAAAGATGAATTAGTCCCGATTTAAGTTCAAAAGCAGCAGTTAATGTAGGATATTCAATGCATAAGGGTTGTTGATTGAGATTAGGAGTGGCTAATTCTTTAAGTGTTCTATTGTTATTTGGCACCGCCATTTCTTCTTCTTCCTCTGAATCGGTGGATGATGTATTCGACAGTAATTCAAGTGCTATGTTGAGTCCCGGTGATGGAATTTCGTCTGACTCTGCAGTGACGCCTCGAGCTTGACGAGCTTCTTTCCTTAGCCTGCGTGCAGTTTTCTCAATTTTTGGATCAAAATTCAAATCACCGGATTGAGAGGATTGTGTCATAAACTACAATAATAATAAAAAAAATGAAATAAAGTAAAATGAAGAATAAATAAAGATAAATAACACTTCCCCGGCAACGGTGCCAAAATTTGGGAGCTGTCGTTTTACACTCCAAAATTAATACCTTACTAACACTCTACTAGCACAAAACTTAGTATAATAACAAGCAAGGATCGATCCCACAGAGAAGTGAATTAATCTTTTACTTATTCTAATATTCCTATTATTTCTATTAATGGGGGGTTTTGAGTTTGTTTCGCTAATCTAACACAGGTAATTAAGAATGATCAATGAATAAAAAGCTTCAGTTCTTCAGTTCAGTATCACCTCATCACAACCATGGAAAAGTCAAGTTTGATAATATTTACCCTTCAATGAGATTAATAACCCTAGATAACCGCAATCGCTAATTATCCGAAATTCTCCTTATGTGTAAATCTAATGTGACAATCGCCTCCAAAGACTCTAACTAGTATATAACCTAGAACTATCAGTCTAGATTTAATATAACAGCAGCATGAAGAATTAGAGAATTAGGTTATTCCAAGCAACAATTACACAATCAAGAATTATTTAACTTGCCTTCTAATAATCTTAATAATATTCAAAAGCTTGTCCACAATCAAATACTATTAATCGCTACCTACGATCAGATATAATATCGTTTACTTAATACTATATCTTAATCTAGCAGATGATATTAATCAAATTAATTCAATTGGCCAAATCAAATTAAAAGATTAAATAACATTTAATCAGTTAAAACAGATTATCAGAATAAATCTCATGCAAGAAGGAATAAATAAATAAAACCTGATTAAACCATTAATTATGAAAAAGGTTCAACATCCCTTAGAACTGAAAGTAAGAGTCTAGCCTGACATGCCTTCAATCTTCTCCAATTAAGGTTACAATTGTAGTTGTCAAGATCCCCCTATAATAAATTAAAAACATCTATTTATAGTCCTAAGATAATATCCTAAGTCCCTAAGAATTAAGAATCCAATCTGAATTAGAAATCCTCAAAAATTACAAAAAGTCAAAGCTGGTCAAACTTGGTCAACGCCGCCTTTCTCGCCGGGGCGAGGATTTATGCCTGAGTTTTCTCCCCGGGGCGAGGATTTTTGCACTGAGGTTTCTCGCCGGGGCGAACTCCCGTCGGGGCGAGGATTTTTGCACTGAGGTTCTCGCCGGGGCGAGAACCTCCAGAATGGTGTTGGGCTGGGGCGAGCTCTGGATCAGCCGGGGCGAAGACGAGCAGAAGGTTTCTCGCCGGGGCGAGAAACTCCAGTACAAAGTTCTCGCCGGGGCGAGAACCCTAAATTTTCCAAATTTTCAACTTTTCTCGTTTTGGCTCCGATTTTCCATCTTTTTCCACTTTTGACTCTGAATCCTCCTGAAATCAATAAACAACCTAATAAGTGCATATACACAATAAAACATGCAATAAACTAAATATAAAGGAATGAGAATAAATGAGTATTATGCACTTATCACCTGGGGGTAGCGAAGATGCAGCTGCAGGGATACGAGTCCTCAGCGCAGCAAATCGGACCACTGCTACATCATCTTGTGGCCCGAAATGCTGAGTTGAGGGAGAGGCTGGGGCAGAGGGATCTACAGATCGCCCACCTGAAGGCGAAGCAGGAGGCTATGAGGTTCGAGGCTGGGCTGGAGGTGTCTGCAAGGATGCATGCCAGAGAGGCCTGGGTCAGGGAGGCCAGGAGGGTTGATCAATTAGAGGATCGGTTGGAGGCCAGCGCAGTGAGGATAGAGACCCTAGGACATGCCTTAGACGCAGCCTACAGGAGGCCCCGGACTGAGGCAGTTTAGTCTAGCCGCTCTATTCGTCGCAGGGTAGGGGATGGAGCATTCTCTTCGGGTCAACATGCATGGATCCGTCACGATGTGCAGTGACTTGATGGAGCAGTTGAATTGTCTTTAGTACAGTCAGTCCCACTTTTTGTTATATTAGGGACGTATTTATGTTGTCTTGTGAAGCTTTATATTTGTATTTATGCTTGGGGTAGCAGTTAAACCCCAACTCTTGTAGTCTTGAGGGATGAAGGGGTAGGATTCCCCACTTTTTTCTCAGGGGGAATGATGGGTAGGGCATGTAGTGGTGCATTTATAGAAGTATGCCACAGGTTTAGTCTTTGTAACAAACAGTGGTATATCAATATAAATGCAGATGTTTCATTTAAATCAAATGTGTTTGATAGATGTTTCTACCCTTGATTGCTGATTTTTATGACATATTGTGTAAAATAAATAACTATAGGTAAATGTCAGCGGATTTCCCCTATCCAATCATGCCGCCAAGAGGACGACCACGAAACCGACAGGTTGAAGAGTTAGAGAGTGAGGTTGGAAATCAATCCAACCCAATGAGGATGTTCGCGGAGATGCTGGCAGAAGCCATGCAATCAAGACCGCCACCTGGAGGGACCCAAGCAGCAGCCGAGCCAGCGCATCATCTGGCGAATTTCAAAGATTTCAAATTGGTTGGACCACCCGAGTTCAAGGGAACTCTTAACCCAATCGAAGCGCAGACCTGGATAGAGGAGATAGAAAAGGTCTTCGAGGTAGCACGGGTGGCAGAGGAACAGAAAACAAGCTTTGCTACCTTCATGTTAAAGGGCGAGACAAACTACTGGTGGAAGGCCAACAGGGGCCGAGTGGAAGGAGGCATTGTCGCATGGGAACGCTTTAAGGAGATGTTCTTGGAAAATTACTTTCCGGAGAGCATGAAGCAAGAGATGGAGATCAAGTTCCTGGAACTAAAACAAGGAAACATGTCCGTGGCTGAGTACGCGGCTAAGTTTAATGAGTTGACACGGTTTGCAACTCACCAAGTCAACACGGAGGAAAGGAAAGCTCGTAGGTTTGAGCAAGGGTTGAAACCATGGTTATACCGTTCTGTTGCGGTATTAAAAATCAAGACATTTGCAGAATTATTGGAGAGGGCGATCATTGCAGAGGGTGGCAGTGAGGCACTGGCTAAGTACAATCAGGAAAGGAAGAAGGGTCACGAGGGCCAGAAGGCAGGAAGCAGCGGGGGCAGTAACCCCAACAAACGAAAATGGGTTGAGAGTCAGTCCTCCGGGGGAAACAAATCTGGAGGGGAGGTGAAGAAGCCAGGCAGGTGCAACAACTGTGGCAAGAACCACACGGGGGAATGCATGAGAGGGAAGAGCATGTGTTACCGTTGTGGACAACCTGGGCACATGGCCCCACAGTGCCCTAACAGGCCGAAAGGAGGTTGTTTCTCCTGTGGATCACCTGACCACCAGATCAAGGATTGCCCGAAGAGGAAGGGCGACGCCGGGAGTGGCAACCGAAGCAACAACAACAGTGGAAATAACAACCGGTTGAACTACGGGCCACCAGCCAGTTAAGCCAACAGACCAACAGGCCGCACGTTCAACATGACTGTTCAGGATGCCATGGAATCCAAAGACGTGGTGTCAGGTATCATCCCAATCAATGATATAAATGCATATGTGCTATTTGATTCGGGTGCTACTTGCTCTTTTGTTTCCGAAGAATTTGCTAGTCAGTTAAATGTACCTTGTGAAAAGTTAGAACACCCTATGAACGTAGAAGTAGCAAACAAGGAAATTATCCCCGTAGAATGCATTCATAGGAATTGTTGTGCTGAATTGCGAGGATTTAAGCTCAATGTGGATTTGATACCAATTCGACTGGGAGAGTTTGACGTAATCCTGGGAATGGATTGGCTATCAATTCACGGAGCAGTCATTGATTGTAAGAAGAAATGTGTACACCTAAAGACTTCTAATAAGTCGAAGGTGGTATTCTATGGCAGCAAGTCACCAAAACCATCTTGTTGTCTTACTATGATGCAGACAAGGAGATTACTTAAGAAAGGTTGCGAGTGTTACTTGGCCCATGTGGTCGATACGCGTCAGGTCGGGGATGAAATGGGTCAAATACCAATCGTGAGGGATTTCGCTGATGTCTTTCCCGATGAACTTCCGGGACTGCCACCGGACAGGGAAACCGAGTTCGTTATCGATTTGACACCAGGAACCGCACCAATATCTAAGCCGCCGTATCGAATGGCACCTATAGAAATGAAAGAGTTGATGGTGCAACTGCAGGAACTGCTGGACAAGGGGTATATCAGACCGAGCGTGTCCCCGTGGGGAGCGCCAGTTCTGTTTGTAAAAAAGAAAGACGGTTCTATGCGACTTTGTATCGACTACCGGGAGTTGAACAAAGTTACGATTAAGAATAGGTATCCGCTTCCTAGGATTGACGATTTATTTGATCAGCTTAAGGGAGCAAAGTACTTTTCAAAAATCGACCTAAGAACAGGCTATCATCAACTGAAGGTGAGGCAGGAAGATATCCCGAAAACTGCATTCAGAACTCGTTACGGGCATTTCGAGTTTCTGGTAATGTCCTTTGGACTGACGAATGCACCAGCAGCATTCATGTATATGATGAACAGAGTGTTCAAGCAGTACTTGGACAAGTTCGTAGTCGTATTCATTGATGACATCTTGGTGTATTCAGGGACGGAGGACGAACATGCTGAACATTTGAAGATTGTATTGGAAGCACTCAGGAAGGAGAAGTTGTACGCAAAATTTTCGAAGTGTGAGTTTTGGTTGCAAAGGGTACAGTTTCTGGGTCACGTCATCGACAAAAATGGTGTTTCAGTGGACCCAGCAAAAGTGGAAGCAGTTATCAACTGGGAACAGCCGAAGATGCCGACAGAGATCCGGAGTTTCTTGGGATTAGCGGGATACTATCGAAGATTCATCCAAGATTTTTCAAAGATAGCATCACCATTGACCAATCTCATCAGGAAAACAGTTAAGTTCGTTTGGTCGGAAAAATGTGAGGAAAGTTTCATGGAATTGAAGAAGAGACTTAGCCAAGCACCAGTGTTGACCTTACCCGACAACACTGGGGGTTTCGTAGTGTATAGCGATGCGTCACACAAGGGTCTGGGCTGTGTACTGATGCAACACGGCAAGGTCGTGGCGTACGCATCACGTCAACTGAAAGACTATGAGAAGGGTTACCCGACTCATGACTTGGAGTTAGCAGCGGTAGTTTTCGCTTTAAAGATTTGGAGGCACTACCTATACGGGGAGAAGTGCGAAATATATATACAGATCACAAAAGTCTGAAATATATCTTCACTCAAAAGGAGCTGAACACGAGGCAGCGCCGATGGTTAGAATTGATCAAGGACTACGACTGTGAAATTCTGTACCATCCGGGCAAAGCGAATGTAGTGGCTGATGCCTTAAGTAGAAAAGGCAAGGTGAAATTGATGCAGCTGACAGTTCAAGAGGAGTTGATAAGGGACTTTGAACGTCTGGAACTGGAGATTAAGTATCCGATGGAGACGGACGAAAAATTGTGTACCATAACAGCAGGTCCGACTCTACTAGATAAGATAAAGGAGGCTCAAGAATTTGATGAAGAATGCATCGACATTAAGAAGCAACTATCAGAGGAAAAAACATTGAAGTACAAGGTTGACAACATAGGATTGCTGAGATTCGAGGGAAGAATCTGGATACCTTACGTACTAGACCTAAGGGAAGGAATTTTGCAGGAGGCCCATAATACGAGATTTTCGGTACATCCGGGTAGCACCAAGATGTATCAAGATCTTCGTCAGCACTATTGGTGGCCGCACTTGAAAGGAGAAGTTGCAGAATTCGTTAGCCGGTGTTTAACTTGTCAGAGGATCAAGGTAGAGCACCAGCGGCCAAGCGGATTGTTACAACCCTTGGAGATTCCCGAGTGGAAGTGGGAGCACATTACTATGGATTTTGTGGTAGGACTCCCGACAACCCAAAAGGGTCTAGACGCCATCTGGGTGATCGTAGATCGGTTGACCAAGTCTGCCCACTTTCTACCGATCAAGATCAGGTACAAATTGGAACAGTTGGCGAAACTTTACGTGAAGGAAATAGTATCACGACATGGAGTGCCGGTATCTATTGTGTCTGACAGAGATCCGCGTTTCACATCAAATTTTTGGAGAAGTCTACAGGAGAGACTGGGAACACAGTTAAGAATGAGCACGGCATATCACCCTCAGACTGATGGTCAGAGTGAGCGAACAATTCAGACTCTGGAGGATATGCTCCGGGCAGTGGTGATGGACTTGAATGGCAGCTGGGACGATCACTTGCCACTAGTAGAGTTCGCCTACAACAATAGTTATCATGCTAGCATTGGTATGCCACCGTACGAAGCGCTATACGGAAGAAAGTGTCGAACGCCGTTGTGTTGGGATGAAGTTGGTGAACGGAGGTTGTTGGGACCAGAATTGGTACAACAAACCGTGGAAATTATTAAAGTAATAAGACAACGGTTAGTGGCAGCCCAGGATCGTCAGAAGAAGTATGCCGACTTACATCGTCAGAAGCGAGACCTTGAAGTTGGTAGCTTTGTGTTCCTGAAGGTATCTCCCTGGAAGGGGAAAATACGTTTTGGAAAGAAGGGCAAATTGAGCCTTAGGTTCATAGGACCGTTTGAAATTTTGAGAAGAATAGGCGAAGTGGCGTACGGGGTAGCATTACCTCCTGAACTTGAGCACATCCACAACGTGTTCCATGTATCAGTGCTACGTCCGTATAAGCCAGACTACAAGCATGTCATTTCCTACGAGCCAATTCAAGTTGAAAAAGACTTATCATACGAGGAAATTCCTGTTCAAATATTGGATAGGAAGGAGCAGAAGCTGAGGAATAAAATCATTCATTCGGTTAAAGTACTCTGGAGGAATCAAGCGGTGGAAGAGGCCACGTGGGAACTCGAGGAAAAAATGAGAACAAATTATCCGCAATTATTTGAGTAAGCTTAGATTGAAATTCCGAGGACGGAATTTTTATAAGGGGGAGAGGATGTAATGTCCAGGAATTTTCAAAACATTGTATCAAATTATTTTGATGAATAAAATTCATTTTACATAATTTTATGAATTTAATTGGACTCATGTCAGAATTTTTATTTAATTATATAATTATAGGTCCAATAATTTTCTTACATTAAAGGGGCTCATTGATAGTGCGATTTAAATTAGTGGGTTAACCTCAAGATTTTAATTGGAAGAAAATTAGAAGAAGATTAATAAATAAATTCATTTTATTGTTACTAGATTAAAATAATTCAAATGAGGAATTATTGGTGAAATAAATTTTATTAATTAATTGAATTACTTAATTCAAATTAAATATTAAGAGCATAATAATTCAAGTTGGACTATCTTCTTTTTATTTCAATTGACCCTAGATAATAAGGCTGAGCCCAATTTCCTCCTATTCTTGTTGAGACGTTTCTTATTTAATTCAAATGGCCCAACCCCATTGGGTTGAGCCCATTTCTTTGTTTCTTTGCCAGCCGGGTTGGATTTGCAAGCGGGTCGACCCAAGTAAATTGGGGAAAACGGTTAAGGTGAAGATAACCGGTTAATCCTGCAAATGAACACCTCAAACCTAGACCACCGAGCAAATCAAATTGGGGGAAAATCCAACCCAAGCAAACTCTGGCTTTTCAAATCAATCGAACGAGGGTGAGCGATTGACAGGAGGAAGGGTCGCCAGGCGTGCGCCGGCGACAACGTGAGTAACCAACGGACGGAACGGGTGAGGCATCGACGACCGGGCGCTCAACGATCGGACCAAAGGATTCGAAAAAAAAATCGACGATTTGATCGATGGGAAGGCGCCGCTCGAAGATGTGACGGTATAGCTGAGCTCGGATGGGTGGTGCAGACACGGATCGTTACCTCCCTCCTACCGTTGGGCATTGATTTGATCGATTAAGGCAATACCTAGTCCAGCGGGTAAAAGATTTACTATAAATTGAAACCCCTTACCTTAAGCCAAATTTGCCGATTCCTGTGATTGTGAGTCCAAAAGAAAAAATTTTGGGAGCGAGTTTAATAGAGAGAGAAATCATTGAGAATAGCGACGCTGAATGTCCAATTTCGTTTCTTATTTTGGGAGGAGAAGAAGAACTGCAATCCGAACAACATCAAGGTATAACAATGGCTCGATGGTTATGCCAAATTTTTTGTGATAATTTTGTTGAGTCGATTTTCTTTTCTTCCCATGACCGTGCTTGGGGATTTTAGGATTTTTGGTACTGTATTGAATCAAATAGTTCCTCTGTATGGGGAAATTGGATTCTGGATACTCTAGTATTATCTGTACTGAGTTAGAATTTTTCTATTGGGGTCATAAGTTTGGTACTATACTGTTTGGGTTGTAGTATAACTGGAAATCTGGTATTGTATTGTATGACTTTATTTTGATTAAGAAAATCTGGTATTGGAATATTAATGGTATTGGGTAGTATGTTCCTCTGTTAGTTGTAATTGGTTCTGTCTTTCTTTCTTTTGGAAATCTGGGTATGGTATCAAGTTCAAAACCTTCTCTGTACTGGGTTAAATTGCTTCTTTGTATTGGGTTATTTCGTTTTGAGTATTGGGATTGAATTGAACTCTATCTCTGTATTGGAATATTGTATTTATTTGTATTAGATTAAAGGGATGGTTCTGGTAACTTGGTTTCTTTGAAAAATTTCCTGCACTAGGATTGGTAATATTGACTGGGAATCGAACCCTGCTGTTGGAAAGGGATCTATTAGGCAAACTGCTAACAATAAATCAATGAAATAATTATTTATTATTCGACAATAAATAATAAATAAGGATAGTAAATATTTAATTATTATTTAATAATAACTAAATATGAATAATATTAATGAAATAATTATTTATTATTCACCAATAATTAATAAATAAAGAAAATAAATATTTAATTATTATTTAATTAATATTAAGTAATAATTAAGTATGAATAAAGTGAGTAAATAATTATTTATTATTTAGCACTAATTAGTAAATAAAGGAAATAAATATGTAGTTATTATTTAGTTAATATAAAAAAAATAATAAAATAAAATAAAAAAATAATTTAGTATAAATATAGTAAATAAATAATTATTTATTGTTTATAAATAAATAATAAATAAAGATAATAATATTTAATTATTATTTAATTAATACTAATAATAATTAAGTATGAGTAAAGTAATGAAATGATTATTCATTATTTTTAAATGATAAATAAGGAGAATAAATATTTAGCTATTATTAATATTAAATAATAACTAAATATGAATAAAGTTAATAAAAGTAATTATTTATTGTTTATCGATAAATAATAAATGGAGATGATAAATATTTAATTATTGCTATGATAATTAGGTATGAACCGAATTAATAAAGTACGTGTTTATTACTTACTTAAGTATGAATAAAGGTAATGAAATAATCATTTGTTATTATTTATTAATAATAAATGAAGATAATAAGTATTTAATAATTATTTATTGTTTAAACATTACTTAATAAATAAAGATAATAAATATCTAATTATTATCTGATTAATAATAATTAGGTATGAATAAAGCTAATAAGGATAATAATTACTTAATCATTAATGAAATAATGATTAAGTATGAGTGAGATTAATAAGTTAATTATCTGTGGCCCTTAATAAATAAAGATAATAAGCACTTAATAATTATTCAATAAGTACGTGTGTGTAGAATTAATTCGTTAAGTATTCAATTAATGTTGAATGAGGAACAAGGCATGATAATTACTCAATTACCCTTAAGGGTGAATGGTAATTAAGAGTAAAACCAAATACGTGATCAATTGTTTCTGTTGTCATTAGACCGGGATAAATTTATTATTTATCTTATAAATAATAAATAAAGATTTTTAACCCATATTAGAGACGACTAAGGGTAATAATCTGGGTGCTCGAAGGATAAGTGAACATGATTAGCTATCATTTATTTTCATAACTAAAGGTCAGTAATTAATCTCCGAATAGCTAATGTTAAACAGTAATTAATCATAGATTGTGAGTGGTTGATCTGCTAAATAAATAGCATAAATGGGTGCATCGATATACTGCTATACAATGCTAATGGATAAATCGACTTTACCAAATGATAGGTCATCCAAGATCGATTAATTAAAGCTAAAATTTATTGTAGCTGAGCAAACAGGCAAGTTCCCTAACTTCATTCTTTCAGTATATTGAATGGAAGTTCTATCTTACCCAACTTTTACATTGAGCAATATTTCTAAACCTTATGCATTATTTTTAATTCGTGCAAAAGGTATATATTATTTCAAGTTATTCTTTAAGCTTGAATCTTATCTCCAAGCATGCTTTAAGTGGTCTAATTACTATTAAAATTATTCCACATCTGTGTATTCATTGGCATTCGCACTTGTGCATTTGAATTCGTATAATTATTTAAGTTCTGAAATTCACGAACTATTCATGATTAAGTCTGAACCCTTGTCTCGGTCAGGCACATATGTAAGAATTTATAAAGCTATCCGAGCCAATCAATGGTAAGGATTCTTAGACTGAATGAACACCCCTTTTATTATAGGGGAGTACCCCAGGTACCGTATATAAGGTACAACTAGCAGAATTAAATGTTATGCATACACATAGCGTACGCGAGGCTGATCCCCTCAAGTACTCATTCTGTAGCCAGTAACCAGAGGGTCAACTAGCTATTGACTCCTTTGGAAGTTATTGTTCAAAGTCTATTTGACTACCAATTGTCTTAAAAGCATTTACCGTTATTGCTTCTGATAATTCTATTGTTGAAATCTCTTCCTATATTCCCTTCATCATGATATATCCTTATTGTTGTATTTTAAACTTGCTGAGCAAACTCGTTGCTCATTCTTGCTATATCATGATTTTATTGCAGCTAAACCCGAGACGTCAGGGAAGAACAAAGGAAAAGAAAAGATGAAGTAATAGACTTCATGTAGCAGATTTTAGATTTACGTATAGTTAATTTCTGATAATGTAATTTAAACCCTAACTTTTATTTAGGATATGGATTTGTATAAGTGTTTAAGGTTTTTCGTATTCTGGGACTAGTAACACCTTTGTAAAGAACAATGTATGTTTATTATATTCCGCATTTTAGTTACCATATGTTGTTAGAGGTGAATGTTTGTAGTGGATCGTGACGACCGGATCCGGGTATTTGGAGACCCGAATTTGGGGGCGTCACATAATTCAACTCCCCTTAAATCTTATTCAAATATAAGCTTGATTGTAACTTTTTGAAAAGTTTTGGATGTTTATGTTACCCTTATTTGAGAGACTATAATCGACATAAATTCTGTATCGTTCATCTCCATGTGTATTTATGGGTTATAGTGACAAGCATTTGGGCTATCGTTGCTATGATATAGCAAACGATAAATTTTACATTGTACGTTTTTCCGAAAACTATTTTCCTTGTCACACTGTTGCTTATAATAAAAAATCCACATCCATTCTTGGTTCTTCCCCTGCATCCAGTGTAAATTTTAGTTTTCTATGCATCCACTATCCCTTTATATAACTCAAGAGTACTCCCGGCCATCCGCTTTCACTTCTACTAACATATCCTAACCGCAATCTCCACGTATCATGTCTAACTCATCTCACCAAACTCTTATGTCATTGTGACGCTCCCAAATTCAGGTACTTGAAATCCGTATTTGGTGCATCACGATACCATTTCTTTGAGCTGTATAATAATTACAAACTTAATGTTTATATCAGAGTTGTCTATTCCCCACGTATGACAACCTTTAATTACATTCTTTACATGATACATAATATAATATTGCAATAACAAAGTTTATCTATTACACATAACACCTTTTGACTTAATTCTTCAGCTTTTCTTTCCCCGATCCTTGCCAAAGCTTTCTTGGTTGAACACGCTTAACTGAAAATATTTATATCAAAGCAAGAATGAGCATTTGATTGCTCAGCAAGTAATAACAATAAATAATCATAAACTGAAGAAGTAAATATTTTCTTTGAGGACTACTTCTACAACGATTCAATTGTTGTGAAGTCTTTTGAAATTGACATTAACAACATAACAAGTAGTTTACGTTTTTTTTTTGAAACAACATAGTGACTAAGAATGCCGAGTGGTCAGTGGACCATGAACTTTCATTTTAAATTTTCGAATAGGTTTAAATGGAAATTCATCCATAAACCGTCTGGTCTTACGGACACTGAAGGTGATCAGCCCTATTGTGCCCTATATTGATCAATACTATCTATCCTTCTGCTTGAACGACTTTTGCGTTCACTCTGTTCGCCTTGGGCACATAAAATATTTCCCCATTACGGGTTGTTCATACTCAGTCTAGAGTCCTAACTAAAACAATTCAGTTGGACAACGTTATCATAAGCAATAATATTCAACGACTTGTGTAAGTGAGGGCACTACACTAATAACAGAATAATTTGACTATACTTGCATTACATACAATAATAATGACCAACAATACTTTTCCAATTTTGTCTAGCTAAGTCAAGTAGTTCAGACAATATTTAAAACATGAATACATAGCGAAATTTAATAATGATTACAATAATTAGTACAAATGGAGACACTTGTACTATGAACAGGACAATTTACACAAGTGGGGACACTTGTATAATCCAAACTTAGGATACCAAGTTTTAAACTTGACACATATGAAATCAGTATTGAAATATTTATAAACTATGAACGAATTGAAGGAAATACAATAAAGTAAGAACAGTTGAATAATGAATAACAGAGATTATGTACAAGTGGGGACACTTGCACAATAACAGTAGAGCTCAGATATTTGCATACGCGTGAATCCATTTCATAAAGTAATTGAAAAAGGATAAAGTACTTGCACAATATAATGTGAGTTAAGAAAGTTGCACAGTAAAGAAAGAGTTCAGATACTTGCTTACTAAGATCCATTGCATAAAGTAAATGCAAAGGTTAGAATACTTGCCTTTGTCGTTGACTACTGCTATGCGTTATAGCTTAAACTTTAATACCGGGTCCTATCATCAATAAAATTATTCTTTTAATTAGAATAATACAACTTAACACATAACACTGCTTATTTGTAGTCATTACACAGCTTAAACACATTGTCACATATTCATATCAGTTATAAACATTTACGAACAGTTATCAAGTCAAACTATGTCCATTTGATTTGAGTTCGGTACTATTTCGGTGTCCCGATTGCATTATCGGATAATCAACGAGTTTTTGTTCAAGAACTTAAATATTATATTAGATAATTTTATTATCAAGTATAACATTTTTTCAAACATTAAAATCATTTATAATGATTTTTCAATCATTATTATCATTTATAATGATTTAAATAATAAATAATTTCATTATCATTAATATTCAAATAATTTAAAATATTAATGAACTACATGTCAACACATTAAAAGTTATTTATTATAACTTAAAAATATTTTTAAAACATTATTATCGCTTTTAAATGATTTTTACAGTATTAAAATCATTTTTAAATAATTACCGTTAATATTAAAATATTAATGTAATTCATGTCAAATATTTAAAGTTATTAAATATAATTTAAAAATATTTTTAAAACATTTTTATTGCCTTTAAATGATTTTTAAAACATTAAAACCATTTTTAGATAATTTATTTAATATAAATATTAAATAAATTAATTATCATTAATATTAAATATTAATGAAATTTCTATTAAAATATTAAAAGTTATTGAATATAACTTAAAATACTTTTTAAAACATTAATATCATTTTAAATGATTTTTGAAATATTAAAATCCTTGTTATCTAATTTATTTAATATAGTTATTAATTAAATTAAATATCATTAATATTTAAATAAATTAAAATATTAATGAAATTTATGTCAAAATATTAAAAGTTAATTTTTATAACTTAAAATAATTTTTAAAACCATTTTATGAATTTTTAGTATTTATTTTCTATTTATTTCTATTTATTTAATTAATTTTTATTAAAAACCGTCGCTAAAGGCTTTTAGCGACGAAAAGTGTCGCTATAGGTGTTCTTCAGTTCATGAAGAACACCAAGAACAACCCAGTCCATGTCGAGGAGGCTACTTTGAGCGTTAATAACTTGAACTCTGGACATGCTATGGTCGTGATTCCACTTCTAGATTGTTAACCTACTGGGATACTACAACTACAAATCTTTAAACACATCAAACCATTTACAAATCAAGATCTATGACCTCTGACATTTGACTGTCAGACCATGTTTTTAACTTAGAAAATTTTCTGGGTTTTCTAGAAACAGCTTTCGTGGTCGGCCAAAGACTTTTGACCTTGAATAACTTTCGATCTAGACATGCTATGATTGTGATTCCACTTCCAGTGTACTAACCACATAACATACTACATATAGGAACCTTTAAACACAACAAATCATTAACAGGTAAAGATCTACGGCATCTGACATTTGACTGTCAGACCATTTTTTTACACTTTGAACTGTTTTCTTAAATCTTCAATTTCGTACATCTAGATGTTATTGATTCATGATATAACAACCCAGATCACTAAATAACATAATATACAACATATTTAAACACAAAAACATAAAATTTATCTAAGTATACAAGATCTAGCTTAGGGTTAGGGTTTTATACCTTCTTGAGAAATTTTTGATTTTCACTTTTTGATTCTGACCTTGGCTTGCTATGGGGTGTTTTTGGTTAATCTTAGGACTTAGTTTTGGAGAAAATTTCGTGGGTCTAGGAGAGAGAGAGTTCTTGGCTTTGGTTTGAGAAAATAATGAAGTTTTCTTTTTCTTTTCTTTCTTTGCAATCCTAATCCTTTGCTTCATTGAATCTGATGGTGCAAGGTGTCATGATCTGATGACTTGAGATGATTTAGAGCACATGGTGAATCTCTTAGGTGACGAGTCATGAGATATGGCAAGATTTGCACACTAACTTAATAAAATAAATACAAAAAGGCTACTTTGGTAATCTAATAAATAATTTTAAGGGCATACTTGTCCATCCCACATGATTCTAGGGTTTAACCCTTAGGTTTTAATTCTTAGGGTTTGCCCAATAATTCTAGGGTTGAAGAAAATTAACTTAGGAATTAATAAATATTTAATTAGGACATAATGATTCAAAATTAGGATTTTTAATGTAATTAGGATTTTGTAATTTGAAAATTAGGGTTTCTTGATATTGTTAGGGTTCCCAAATTATAAATTAGGGTTTCAAATATACATTAATGTTTCCTAATTTGTAAATTAGGGTTTTCCACTTAATTTACATTATTCACATAATGGACATTCATGCATTTAAATACAAATATAATTAATTATTATATTTAATATTTAAATTACTTAAACAAAACAAATTCTTAATATCCAAAATACATATTCCTTTATTTTAAATATAATTATATCATTAATTATATTTAAAATTAATATCCATAATATACATACACACATTCAAATATAAATATAATCAATTATATTTAATATTAGAATTTACTTAAGAAAATAAATTATTATTCTTCATATAATAATTATATAAACATAAATCCTTTTAAATATAATTACAACAATAATTATATTTAAAATTAAAATACATGACCATAGATCAAATTAGGGTTTTGATCCGTAATGTCAGTTTACCACATGTACCATACTTAGTCAATTTAAAATAAATTGACTAATCTTACAAATTCATATTATAAAAAAATAATATTGTAATAATAATAATAATCATTTCTTAAAATATACATTTATCATTTAAATAATATAGTAATCATATTTTTATGAAAAATAAATAATAAAATATTTTTACTACAAAAATTAATTTATTATAAGAATATAATTACAGTAATCAACAATTCCTTTCCTTGCACGCATTCCCACACTTGCTTTAATATATAATAAAAATAATTTTATTTATATAAAAAAAATTTATACGTAAAATTTCGTATTTAAATTATATCAAAATATTGGGTTGTTACAGTCATCACTAATTAACACCACCTCTTGTTATAGAAGTTCCAAACCAATCTCGTTCTCCTCATGGCATTGATCTTGGTGCTTTGTCTCCAAATACAGAATCATCTGCTACCCTAACCCAGGTTAAAGATTCTTCATCATAGATTAACACCCAAAATCAAGACAATATGGTTCTCTGTCCACAGAAAAATAGGAAAGTCGTACATCCCCAACTCCCTCAGACTACACTTGTTTCTTTGAATAAAATTGATAGGTTCCCACAAATACACAGAGGTGAATGTAAAGTGAATTTCTCTTCGGGTGAGAAATGTACCCAATTTGAATGCAAATTGCTTAATAATACCAATAACGAAGGCATTGGCTGCTTAAATAAGCAAAGCCATGTACAAACAAACCGAAATACAAGGGAAACTTAAATACACGTAAAACAGAGCATAAATAACGGAAACAACATGCAATAACGGAAAAAACGTAAAACACTTAACAACGACGTAAAACTCTCAACTGCAAAAGACCCAGTCCGATCCCGCGATCTTCTCGTTCTCTACTTGCCTATGACTGCAACGGTCTTTATTTACGTTCACTTCATCCTAGATATTTGGGATTTGGCTTTAGGCCTCTTTTTGAATCACGTGGCCTTACAATACTCCCCCCCTTTATGGACGCTTGTCTGCAAGGTCCACAGATGGAAATTGCTCAAACAAAGTTTGGGTTGGCTCCCATGTGGCTTCCTTTGCTGGTAAATGCTTCCTCTAGACTAGGCTTTCTTCTTCAAATTTATATCCTCTTTTGACCCAACGAGTGTCCAGAATTTGTTGGGGTTCCAATTTAGCGGCACCTTCATCGGTCACTGGTGGCAATTCCTTAGAGGCTTCCACCATGTCTCCCACAACTTTTTTAACAAGGAAACGTGGAAAACGGGATGAATGCGAGCTTCCTCTGGCAGTTGAAGTTTATATGCAACTGCTCCAATTTTCTCTAGCACTGCATATCAGCGAGCGAGCTTCTGATTAGCACGTTTGTAAACGGAATGCTGCTGATAGGGGTGTAACTTAAGAAACACCATATCGCCTACTTTGAAAGTCACATCCCGTCTCTTGCGATCCGCTGTCTGCTTCACGCGATTGCTAGAAGTCTCCAGATTAATTTTAAGTTATCGTAACAACTCTGATCTAGACATGAGACTCTGGTCCACTTCATGCACAGAAGAGAAGCCGCTATGGTAAATGGGAAGTGGAGGAGGCAATCGACCATACAACGCCTAAAATGGGGTCATTCCCGTAGATGCATGGTACGTCGTATTGTACCACAGTTCTACCCACGGAATGTAGGCACTCCATTTATGTGGCCATTGATGAACAAAGCAGCGGAGATACTACTCGACACAACGGTTGACCACTTCCGTCTGTCCGTCAGTTTGCGGATGGTAGGCGGAGCAGAGTTTTAACTTAGTACCTGACATTTGGAAGAATTCATGCCAAAATCTGCTAATAAATACAGGGTCCCGATCACTAATGATTGATCTGGGAAGTCTATGTAATTTAACAACCCCTTCAACAAATTTTTCAGCCATGCCTTTAGCAGTAAAAGGAAGAGTTAGAGTCAAGAAATATGCGAATTTACTTAACCTGTCGACAACTACCAAAATTATATTCTTGTCGTTGGACGTTGGCAAACCTTCAATGAAGTCGAGAGTGATATCGTCCCAAACTTGGCAAGGAATGGGCAAAGGTTGTAGGAGTCCAAGATTTCGTTGCACGCCCAATCACCAAATACGCGTTGAATCCTGCACAGAAACAAACCACACTTAGAGAGCTGACGGCTTTCGCCGCCAGGGGATAACTCCGGTGTGAGAATAAGTACAGGCCGTTTAAGGTGTAAATAATAGAGGTTTAGCACTTTAGTGAGCAAAAAGTCATTACCTTTAAATTTTGGGTTGGCCTTGTATTTATAGCTGATCACACCGCCTATAACGCCCTACTCCCCCATTCTAATTGGACTCTTAATCATGGTAATTACCTATGATTGGATAGAACACAATCTCCTTAAAATAAGGAAGTCAGATAAATCCTGACTCTTTCCTTGGGAACTGGACTTTGAATATAATTAGGAATCTTAGATTCCTTAAAATTCTCATACTTCCTAAAATAAATCCCCATAAGTAAAAACCCCTCCACATGGACCATGTCCCATCCAATTTGTTGGGCCCAAGTGAACACACTCCAATATTGCCCCCCAATCTTACATTACAATGGAACGTTGAACGGAAGAATCAAAATCCCAATAGCTACTATCAGAAAACCCAAGGCCCATAACCTCGACAAACTACCCAACCCATACCATCGGACCCACCATTATTACTCAACCCATTTATTATGCCGCCTTTGGGGAAACGTGCGGAAGCCAAAAGCCATTTAACTCCAAAAAATCCCCCCACTTTCCCCAAAATCAACCGCCATTACCGCAGCACCAATTCAAACTACATATACCCTCTCACCATCTCCCACCTTCCTACAACTACTGCTCCCTCCGGCAAGAGCACCCTCTGATCAATAATGGCCAACTCCTCCAACACCATCAACAACACTGCCTCCTCTTTCGAAGCAAACCCTAACCCTTCCTCTATTCAAATACCCAACTCCGTCTCCCTGCAATTATCCTCAACCCCACAAACACCGACCCCAAAAACACCGACCCTTCAATTTCCCCCACGGCCATTTCCAGTTCCCCCTCCTCTTCCGCAGCAAACCCTAACCTCACCACCACACAAGCATCCATCCCCATTCCTACCGCCATCACTCCCAACCCCATAAACACCGCCCCTTCACACCCACTTGCCGAACAGGCTTCTTAGTCAGATCTACACACAACTTATGAACAGCGACCGACTCGTCTATCCCTAGCATATCATTGGGCTCCCAAGCAAAGATGTCGGCATAAACCCGAAGTAAGTCAATCAGCCCTGTCCTGAACATCTCCAATATGCCCGAGCAAATTTTTATTGTTTTCTCTTTTTTGCCAAGAATTAATTCAATATCTTTCGTCTCTTCGGCTGGCAGAGCGAGTGGTTCAGTGCTTCCTTCGGTGAAGGGTTCAACCTCAATTACCATGGTCTGTTTCTGCTTACACCTACCCACAGCCGAAGAAATCAGTAAAGTTCTATAACACCTTCGGGCTAAGTCCAAGTCGCCCTTCACCTCGCCGACCCCGTTCGTCGTAGGGAACTTTATCTTAAAATGAGGGATGAAGGTTACCGCCTGCAACGCCATCAATGTCGGCCTTCCCAAAATAGCATTATATATCGAATCCACATGCACCACGTAGAATCTGACGCTGACCTCCACCTGTCGAGGAGCCGTCCCGAAGATGACCGACAACTCGATAGTCCCTGCCCCCCGAACTGGATCATTGTCGAACCCATACAGCGGTAGCTCGTGTCTGACTTCCATCTTTTTTCCTCCTAAATCTAACCTTTGATAAGCGTGGGCATAGAGAATATCGACTGAAGAACCATTATCGATCATGATACACCTCATATCCATGGCCCCAACTTGGGCGGTAATGGCCAGAGCCCCCTCGTGCGGCTCGATCGGTTCTAACGGGTAATCCTCATAAGAAAAGAAAATGATAGTACCCTGGTATGGGCGATCTCTCCTAGTAGATTGTTCAGATACTGACATGATCGAATCCAGCGTACCCCGCCTCTTCTTCCCGAGCACTTTCCCCGATGATCCGCCCGTTATCACGTCCACAACTCCCCGAACCACTGGAACTGGTTCGGTTTGGGTTATCGGGTTTGTTGAGTATTGTTAGTAGTGGTGGCCCTTTCCAAAGTTCCTCGCCCAGCGATATACTGAACTAACTCTCCAGATTGTACCTTCTTCTCGATCATGTCCTTCAAATTATAACACTGCTCCGTAGAGTGCCCCGAAGACTGATGATAACTACAATATCGGTTATGATTCCCCCTGTAAGACTTCGTGTTCATTTGGCATGGTTCAAAGCCAGGCTTGTTCCGAATTTCTTCTAATATTTTAGCCCGATCCGTGTTCAGGGGGTGTAAATTTTATTAAAATTTTTATTTGAAAAGGGGGGTCTACTCCCTCCCGAACCTCCGCCATTGAAATCACGCTTCGGCTGATTATCCTGCTTGGGGGTACTATACCGATCTCGATCTCTAGGTCTATCCTCCGAACTTGCCTGCGGCTTCAGACTCCCGATAGCCTCTTCAAGAGTGATAAACCCGTCGGCCCGACTGTAAGCCTCTGACAAATCCCCCGGGGGGTTAAGGATAAGATCTTTGACTAATTTTTTAGACTTAGTTATGTCCAATCTATTAGTGAAAAATCCACAGCCTGCTGCACATTCAGATCGGTCATCGTACCAATTGCCTCTCTGAATCTTTTTACATATTGGCCGATGCTTTCTTCGGCGCGTTGCTTGACCTGCATTAATGATGTCGTCAGCCTTCCCCTTCGCTTGTTGCTGCCGAACCACGCATGGAACTTATCACACAACTGTTCCCATTAGCCGATCGAGTTTGGACTGAGAGATGTCAACCTTTCCCGAGCCCCATGTTTCAGCGTAGTGACGAACATATGACACTTGGCGGCATCGGGATGGTCGTAGTAATCCATGATCTGATTGTAAGCATGGGTGTGATCATATGGATCCCTCGTACCATCGTATCTCTCCAACGACGGCATCTTTTTAGACTTATCAGCCTTCATCCACTTGATCTCTGGGGTAAAGGACGATCTGACATTGTTTGGAAATTCTGCTGACTGATCGGCTGCCGCCAGCCTTTGCTCCACTTCTTTCAGCCTTTTTGCCAGGGCATCGGTCTCTTTCTTTCGAAGAGTCGGCTCAGGCCTGACTCCCGAATTATCCTTGGGGTAGCTTTGACGTCTGCCCCGATCAGGTGTGCGGCCACTTGGCCTGCGGTTGTCCTGCAAGCAGCTATTATGCCTCCTACGGATCGGGGAGCGACTTCGTGGCTTGCTCATGTCCTGTGAGGGGCTTTGGTGCCTGTTGCGGATCGGGGAGCGGCTCCTGGGCCTGCTCCGGTCCTGCGAACGGCTTCAGTACCTGCTGCGGACTAGGGTGCGGTTCCTCGGCCTGCTATCATCCTGTGAGCGGCTTCGGTGCCTACCGCGGACTGGGGTGCGGCTCTTCGGCCTGCTAGCGTCCTGCGAGCGGCTTCGGTGCCTGCCGCGGACTGGGGTGCGGCTCTTCAGCCTGCTAGCGTCCTGCGAATGGCTTCGGTGCCTGCTGCGGACTGGGGTGCGGCTCCTCGGCTTACTGTCATCCTGCGAGCGGCTTCGGTGCCTGCCGCGGACTGGGGTGCGGCTCTTCGACCTGCTATTTTCCCATCGAGAACCGCCCAGACGGTGTGTCCTGGGTCGGTCTTCTGAGGGATCTCCTTGACTCCGTTGAAGACTAGAGGAAACTTCTTCGCCATGTAACAATGAAGCCAACTGTTTATCCAGCTTCACTTGCTGAAGGCGTATGGCCTCCATAGCTTCCTGGTTCTGCTGAATCTTCCTGGACAAGATCAATTCCCTCTTATCTTGATCTTGATTCGGTCTAGAATTTTGGTCATTGGCACCATCGTCATGTCCACCCGTCCTCCGAGTTGTGGGGAAGAGTTTTCTTTTAATAATTGCCGCCCGAGGGTCGGGTTAACCCACTGAGCGACTTTGGGGACCCAGCCTATCCGAAACACTTTTTGAAGGTCCCATTCTATCTTTCGCTGAACCTCTGGGCTGAGAGCGATCAGCAGTGGATTCCCCGTGTACCGATACCGCTTCTCCCTTATTCGACACCATGATTTTTAATCAAGTAACACTGAGTGATTGTAGATTATGCTGCACTAGGCCCTCCTTCTAGCGTCAATGTTAATGCCAAGATTTCGTTGTGCACCCAATCACCAAATACGTGTTGAATCCTACACAGAAACAAACCACACTCAGAGAGCTGACGGCTTTCGCCGCCAGGGGATAGCTCCGGTGTGAGAATAAGTACAGGTCGTTCAAGGTGTAATTAATAGAGTATTTTAGTGAGCAAAAAGTCATTACCTTTAGATTTTGGGTTGGCCTTGTATTTATAGCTGATCACACCGCCTATAACGCCCTACTCCCCCGTTCTAATTGGACTCCTAATCATGGTAATTACCTATGATTGAATAGAACACAATGTCCTTAAAATAAGGAAGTCGGATAAATCCTGACTCTTTCCTTGGGAACTGGACATTGAATATAATTAGGAATCTTATATTCCTTAAAATTCTCATACTTCCTAAAATAAATCCCCATAGGTAAAAACCATTCCACATGGACCATGTCCCATCCAATATATTGGGCCAATCCTATCTCCTGAGGCATCAGTTTCAATGGTGAAGGAATCATTGAATTAGGCATCGCCAAAATGGGAGTGGTGGTTATTGCTTGTTTAAGAGCCGAGAAGGCTGTTTCGACATCGTCATCCCATCCAAATTTTCCCTTCTTGACTAAGTGGGTAAGAGGTCGTGCGATGATGCCATAATTATGAACGAACTTCCTGTAATACCTTGTCAAGCCTAAAAAAAAAAACCATGTAATTCAAACATATTAGTAGGTTGGGGCCATGCGAGCATGGCTACAATTTTTTTGTCATCAACCTTTACTCCATGAGGCGTGAGGATATGCCCCAGATACTCCAATTCTTGTTGGCCGAAAACACACTTGCTTGCCTTAGCAAAAAATTTGTGCTACCTCAAGATTTCTAAGGTTTGTTCAACATGCATTACATGTTTATCCCAAGTTGAACTATATATGAGAATATCATCGAAAAACACTTAGATGAATTTTCAAAGGTAAGGTCGAAATATAGAGTTCATAATGGCCTGAAATGTAGAAGATGCATTACAAAGGCCAAAGGGCATTACAAGATATTCGTAATGGCCATTATGAATACGAAAAGCAGTCTTAGAAATATCGGAAGAATTTACTCTTACTTGATGATATCCGGCCCGTAGATCCAACTTTGTAAAATAAGAGGTGCCATATAATTCATCGAGCATGTCGTCCACCGTTGGGATAGGGAAACGGTCTTTGATGGTGGCAATATTAAATGCGCGGTAGTCTGTGCAAAATCGCCAACTCCCATCTTTTTTCTTCACTAGCAAAACTAGCGAAGAAAATGGGCTGGTGCTAGGACGAATGAGCCCGGAGTTCAGCATCTCTTGAACTTGCTTTTTGATCTCCTCTTTTTGAAAATGGGCGAATCGGTAGGGTCGTACATTGATCGGTTCGGTGCCTTCTTTAAGTGTAATGCAGTGATCTACCTCGCGCACCGGTGGTACACATGAGGGTTCCTGGAACACGTCCCCGTATTCGTGCAATACCCGTAACAAGTTTTGTTGTTTCACGACGTCTATTTCCTCTTGTGATGCGATTTCTGTGGTTAGAGAAAAGCTTACTGCAAATGATGCATGGTCTCTTCGGCAGTCTTTTGTTATTTCTTTCAAGGTAGCCTCCTGAATGGCTTGCTCACTTATCCCCTACAACTGTTGGACTTTGTGAAGACCCGAGAAATCAAGTAGCCTTATAATTAGGGTTTAAGAATATTACTTAATAAAATAAAATTTTCTTGAATTTTATTCTGTATATGTTATTTAAGGTCGATTAATGAGTTAGTTGACGTGTTACGTGATTATGTACGAGTTTTGGAATTTTTGGGAGAAAATAAAATTTTCCTAAGAAAAAGACGAAATTGCATTATTCACTCTAAAAACGTATTTTGCGTTTTTTTTTTCTTTCGCAAAACGTGATAGCGTTTATATGATGTCATGAGACGTAATCTCTAATAAAATTCGAAAACAAATTTCGCGGTTTTTCGGCTGTGGATCGAATTACGAAAGTCAACCAAGAATAATGCTAGTATAATGCGAATTATTATATGAGTAGAATACGAGAATGATACGAGTATAATACGAAATATTATACGGTAGAAATAGAAAGTTAATAGAAAAAAAAGAGGGTAGTTAACGATTACAGATAATTATTTAGTCAGAGTAACCGAAAAAGTTAAAAAATCTAATTGGAAAAGAAAATGTCTAACAAAAAAATTAGTTGGCCTAACCAACCCTAGGGTTAGAAGGGCTTGGTTAGGGTTTGGATGGCTTGGCTTAGGGTTGAGCCAAAGCTTGGAGCCTAGGGTTAAACCTTAGTTTCTTGAAGCCAAAGATTATGAGCCATGGCTTATGTTTGGAGCCAAAGAATTTGGAAGACTTGGAGCCAATGTCTTTAGGGCTAGGTGTCAAGGCATGGTTAATTACCATGAGGTTAATTGAATGGGAGGATGAGTCATGAGAGAGAGAGAGAGAGATTGAAGTGGGCGGATGAGGAGGTGGGGGACAAGGGGAGGGTGAGTCACTTGCCAAAAATAGAAAGTTTTATCCAAATAAATCAAGTGGAAGATTTGTGTCCCCTCCCATCCCTTTATTCATGCCAAACAATGCCTTAGCTAATGATTTTGTCTAGCCTTGATTAATTTAATCAGGGTTAGTTTAGTTAACTCAAGCTTGGTTAATGGTCTAAAAAGACTATAATGTCCTAACTCTTGTTTGCCTATAAATAGAAAGGCAAGTATACTTGCAATTCTTTTTTTGATTAAATTCACAAATATTCACTAAGAAAAAGAGTTTAAGAGCAAAAGTTGAAAGCTAGAGAGAGAGATCCGGATATTAGGAGGAGCAAGGAGGAGGGGACTTGGATCACCTATAAGCAAATAATAATAAGAAGAAGAAGAACAAAAAGGTAAGAACAAGAAAACCCTAGTTTTTCTTAATTCTTTTTAAGTTATTAAAAAATTGCTTTGTTGGTGGTTGTTGGTTATAATGGAAGATCATGGTGGATCTTGAAGTTATAAGGTGGTATATATGAATATCTACCCGGTAAATGCATGAAAAGTGGAACAAAAAGAACTAAAAATGAAAACCTAAGTATAAAGGATGGAAAATGGAATTAGTGGACTATTTTGGGGCACTTTTTGTGTGGTGTCTCAAATCCAAAAATTATGTTCTAGGGTGTTGTTTTATACTCCTATGAGTAATGAACATAACCTAATTGGAACGGAAGCAAAAGCTTGCGTAATGAAGTCACGACGATTTTTTTTTTGTAAAACTAGTAAAAAGGAGGAGAACCCCTAATTATGTTCTGCCCATTTTGGACGAAAATCTGTTTTGATTGAGTTGTTAGAAAAAATTTATTTTCTAAGGATCTTATAGTTCATTAAATAATAAAACCATAGACGTAAGAACGACCTAATTCTGACTTATAACGAGCAAGTTATGAGGTTCGGAAGGAAGGGGGTCAGAACGGGCAAGCTGGCGCTGGGGGGCGCGCTGGGCGTTGGCAGCGGCTGTTGCTGCTCTGGGCGCATTTTTGGCGCCATTGAGCGTGTCGTGGGCTGTTTTCGGACGCCGAGCAACGTGTTGCACGTCCAGGCGTGTTGTGTAACGCCGAGCGACGTGATGCACGTCGGGGCGTGTTTGGCGACGCCGAACTGCGTCGTGCATGTCGGGCGTGCCATGGGCGTGTTGACGCGCCGTTTCACACTGACATGCGACATTTTTGACATTGTTCTAAAATATTCCAATTTATAAAAGATTAATATTATAAAATAAATAATAATAATAATAAATATTAATATTTAATATTAATATAGACCACCATCGAGGGTCGTTTTGAGGGTCGTGGTGTTCTTGAAAGCCGTGACGCCATGAGAAGTTTTTGAAAGGTTGTCACGTTACTTAAATTATAAAACGCGAATGACATAAAATGAGTAATAATGTAATGTAAACCAATATGTAAAGGCTTTTTGTGAATAATCGGTATATTGTTATTAAATTAAATGTGTAGAACATTTGAAGGACATTTTAGAGTAATTATTAAAGAACGCATCAGGCAAGTTTCCTAAACTTACTCAAATAATTATTCTGTGCAAGTTTTCTAACTTCATTTAATTTTCATATTGAATGAAAGCTTCCTACACTTACTCAAATTTTATAACTGAGCAAGTTTTCAACTTTCATTGATTACGTATTGAATGCAAATATTGTATAATCTTGTACATTTATTATTCTGTGCAAGGCATGCGTTTAGACTGTGGAATTTCATTTGCTATATGAAATTCATTGTATTATGTGTTGTGAACTATGAAAATGAGTTATCGCCATTCGATTCGGCCTAACTAGCTCCACTTGTTGAGCTATTCCAGTCGGAATCTTTATTGTTGAGATATGAATTGTAATAATTCTTGAACTGTAATAAGCTAATAGTGCCAAATCAAATAATTTGGGCAAGTATTTGTATGTGTTGCACCCCGTGCAATAATATGCTATATGAGTAATGTTGTTGATGTTTAAAAATAAAAGAAATCTAATTTATTCCTGTTTATTCAAGCTACTTCATAACTTTTGTTCAGTTATCGAAGTTTTCATAAAACGAATATTTGGTTTTGTTGTTATTCAACTGTTATGACTTGCTGAGCAATTAAATGCTCACCCTTGCTTTAAATAAAATATTTTCAGCAAAGTTAGAACAAAACGTGGAATCCGGTGTAGACTAAGGAAGAGATCAAGTTTTTTTTTAAAATAGAAGAATTATGTGTTGTTATTGTGACTTATAAAGGTCACCAATGTAATATTGTAATAGATATTAGACGATGTATTAGTTAAGGTCTTCGTACTTGGGAGTGGGTTGAATTATATTGTAATAATTTAATATTTACTCTAATGTTGTAAGAATATGTTGAGTAGGTAGTATCTTGACGGCGTCAGACTCAAGTTTGAAGATAGACCAGGTTTTCGGGTTGTCACAAACTTGAGTATCCCATATGAATTCCATGGTTGATTGCTTCTAATTACAAACCACATAAACCAAACATTTCCAGCCATTGAATGCCAAGCACAAGATCAAGACCTGATAACGGCAGCGAGAAGAGGGTACGATAAAACTTAGTTCTTTGTATATTCACCATTACCTTATTAAAACGCCCTTGACACTTCAAACGCTCGCCATTTACAACCTGAATAGTAAATGTTTCTGTTGGTACCACTGGTAATCGCAACTTGTTTGTCAGACGATTAATGATGAAGTTGTGTGTTGACCCACTATCGATCAGCACCACTACTTCGAAGGAACCCATCGTTGTTGTCATACGCATTGTTCTCAGAGCAGTTCATCCGGTTAATGCGT
This sequence comes from Aralia elata, assembly GCA_034770075.1. NCBI lineage: Eukaryota > Viridiplantae > Streptophyta > Magnoliopsida > Apiales > Araliaceae > Aralia > Aralia elata. The sequence continues at coordinate 95,289,993 of CM068384.1, read as the reverse complement.
GTAACGTGATTTTAGGTTCAAGTTCAGGTTCCTTTACCTCCGCGGCCTCTCCCCCGTGGTTATCTTCTAGCGTTTGTTGATCAATAATGGAATTCAAAAAATTGGTTCACACAATTGAACCATTCCGTCGGAACATCCCCTGAAAATCGGGGAAATTCAAGCTTTGCGGTTTTGGAAGACACCACCAGCCTTCCTCCATCATTGCTTTCTCGGTGATGGTTTCCTTCTTAATGATGGTTGCCGGGGTTGGGGTTTTCCTATTTTGCGAGCAAGACTTTGGAGAGGCGGTTGAGAGTTTCTTTCACATGTCGTAGCCTATCAGCCATGCCAAGCTCCATCCGGTGTAACCCATCCTCCAACTGCTCAATACGTTCCTTATTGGTTGCCATGGCTCTAATACCAATTGATAGGTCCTCACAAATACACAGAGGTGAATGTAAAGTGATTTTCTCTTCGGGTGAGAAATGTACCCAATTTGAATGCAAATTGCTTGATAATACCAATAACGAAGGCATTGGTTGCTTAAATAAGCAAAGCCGTGTACAAACAACTCGAAATACAAGGGAAACTTAAATACACGTAAAACAGAGCATAACTAACGGAAATAACATGCAATAATGGAAAAACACGTAAAACTCTCAACTACGACGTAAAACTCTCAACTGTAAAAGACCCAGTCCGATCCCGTGATCTTCTCATTCTCTACTGGCCCATGACTGCAACGGTCTTCATTTACGTCCAGTTCATCCCAGATATTTGGGATTTGGCTTTAGGCCTCTTTTTGAACGACGTGGCCTAATAGAAATTATTGTGCCTAGTTCTTTTGTCGTAGCTAAAAAATTGCCAGAATGGCGTGCTGCTATGTGTGACGAATTTAGAATAATACATGGAAACTTGATACTTATAAGCTTTCTATGATATTATTGGGGGCTAAATATACTTCTGTTATATGAAGTTTCACTCAATTCATAATTTAGCCCCTAAATTAATTACGCTTACACTTCTATTACATCAACTACCTAATAGCTCGCTAATATATATATATATATATATATATATATATATATATATATATATAACCCAGTAATGAATTTCATACAATGTCCCCCCTCCCAATTCATTTGCTGGCTAAAATTGACCGGAATACTCAATCTGGTCGGCAACCCAATTGGTTTTATGTGGTTTGACCGTATTGAGATACGGTTTGATATCATTAAAAAAATAAAATACTTCTAAATACAATTAACCCCAAATTAAAATATTCTAAATACAATTAACCCTAAATTAAAATATTCTAAATACAATTAACCCCAAATCAAAATACTTCTAAATACAATTAATACTAAATTAAAATATTCTAAATACAATTAACCCCAAATCAAAATACTTCTAAAAAAAATAAATACAAAATTAAAATATTACTAAATACAATTAACCCCAAATAATGTTGACTTTAAAAATATTAAATTAAGAACTATACCAAATAATGCTTAGCCAAAAAAAAAACAAATTTGGAGAAGCTTAAAATAATAATAATTAAAAAAGACTAAATGACTAAAATTAATATTTTTTGTTAACATTATACAACATGTATTAAAACAAATATTTTTTTAAAAAAAATAAGTAAATAAAAAATACAAGCAATTACTCAATTAATAAAAATTAAACCCAGAATTCATATAATTCAAACCCTTTACTAAATAAAGTTTTAGCATATCTTTCTTCATTTCCACCACCATTAGCCTCCCACACCCTCCCCTTTCTCCGTTATCTCAATCTGATGAACACGTGTCTCAAAATAAATTGTGTAATAACATCGACGACGATGGGAGTGGGAATTGCAACGATAGGAGTAGGAATCGGCGACGATGAGGCAGCTGGAGCAACGATGACTTATTTGCAATAACGAGTTCTATACTCTGATCGATTCTTAAAAGATTTTATTTATCTTTTTGCAGATGGTGGTTGCGTCGGATTTGGATATCCAAATATGAGATATATGTGAAAGATAAGGAAAAGAAATAAGGGAAGAAAAAAATAGAAATAAGATGATGAAATTAGAACTTGATGTGGGTAAAAATATACGTCTATCAAATATTAACATATGTACAATCTGTATATCTCCACGAATTTCCTTTTAGAAGGGTTACATTTATGGTTATACACGGTTACCAAATCCTAACACCAAGTTTACTATAAAAAGGATTCCTGAAGCACCATGAATCCTAGCTGGACCCTCATAATAATTATCTCATTATCAAGATCACCACAAAAGAGCCCAATCCTAGATTGATTCAACTAGGGGGTCGTCCAAATCTTTATCACTTAAGGAGGTACACTTTGTATTGGACTCCACCAGAGGTAATTCTCCATAAATTCTTCACCATACTTATTGATCAATGTACACTCAATCTAACTTTCATACAACTTTTCTCTCTTTTCTTCAACCGACTACTGACTTAAGCATCGAAAGGTCCCCCTGGAGTCAAACTCTGGCGGATCTTTTAGGTGTTTTGCTAATTGTACGGTTTGGTTTGCTTCACCATTCGTGTTTATCAACACTCTTGATCGAGCATATAGTTTTTGACCGCATCAGATTGGCGCCTTCTGTGGGAACTATAACTAGATCTGTGCAAATTCACCATCCACGATGCCTCCAAAAAAGCTACTAGTAAGATAACTAACAAACTCACTGCTAGTGTCACTAAATAATTGGGTGTTGAAGTCGATAACCCTATTCAACCAGACAACCCTCCACCGGATGCTACGGCTCAACACCAACAGGCCGAGAAAAACACTCAACCTCAACAAAGTAACAACGAACCAAAATTTAATGAGAATGGTCCAGTTTATCTCAAGGCCAAAATTTAGATCTTAGAGAAGACCCTCTTGGATAAGCAAATCGTTAAGGAATGCATTAAGCTTCTCTTAGAGAAAGAGGAGAACTCAAAGGCTAATGTTGCACAAAAATTCAAAGCAGTGGAGGTCAGCGACAATTCTTCCTCTCTACATGAAGAGCGACATTACCCCAGAAACAACACCCATCGAAGAAAAGCACCATCCAAGGATAAGGATGATCACAACAAAGAAAAATCTCCATCTGTCTCTAGGAGCTGTCATTAATACTCCAAAATTAATACCTTACTTCTACGCTACTAACACAAGAATGGGTATAGCAATAAGAAAGGATCGGTCCCAGAAAGAGTGAATTGTCTTTTATTTATCCTAATGTTTAAGGGGGGGGTTTGAATTGAATTTATTAACTAAAACAATTGTAATTAATTAATAAGAATAATTAATAATTAAAGACTTCAGTTCTTTACTTCAGTATCGCCTTTTTACAATCTTTGGAGTAATCAAGTTGTACAAAAATTCAAAGCAGTGGAGGTCAGCGACAATTCTTCCTCTCTACATGAAGAGCGACATTACCCCAGAAACAACACCCATCGAAGAAAAGCACCATCCAAGGATAAGGATGATCACAACAAAGAAAAATCTCCATCTGTCTCTAGGAGCTGTCATTAATACTCCAAAATTAATACCTTACTTCTACGCTACTAACACAAGAATGGGTATAGCAATAAGAAAGGATCGGTCCCAGAAAGAGTGAATTGTCTTTTATTTATCCTAATGTTTAAGGGGGGGTTTGAATTGAATTTATTAACTAAAACAATTGTAATTAATTAATAAGAATAATTAATAATTAAAGACTTCAGTTCTTTACTTCAGTATCGCCTTTTTACAATCTTTGGAGTAATCAAGTTGTACAATATTTATCCTTCAATGACATTAATAGAACTAGATAATCGCAATCGCTAATTATCCGAAATTCTCCTTAATTTTAAATCTAAAAAAACAATTGCCTCAATAGACCCTAACTATCATACAACCTAGAATTATCAGTCTAGATTTAATATAACAGCAACGTTAAAAATAAGAGAATTAGACTATTCCAAGCAACAATCACACAATTAGAGATTATTTAACTTGCCTTCTCATAATGTTAGCAATACCTAAAAGCTTGTTCACAATCGTGTACCACTAATCACTACTTATGATCAGATATAATATTATTTGCTTAATACTATGTCTTAATCCAGCAGATGATGTCAATGAGATTAATCTAACCGGCCACATTAAATCTATCAGATAAAATAACATGTAAATCCAATTTAAAACAGATTATTAGAATAAATCTCAATAAAGAAGGAATAAATTAAGTAAAACTTGGTCAAACCATTAATTAAAGAGAAGTGTTCAATAACTCTTAGAACTAAAATAGAGAATTTTAGCTTGACATGCCTTCAACCTTCAAAAACTAGGGTCTGCAATTGATTGTAGATTAATTCTCATATCTAACTAATAACATGTACTTATAGTCCTAAGAATAAATATCTTAAAACTCCAAGAAATAACAATCCAATTACAATTAGAATTCCTTTAGATTCCTACCAAAAATAATTTCCAACTTTTTAAATTCCCGCTGAATTCGTCGGGGCGGATTTGTTATACTTGGGGAATTCGTCGGGGCGAATTGGAGCAAAAAAGTATGGGTCCGGGGCGAACCTCAGAAACGCACTGGGGCGGAATTCGGCAGAAAGAAATTCGCTGGGGCGAATTCATTCTCCTTCATGAACTCGCCGGGGCGAGTTCCCAATTTTTCAAAAACTGAATTTTTCTTATTTTTCTTGCTTTAGCTCCATTTATCCCTGAAATCAATAAACACCTTAATAAGCTCATATATATCATAAAACATGCAATAAACTAAACATAAAAGAATTATAATCAATGAATATTATGCACTCATCAAATTTTCCCCACACTTAGCCTTTACACGTTCCTCGTGTAGACCAAAACAAAAGGTAATATTAACTTCATCTGAAATTCATTTAACCAAGCTTTCAAAAAGGTTTAAACTCAATTCCAATTCATGAATATCAATACTAATTAACAGAAATTATGACGCCCCCAAATTCGGGTTCTCTAAACCTTGGGGTTTGGTGCTCACGATCCATCATCATCATTAGCATTCTATATACTATTGCGAAATAATAAACATATATTGTTCATTTAAATAAATTCTAAAACATATCCCCAGTTCTCTTTAACCTTAACTTATACACACCCTTTAAATATTACAAAAGGTTTACATACTATTTACATAACAAAATATAACACTTAAACAGTTACATTATACTATTCTTAGCCAACTAGTCCTGGACCTTGCCCTTGCCCTTATCCTTCTTGTTCGAACTTTCGGGCTTAGCTGAAATAAACGTCATGATATAGCAAGAGTAAGAAACTAATTTTGCTTAGCAAGTTTAATTGCAAAGACGATATTATCATGATTAGAAAGGAATTTATCTATCGATGTTCAACAATGAAATTCAATTGTGAAAGAACATTTAACAAGATTTGATAATTGAATAATAGATATTGAGTGGTTATAAATAACCTATGCAACATATACGAAAGTTGTCAGTATTTAAAACTGGTCCTTTTAGTAAGTTTTGGTAATTCAAGGGGATATGTCTTTCATACCCGGTGGATTGATGCATAAACACTTAATAATCAAGCAAATAATTAATTTTTCAATTTAATGCTTTAGTAAAATAGTTCTTTTTCTCAATTGAAGAATCTATACCAAATCAACTGGTTGGTTTAGCTTTTAATTTTTTTAATTTTTTTTAGTTTATCAACTTTAACATATTCGATCTAGCTGATACAATTAGCTTAGATCCAGCTCATAAATAGTTCATCAATGCAAGAACTTTAAATAATTCACAGTCCAATTAATAATAGAACATGAATTTAATTGTACAAAATACGAATATCAATAATCATTAAAGATGTGAATAATCATTAATAATTATTCACTAACATGCTCTGAAAGTAATAACTCGAGTTGAGTTAGGAAACTTGCCTGTTCGACGAGCAACAATTATCTAGCTTTAATTAAAAACTCTTCGAATGTCCTAGCATTGATAACGTCGGTCTATCAATTAACATTGCGTACAAATTGATTGAACATTTAATATACTTTATCATATACTAGTTAACTAGCAATTAATTAATCACATAATATTTATAATTTCTTATATTATCATTAACTCTCTTGAACATTTAATAGACCTTACGTTAATGATTTAATTAATTAATAATATTTTTCTTAAGTAATAAACACTTATTAAACCCTTAAACAATTAATTATAATTGTTTAATTAATGTGTCGATTAAATTCTCTTTATTTAATTAACTCTATTTTTATTTGGTTACTATTTACTGTTAGCTAAACAGTAATTAATCAATTACCTTTAGTTATTATTTATTATTAAATAATAACTAATTATTTTTTACTTAATTATTTAATGTTAATCAAATAATAATTAATTTATTAATCTCAGTTGTCTTTAATTATTATTTAATAATAATTAATTAATTATTTTGACCCTTTTTATTATTTAATCCTTAGTTAAATAACAAATAGTTAGTTTATTAACTTAAACATTCTTTAATCATTATTTAATATTAATTAAATAATAATTAATCAAATCGTTATCCTTATTTATTATTTAATCTTAATGAAATAATAAATAATAAAATTATTAACTTTATTTTTACTCACTCTATCTTCCTTTAATTACTATTTAATAATAGTTAAATAGTAGCTAATTAATTAATCTTTGGTTTATTATAAATAATAACTAATTACATCTACATATTATTTAATGTTAATTAAATAATTAAATTATGAGTCACATTTGTCTTTAATTATTATTTAATCTTAATCAAATAATAAACTAATGAATTACTTATCCTCAAATAATAATTTATTTATTTACTTCATTTAGTCTTTAATTATTTATTCCCATTAAAGAATAGTTAATTAACATTTGAACTTATTTATTATTTAATACTACTTAAATAATAAATAATTTAATTAATTTTTCATCATAAAAATAAATAATCAATTCACTTCATTAGATCTGTAATTAATCTTTCTCAAAAATAATTAATTAGTATTTACACTTATTTATTTATTTAATTTTTAATTAAATAATAAATAATTATTTTCTTAATGTAATTAAGTAATTACATCATTATTACATAATAACACTTATTTACTCTTTGATCTTATTTCTATTATTTCTCTCCTTTTCGTCACATTTTTTAACTTTGGGGTCCTTCACGGAAACGCCCATAAAACAAAATCTGCAACTCGGATTGAGGTTCCGTCACAGGCGTAGGATTTCGTATTTTCCTGAGCTACAGTTTTCATTTATCAAACACCCAATTTGGACCTGTTTTGGTCACAAAAATCAGTACAAAAGTGAGGGGTCAACAACATTGTTTTCCAACTAGAAGGTGTTTTAACATAATAACCATAACTTGTTCATACCCATAACATATTTGGATTATTCAAAAGGGCTTTGTGCCCAAAACTTATAGCTCTAGCCACAACAAACAAGAATATCACTATTATCAAATATAGGATTCTCAAAATACTTAACATAGATCATAACTACTAACTAAAATATTTCCGTAAACTCACTAACTTTCATTTTCCCCAAACTTGCAACATAAATCTCACATATATTCACATGAAGACATTATATATCTCAATATCCAACCTTTTCATAAGGTTTAAACTAACTAGAACATAAAATTTTATGGATCTAAGATAAGAGTACAAAACTAAACAAAACTAAACAAAACTTTAACTAAAGCATTAAATTTTCTCCTTTACCTTCCTTTAGTAGCTATTCTTCTTTTCTTTCCAAAATAATTTATGAACTTTGGATGCATAAAGGCTTGAGAACTCTCCTTTCCTCCTCCTTCTTTGTCGTGAGCTACCCCTTTCTCTCTCTCTCTCTCTTGGTTTTCTTTTAGTTTGCTAGGAAATAGAACATGAAATGGAAGAACTAAAATGGCTAAATGTTATTTACTTATCTTTAGGATAGATATAGATTGTGTATCTATATTTACTCCACTAATATCTTACTCACTCTCTCTCTTTCTTCCATCTTTATCTTTTTACTTAGTAGTAAAGACAATCAAAACATGTGGCTTAATTAACTAGGTGACACCTAGCTAAAAGGATAAGGACTAAAGAAATGAAATCATATATTTTTTCCTCATGCCCGGCCACCCTCTTGATTTTTGTCCCATTTTTTGTTTTTATTTTTAATTGCTAGATTACTATCAAATGACGACCAAAAAGTCCCTCCTTAAATTGGGATCAAAGATTGGGCCATTAAAAAAATTAGTTTGGGCCACTAGAAACCAATTTTAATTACTAACCATTATTGGGCTACTCCATATGTTGGTTAATTAAATTCAAATGGGCTAATTGAATTAATTTACCACACTAATCCATTCAAGTCCCATAATAAATTAATCAAGTGGGCTTGGATTATTTAAATCAATTGAGCTAGTCCACTAATAAAGCACTAATTGGACTATTACATAATTTCTTTACATTCAATATTCATATTTTATTTAATTCAAGTTATAAAATTAAATAATTGATATGTATAAAATAAATCTCTAGGGTTGGTGTTACTAGGGATATAAATTACATACTAGGTATACTTTTAATTAATATAACCCTTAAGTTATTTAGTCCTCATTTCCAATATATATTATATTTGGTTTTCAGCTTCCTTGTTATTTTATTTAAACATATCTCACATATGTCTAAACAGATTTATCATCCATTGATAACTAATCAATAATTCAATATAATCACATAATTATTAATATTTAATTAATATATCTATTTACAATAAACTTGAAATTCTTGGTTATTACAGAAATTTTATCAACACCTCATCAATCAATGTATAACAACTTTATCCTTCACCATTGATCTTTTTCTGAATCAAACTATATCCACATAGGTATCTTTCATATGATCTACACACATACTCAACTCAATTATCGTGGAACAATAGCCGTGCACACTGACTCAAATCTCAAGACATATTTTCTCTGCCATTCATTTTTTCCTTTTTCTCCAGAAACCATCAAATTCATTTTTTCCAGGTGAATGCATTTTATGCTCCATTTCACCTTTCTCATTATTTCTTAAGTGAGTGCAATTTATGCTCCATCTTACTTATCTGCTTACCAACGATGTGCGTTTTTACGTCTCCTTCTCGTTGCATGTGTTTATGCGTGAGTGCGTTTTATGTTCCATCTCAACCCACCACATGTTTCTCTTTTGCATTTTTTTTTTTTCCAAAATTTTCAAACTACATGTCCCTTATTTCTCTCATGGTCCAGCATAAAGCAGTTTAATTGTCCTAAATAAATGAAATCAGTGCACATAGACAATTCCACAGATATACTCAGCCAAATAAGCATATTTCTCATTGTCCAAGTACTCATGCAATACATATTCAATTCAAATCAGTTACTATGGATCACGACTTAGTTATCACCATTCATCAACTACTTCGGCATCAGACAAATTATATCAAATTAACATCAATTTTCATTCCATAGCCAAAAACCTTTAAAAAATTTAGCCAAATACAATCATAGAGCGAAATAAAATAAACTTTTAGAGCAAGGAATTTGGAATTTTTCCACAAAAATAAACAAAATTAGATCATAATCTCCTAGAGGTAAACCGAGTAAACCTAAATATAATCTAAACCCCTTCCCCAAACTCAAAACCTTACATTGTCCCCAATGTAAGACAATAATGCAAAGATTGAAGTAACTAACTAAAATATAACTAAAATGCAAAAAGTAAAAGTAAAAGTAAAAGGAATAAGAAAGCAAATATGAGATCTTGGGTTGCCTCCTAAGCAGGACATTTGTTTAATATCGGTTAGCCCCGACAACTATCCTCTCAATCTACGTAATCGAATATTCATACTTCTAGTGAATTGATAATGGTCTCAAATCTAAAGCAGATACAATCTTTGGCAAAAAGAGTGTGTAGTATCTACACTATGGGGTCAATAACATCAATAGAAAAAAACAAAATTGACATCACTAGAGTACCCCATGGCCTTATCATTAAACTTCATGGTCAAGGTATCATTGTGTTCATCAATCATAGTTTCAACTATTTTAGAGAATAGCATTCCTAAAAGTTTTAGCTCATTCACTACAACCTTAGATCTTGCCAGTATATTTTCTTCATACTCCTCATTTTTAGACTTTGGATACCTGGATGGACAAGGTAAGGGATTAGTATTAACCTAAATCACATAATTAATAATTACCTTGGATGGTTCTATCTTCTCCTTGGCCTCCTCCTCTTCAAATTCGGCACTGTTGTCTGTTTCATCATTGCCTAACATACTTTAAAACTGACAGCACTGTCTGTCTGTTCTTGCTGCCATACCTAACCTTTTCACCACTCCTTAAGGTAATCACACATACATTCTCTCTTAGATTAACAACTGTCTGAGAGGGTACTTATCGTGATCCTTGAGATTCCAATCTTCCTATTGTGGAGGCAAGCCGACCCACTTGATTCTCCAGATCATATATGGAAGCCCTTGTCTCTTGTTGGAACTGTTGTATTTGATTCATAAACTGTTGTGTTTGACTCATGAATGCCTTGAACATATCCTCCATAGATGTTCAAAAATTAACAAGTGCTACTTGTCTAGGTTGATACTACTGTTAAGCTGGCTGAAAACCTCCATAACTTAAGTTGGGTTGTTCTCCCATCATGGATTATAAGTGTCGGAATAAGGATCATATTACTGCTGATGTGGTCCTAGGAATGTCTCCACAACATTGACTTGTTGAACAACTTAATCGTCTTGCAATATTGGACAAGCCTCAATAATATGCCCTGACATTGAACAAATTCCACACACATGTGCTACTTGCATGTTCCCTACAACCATTTGTCAAACAATAACAGTTAAATCCAAAATCTGTTGTTCAAGATTACATGTGCGTGTTTGCCTAAATCTATACTAACAAAATACGCAAGTATACACAATTCACAAGTAATATATATAATGATAACTGTCGACGCCGGGTTTTCTCGTCCTTCTGGTCTTTTCCAATTTTAGCCTTTTGATTTAATGATTTTTGGAAAAGGTCGGCATTGATGTCGACGGGGTTTTGAAAGATCGTGTTTTATGATGAGCCAATTAACCAGAGTCGCCAGTTGGTATATTTGAAATGGATGTACCAACTCATCCGAGTTTTCGTTTTTTATAAATCGCTGGCTCATATGTGACTCCGAATTAATTGGTCTGCGAATCGAGATTCATAGAGTTCGGGGGCTTGCTTAAGTGAGGGGAAGGTGTTAGGCACCCCTCGACTTCCGTATTAAACACGGTTACCGCAATCTTGATACTTTCCTATCCTTTAATTCATAAAAATGTGTATGTGTGTGCGTGTGTGTGTTGTGGTGCCTAAAATGAATGTTTGTGGTGAGTTTGTATGAAAGAATTATTTGGGTTTGTAGGGAAAATCGTGCTGCTTTTAGTTTTGAGAGTGCTTCAAAATGTCTTTTTGGTATTTACGAGAAAGCCCTATTTTCTAGTGAGAAAGATTTGATTTTAATTGGCAACAAGCTATGCGATTTTTTACTAAGTGTTGGTTTTGGTAAAACATGAGTTTATTAAAACCTTAGCCAAAATAGGAATCGAGATTTATTACGTTGCTTTCATAAAATGATAGGCAATTTCTAGAATCTCTTATCACCCTATGTATCAAGGTTTAATAAAACGTTTCGTTCTTTTATATAAACCCATTTTGTGACATTTGAAAAATAACCTCTTTTAGCTTTACTCGTAGAATAGGAATCAACTTTTATTAGCATTTCCAATTTTTTAGCCTCGTGATGCTAATATCCTACTTTGATTGATTTTAGAAAAGATCTTTATCGTTTAATCTTTTGAAACCATTTTGGTGTCACGAAATATAATCAAGCATAAACATGCGTTGGGGCTATCCACGGGCATGTAAGCCATCAAAATATCCCCAAACGCCAACAATCACGTATTCCACTAATACGGGGCCTTAAACCCGATTCTCGTCTTAACGTCGTTTTAAGGCCCAACGGTTACATATTACAAAAAACGAGCACCTTGAATCTATACATACATCAAAAGGTCCATTATCGGATTTGAAGCACGGGGTCGCGTTCCTAGGCTCACACGAGATTATGACATGCCCACAAAATGAATACTACATGATTAACCAACCCGAATTTATATAATACACCATGACATCCGAGAATGACAATCTAAATAAATTACACCCGATAAATTACCATGAACACACTAAAAATTTCATCAATTGGATATCCTCGGGTTATTAGGAAGAATTTTGTTCCGATGGAACCCTCACCAATAATCCCTAATCCATGATTGTTCAACAATATTCTTGAAAATTACAATTTAATTTAGCCAAATGACATGATAGAAGTTACAAAAATAAGGAGATTTTCACCTTGCAAATGATACCAAAATTGTGTAGAAACTTGTGTATTGAGTGAAATATGAGATGTATTGATATAATCCAACAACAAGGGGAAATTCCTCTCTTTTTTCTCTCAATTGTTGCAAGAATTTTTGCTATTTCTCTCTATTTCCGAGCTAAAACTGCTGCTGATTTTCTTCTTCTTCCGCCAAAAAACTGTTCTCTCTTTCTCTTCTGCAGGAGGAAATGAGCTGAAATAGAGTACATCTCATACTGGGCCGTGTTATCCACCAGGATGTGTATGAAAGGCACCGGGAAGTTATCTTTGAGACTGGCCTTGTTTAGATCTCTGTAATCTACACATACCCTCACCTTTCCTCCAGGCTTAGCCACTGGGACTACATTGGACAGCCATTCAGGGTAAGTGGAGACCATAATGATTCCGGCCCTGAATTGTTTAATGATCTCCTCCTTCACTTTTAAGCTCCACTCAGGTTTCAACTTCCTTAGTTTCTGCTTGACGGGCCTGAAACCCTCCCTGATGGGCAACCGGTGTACCACGATGTCGGTGGATAATCCGATCATATCCTCGTGCGACCAGGCAAAGACATCCTCATATTGTTTTAGCAACTCAGTCATTTCGGTCTTTTGGCTGGTGGTGAGGTCTATCCCTATCTTGAGTTCTTTTGGCTTGTCTGGGGTTCCAATATCAATGGTGATGGTTTGGTCCAAATTGGGTTTGGGTTTATCCTCGACCCATCCTTTGATCTCTTCAGGCGCGTCGTCGTAATCTGTCTCGTCTTGCTCAATGCCCATCAAATCGCAATCCAGCTTAATGTCAAAATCATAATCATCATTCAAATTTGAAAGATCGTTTGTTAGGCAAGGATTACTCAAATTGGTACACCTGACATGAAACAAAATACTTGTCATATATAAATCATTTTCACGATGATCACATTTTCAGGTAACTTGAAGAAATGACATAATTATGCAAGAAATAAAAACAACAACAAAAATAAACTTCTTCATCATCCCATCCTTTGGGGTCTACCACCCTGATGTCGGGTTTTACCCTTGTTTGGATATCACTGGCCTCACGGTCCAATTGTCGATGGTCAGGTCAGACGATATGTGCTCGACGAGAGGTGGCTTTATACCGGACACTTCCCCGATGACCACGGCCACATCACCTGAGTCCCCTCTCATACCTTCCTTAGGAATAATCAACCCTGCCCAATCGATGATAGGCACATTTTGTTGAGCTCCTGGTGCGGCAACATTCGTCCCCTCTTCATTGCTTATTAATTGTCCGGGGATATAGCACTGGGTTTCGAACTCTTTTGCGATCTCCTGTAGGAAACTTTCCCTTTTGGCTAATTCATCATTTGTGGGGGACAAATCTTCACCCCCTGCTCCAGTCACAGGCTCGCTAGTCCCCTGCTTATGGTTGACCGGGGTCACCGGGCTGCCAATCAATCGAATCGGGGCCATGCCCTGACGGCGTCTCCATGTTATACCTCCATGATATCCCAAACCTGCCTTGCCTACCTGACGGGGTAGTTGAATGGGCTTGGTGATTCCTTGACTGCTTCTTCCTAACCCTTGTCCAGGCTGGAACTTCATCCTTATCATTTCCTTTGCAACAAAAGTAAGTTCTGGAGAGACCCTTGGTTTCACGGCTGGAGCCCCCAAGCATCTGTATTGGGGAGTGCTAATCTCTAGTGCCTGAAAACTGGCTGGTGCCGCCGACTCATCCACATTGATCACTAGTAGGCCACCCCTGGGAGGAGAAGAGTCATCACATTCGGCCGAGATTGTTACCAGATTCCCATTGATGATTAGCTTGATTTGTTGGTGGAGCGTAGAAGGCACTGCCCCGGCCGTGTGTAGCCACGGCCTCCCCAGTAACAGGTTATAACTGGCGGTGATGTCTAGGACCTGGAAAGAGATATCAAAAGTACAGGGTCCTATTTCCACTAGTAATTCTATTTCTCCAATTGTATCCCTTCGGGAACCATCGAAGGCTCGCACCACCACGTGACTGGCCCGTAGGCGCTTGGGATTAATGTTCATCTTTTGCAATGTGCTGAGGGGACAAATATTCAATGCCGATCCCCCATCAATCAACACCCCATTCATGATATACCCCGAGGAGATTACCGCAATATGTAGCGGTTTTCGATGCCCCCTTCCCTCCTTGGGGATGTCCTCATCTGCAAAGGATATTACATCACTCTCCATTAGATGGCCCACCAGCTGGCCGAAACCCTCCTCACCAATCTCTTTGGGCACGTATGCCTCCTCCAGGACTTTTGCCAGGATTTTGCAGTGCCCACTGGATGATAACACCAAGTCCATGATTGATGACAAGGTCGACTCCTCATTTAAAATCTGGATCCCTCTCGCCTCTGGATGGTCCATCCTCTTCAAGAATTCCATGGCCCTCTCCTCGGATATCTCCTCATTTTTCCTCTTTTGGCTTTCCAGGACTCGCTCGGGAAGATACAAAGGATTCCCCTTTGTCGTCACAGAAGCACAACTGGCCGCTTCCTCCGACACCCCCCCATAGTTCCATGGCACCGTAGTTAGACTGCTGATAGGGATTTGCGGTCTTGCTGCCAGAATGATGGGTTTCGGTGCCGCCAATTTTACTGGTCCCTCCGGGGTATTTCCACTTACACCCATCAATCGAATGGGCGCTCCCCGTGAATTCCCATGATTGCTTATCATGTTGATCATTTCATCCATTTTCTGCACATAATTCAGCCTTGACGGCCCCTCGACTTCACTGTCCTCCGCCATATTGACCCCACCCCCATCATGTCTAGGCAGGGGATTAACCTTAACATTTGGGGAGTCTGGCTGTTCCACCACAATTTCCTCATTATCAATCAAATTCTGAATTATATGCTTCAAGGTCCAACAATCCTGCGTATTATGACCCGGGGAACCCGAGTGGTAGGCACATCGCTTGCTTGGGTCAAATCTTCTCCCCCTTGGGTCACTCGGGGGTGCCAAATTGATTATCTTCTTTTGGGCCATCAATACGGCCAATACCCGCTCAAGAGGCTCCCCGAGCGGGGTGAATACCCGATTTTGCGAGGCCTCAAATCTCCTTCGCCCCTCTGCCCTTTGATCATTGAAGTTAGGCTGCCGGGATGGCCCCACTCTTTGCCCATGTACTGGAGGGTTGCTCTCCGCCTTCCTAGAAGATCCCTGTATAATGAGGGAAACATCCTCCTCCTTTTTCTTTTGGACCCTACGGGAAGTGTTGCCGTAGTTACCGCTTTGGATATGTTCTGCAACTGTTTCCAAAGCCGTGAGATCCCGAATTTTGCCGGATTTCAAACCCATGTCCACCATTTCTCCGTGCTTTATCATTTCAGCGAAAGGCCTACCAATCCCTGAAATAACCCGCTCATAATACGGGGCCTCCTGAATATCGACGAAAGTCATCACCATCTCTGACTCGCTCATTGGAGGATTCACTTGGGCAGCCATACCCCTCCATCGTTGTGCATAGTCCCGGAAGGATTCCCTGGGTTGCTTTTTAACTTTTGTCATTTGGTATCTGTCAGGGGCCATCTGGGCCTGAAAGCTATATTGGGTTAAGAAGGTATGGGCCAATTCCTCCCAAGTGTGGATTCGGGCGTTGTCAAGGCGGGCATACCAGATCCTCGCCTCCCCTGTTAAGCTTTTCTGGAATAGCTGCATCCTCAACCCCTCGTCCTCGGCATAAGACCCGAGCTCTCCAATGTATATTTTCAAGTGCGTGTAGGGGTCTCCCTTTCCATTGTATTTTTCAAACTCGGAGACTTTGAACTTTTCTGGATATCTGGTTCTGGGGAAAACACACAGATCCGAGTAATTGACCCTACCCAGGGAGCCTATGCCTCGTAGAGATTGGATGGTCTCCTCCATGTGTTTCATTTTTTTCTGAAGGTCGTCAGTGTCCCCCTCCTCTGGGATAGTAATCACTGTCTTGTGAGGTATGGGAACGGCCCTTGGAATGACTGGCTCGTCCTTGAGTTGGGGTTGGTCATCCTTACACTGGTTTGCAATATTTTTAGGAGGATTCTGGTCACCCCCCGGTGGTGGAATATTATGTGGTCCTTGGTTTGGCGGATCCTGTCTGAGTAGGAACTGCTCTTTTAGCATTGTGGCCATTTCTATCATCTGCTTCTTAAAGTCATCAAACTCTTCCCGAGATATGGAACTATGATTTGGAAGATCAGCCATTTCAGAGGTAGAGACCTGGGCTTTCTTAGACTGCGAACGGGTTTGAGGAGCAATCCTGCGAAACAACGGTTCGAAGTTTAGTTCCGGAAAATGAAAGGATATGGATGCATGCTAAAGCTGTAACCTTTGTGTTTTGGGTTTTTTAATCTTTTTCTGCAAAACAGCATGTTAGTAGTCCCTTATTGCAATAATAAATGCCATCATGACTTATTATGCTTCCCCAGTTGTTCCCTGCAAAACGCAGCGGTTAGTAATCTTTTGACAGAAAGGGAGGTATATATGAATGGGACCATGACATTTATACGCATGAATGTAAGAGGGCATGAAGAGACTTTTCCTGCGTTGGGTTAATCTGAGGCTGACCTATCCTAGGGTTACTCTCACGGGCTTTTCGGCATGAAGGTCCCCAAATCTTCGCAATCTACTCGTCTGAGCCCTTTCGATTGGAGCGGATTTGGGTGGTGCGTTTCCTGAGCCATCTCCGGGGAGCAGCCCCTTCGAGTCCAGTAATAAGCAACCGACAGGTTCGCCTCAGGAGGAGGTACTCTCTCAACATACATTCACATTCATCGTCCTCACCGTTATGCAAATGATTACTCAAAATTAAAGCAATTCCATTCAAATCATTCATTTATTCGACAAAACACACATTCACACAATAAAAGTAAAAAATCAAAATATCGCACGCACACACATTTTATGAATTTAAAAGGATAGGATAACATCAACATTTGAACGCGGCTTAAGCCCTCTAATGTCCCCAGCAGAGTCGCCAGCTGTCAACGCCGGGTTTTCTCGTCCTTCTGGTCTTTTCCAATTTTAGCCTTTTGATTTAATGATTTTTGGAAAAGGTCGGCATTGATGTCGACGGGGTTTTGAAAGATCGTGTTTTATGATGAGCCAATTAACCAGAGTCGCCAGTTGGTATATTTGAAATGGATGTACCAACTCATCCGAGTTTTCGTTTTTTATAAATCGCTGGCTCATATGTGACTCCGAATTAATTGGTCTGCGAATCGAGATTCATAGAGTTCGGGGGCTTGCTTAAGTGAGGGGAAGGTGTTAGGCACCCCTCGACTTCCGTAAAACACGGTTACCGCAATCTTGATACTTTCCTATCCTTTAATTCATAAAATGTGTATGTGTGCGTGTGTGTGTGTGTGCCTAAATGAATGTTGTGGTGAGTTTGTATGAAAGAATTATTTGGGTTTGTAGGGAAAATCGTGCTTTTAGTTTTGAGAGTGCTTCAAAATGTCTTTTCGGAATTTACGAGAAAGCCCTATTTCTTAGTGAGAAAGATTTGATTTTAATTGGCAAAAGCTATGCGATTTTTTACTAAGTGTTGTTTTGGTAAAACATGAGTTTATTAAACCTTAGCCAAAATAGGAATCGAGATTTATACGTTGCTTTCATAAATGATAGGCAATTTCTAGAATCTCTTTCACCCTATGTATCAAGGTTTAATAAAACGTTTCGTTCTTTTATAAAACCCATTTTGTGACATTTGAAAATAACCTCTTTTAGCTTTCTCGTAGAATAGGAATCAACTTTTATTAGCATTTCCAATTTTTTAGCCTCGTGATGCTAATATCCTACTTTGATTGATTTTAGAAAAGATCTTTATCGTTTAATCTTTTGAAACCATTTTGGTGTCACGAAATATAATCAAGCATAAACATGCGTTGGGGCTATCCACGGGCATGTAAGCCATCAAAATATCCCCAAACGCCAACAATCACGTATTCCACTAATACGGGGCCTTAAACCCGATTCTCGTCTTAACGTCGTTTTAAGGCCCAACGGTTACATATTACAAAAAACGAGCACCTTGAATCTATACATACATCAAAAGGTCCATTATCGGATTTGAACCATGGGGTCGCGTTCCTAGGCTCACACGAGATTATGACATGCCCACAAAATGAATACTACATGATTAACCAACCTGAATTTATATAATACACCATGACATCCGAGAATGACAATCTAAATAAATTACACCCGATAAATTATCATGAACACACTAAAAATTTCATCAATTGGATATCCTCGGGTTATTAGGAAGAATTTTGTTCCGATGGAACCCTCACCAATAATCCCTAATCCATGATTGTTCAACAATATTCTTGAAAATTACAATTTAATTTAGCCAAATGACATGATAGAAGTTGCAAAAATAAGGAGATTTTCACCTTGCAAATGATACCAAAATTGTGTAGAAACTTGTGTATTGAGTGAAATATGAGATGTATTATATAATCCAACAACAAGGGGAAATTCCTCTCTTTTTCTCTCAATTGTTGCAAGAATTTTTGCTATTTCTCTCTATTTCCGAGCTAAAACTGCTGCTGATTTTCTTCTTCTTCCGCCAAAAAACTGCTCTCTCTTTCTCTTCTGCAGGAGGAAATGAGCTGAAATAGGCTGGCCAGAGCCAGCCGCAGATTGATCTGCGGCTGGCTGGCCCACCTCCCATCGCACTCAGCTGATAGTGCTGATTTTCTGGTTTCCGTGCTGGCGCACCCACTTGGCCGCAGATCAATCCGCGGCTGGCTGGCTTAACTTTCTCGATTTTCGTGCTACACCTCGATTCTCGTGCCATGACGCTGGTTTTCGCTGACAGGCTCGTATTTTACAGTCCGGGAATCATTGGGAGGCGTGCCACACCTTCCGGGAATGCCAAATTCGGATAGCCTTATTGTCACGTCAGCTTTGATTGCCAATCACTGCGGTGGTGTCGGGCGCTCGCATTTGGGCCCACTCCTTCGCTCCCGCAAGCCGGTTCAATTGACGATTTGGCCCTCCTGTCATGGTTAGTACAGGGAACGCAAAATTTGGGTGTCTACAATAACATAGTGTCGAACCCATAGAGAATTATTTAATAATAATTACCAAGTACGAACTCATAATCAAATTAATTTTATTTAACCAATTCGATAAAAGTTGTTGAATTTTGAAAATAAAGTACTAAACTAACTAATCACTAACTACCAAGAATTGAATTCAGATAAAAAGGCTTTAGATTACAATTTTCCTTAATGTTTCACTTGAATTAATACACTTCCTGTTAAGTTATGTTAATTATTCTGGATTGTTAATCGAGAACTCATCATTATTTATGACCATATCTCGATGTATCATAAACGAATCAACTTAAATCTACGAAGGTTATAATTAAGGTAAACGCCCTAGATAACACTATATCTCTATGTGAATTATAATTAAAAAGGATTTAAAGCATAAGCTCCCTAACAGATTACATGCAGTGTATATGTATATCTCTATCCTAGACACAAATTATAAGTTTTATCACTGTGCAGAAAATATAATCACATGTTATTATGATCAGGTCTAAATCTATAATCCATCTCTCGAGTTCATATAGATTACCATGGTAATTATTGATCAGACAATTAAGCAATTAATCACAAATCATAATAAACAATCCTAATATAATCAACAATAATTAACAAGGAAGCATATCAATGAAAGCTACACAATAAGTTCCATTCTAATCTTAAAAAGAAATTAATTCATGACTGAATTAAAATAATCCACAATCCAAAAGTAAACCATCATCCAAGAATTAATAAATAAAATGATAAAAGAAGAAAGAAAAAACTCTTTTGAAGCAATGCTTAATATCCTCCTTAGCCTCCTATCTTAATCATCCTTTGTGAGAATCTCTTGCTTTAAGCCTCCAATCCTTCTACAATTCTAGGGTTAGCAAAAAGCAGCAAGATCTCTTATTCTATGCCTCACATTATGTATTTATAGGTTACAAGTCTAATTTCTAAGCTTAAGAAGAAAAATAATACAATTTGGAGTCAAAAACATGCAAAAACGCGTCAAAACTAAGTCTGACCGCGACCTGGCGCTGTAGCGCTGATTTCCTTCATGTTTTGGGTGCTGCCGCGCCAAAATTTCCTGACTAGATAGCGCTACCGCGCCAGGCAATTTGCTAGAATTTTCTGCTCTGACGTCATTTGGTAAAATGGCCATAACTCTCTCATCCGAACTCCGATTAGGACAATTTAAGATGTTCCGAAAAGATAAGAAGTAGATCTACAATTTTCATTCTTTGAGAGATTCGGACTGGATCAAGGTTGAAATTGGACTTCAAGTGGTTGTTATGTCAATGGCAACTCCAAACTTTGAAGTTTAACATCCGTTGGTAAAAAGGCCATACCACCTATCAAATCGAAGCTCTCGACGAGCTCTAAAATAAAATTCAAATTCCAATCCATGAACATGCATCCAACTTGACATTAAAAACCCTTCAATCTTTACTTCTTGCATTTGCTTGCATATTCTACTCTAAAAGATGTTCGGATTGCGTTTCCTTCCCTCTTCCTACAAAATAATATAAAAACACTATAAATATCTAATAATAACTTAAAATACTTAAGAACTCACAAATTATCAAGTTAAAGATAATTAAAATAATGGGGTAAAACCCATTCATCAGTGCGTACCTCATTTACCCTTTTCGGTGCATGTTCATTCCTTGTTCCATACTTTTGTGAGTTAGCTGCTATGTTTGCAATTAAGTGCCTTGCAGCCTCGAGTGTTTTATCTACTAGTGCTCCTCCACTGGCTGCATCAATCATGCTCCTATCCATTGACAACGTAACAGTCCCTCACAGAAAATATTGAATCAGGTGTTGGTCATCTATTTGGTGATGTGGACAGTTGGAACATAACTTTTTTAAATCTTTCCCAATATTCATACAATGTCTCTCCACTGAACTACCTGATTGCACATATCTCCTTTCTTATGTTAGCCACTCTTGAAGTGGGAAAGTATTTCTCCAAAAATAGCCTCTGCATCTCATTCCATGATTATATTGATCCTGAAGGAAGATAGTATAACCAGTCCTTAGCCAAATCTGCTAATGAGAATGGAAAAGCTCTAAGCTTTATCTGTTCTTCTGTTACTCCTTGTCGCTTCATGGTGGAGCATACCACATAAAACTCTTTTAGATGCTTGTATGGATCTTCACCTATGAGACCAGGAAAAGTAGGCAAAAGGTGTATTAATCTTGATTGCAATTCAAAAGCAGCATCTAAAGTAGGATATGTAATACACAATGATGGTTGATCAAGATTAGGAGAAACTAATTCTTTCAAAGTTATGTTGTTGTTGGTAGCAAGCCATCTCCCCTTCGTCTGAATCTGCAGTGGTGCTTTATCTCTAGATCAAATTTCAATTCTAGAGAGTGAGAGGATCGAGTTCTATACTAAAAATAACAATAAAAAAATAAAGAATAAATACAGACAATTAACACTCCTCGGCAACGACGCTAAAATTTGGGAGCTATCGTTTAAAACTCCAAAATTAATACCTGTACTTCTACGCTACTAACACAAGAATGACTGTACCAATAAGCAAGGATCGATCCAATATAGAGTGAATTGTCTTTTATTTCTCCTAATGTTTAAGGGGGGTTTTGTATTGAATTTATCTACTAAAGCAACTGTAAATAATTAATAAGAATAATCAATAATTAAAGATTTTAGTTCTTCAGTTTAGTATCACCCTTTTACAATCTTTGGAGTAATCAAGTTGTACAATATTTATCCTTCAATGAAATTAATAGCCCTAGATAACCGCAATCGCTAATTATTCGAAATTCTCCTTAATTTTAAATCTAAAGAAACAATCGCCTAAATAGACCCTAACTATCATACAACCTAGAACGATCAATCTAGATTTTATATAACAGCATCGTTAAGAATTTGAGAATTAGACTATTTCAAGCAACAATCACACAATCAGGGATTATTTAGCTTGCCTTCTGATAATCTTAACAATACCCAAAAGCTTGTTCACAATCGTGTATTACTAATCGCTACTTATGATTAGATATAATATCGTTTGCTTAATATTATATCTTAATCTAGCAGATGATATCAATTAGATTAATCTAACTGACCACATTAAATCAATCAGATAAAATAACATGTAATCAATTAAAACAGATTAACAGAATAAATCTCATGCAAGAAGGAATTAATTAAGTAAACTTGATCAAACCATTAATTATAAAGAATGTTCAACATCCCTTAAAACTGAAATAGAGAATTTAGCTTGACTTACCTTTAATCTTCAAAAACTAGGGTTTCCAATTGATTGTAGATTATTCTCATATCTAACTAATAATATGTATTTATAATCCTAAGATAATACCCTAATACTCTAAGAAATAACAATCCAATTACAATTAGAATTCCTTAAGATTCTTGCCAAAAATAATTTCCAACTTTTCAAATTCCCGCTGAATTCCCCAGGGCGAATTAGAGCAAAGAAGTCTGGACTGGGCCAACTCAGAACGCGCTGGGGCAGATTCGGCAGAAAGGAGTTCCCTGGGGCGAATTCATCCTCCTTCACGAACTCACCAGGGCGAGTTCCCAATTTTTTAAACATTGAATTTTTCTTGTTTTTCTTGCTTTAGCTCCATTTATCCATGAAATCAATAAACACCTTAATAAACTCATATACACCATAAGACATGCAATAAACTAAACATAAAGGAATTATAATCAATGAATATTATGCACTAATCAGTCTCCAATCATCATAGGATGGGTGTGACGCCCCCAAATATGGATACTTAACGTCCATAGATGTAACGCCCCCAAAATCGGGACTAACTTAATCCAAAATTAAGACTATTCTTAATCCCGACCTTGTGCGTTAATACTATCTTGTTCTAGTTTTAAAACATTATACTTAGATAAAATAATAGCTGAAAATACGGATAATTAAAATGTTTTTTTTTCTATTTCTTTCTATTCCCTGAATCGCAACCTTTACGATTATGAATCGAAGTAAATATGAGTATACATGACTCAATTCTACATTCGAATTATCTCTATATAGTATTATCACTATACAACTTTATATTACAAAGCAATCACCACAATACAATCTCATTTCGAAATAAACCATCCTTCTTTATTAAATATTTCAAACTTTACATATCTGTCAATTACATATATCAAACTATCATCTTAGTTCTATACAACTTTTAATTCAAGAAAATGTAATCCTTCGCATATCTTCTAATCCTTAACGTCCAGATATTCAGAAATATCCTATCATATCATTAACCTGCAAAAAGTTTATTTTTGCAAGATTGAGCTCGACAGCTCAGCAAATCCAACAGTTTTCATGCTTCACGTAGCACATAATTTCATGCTCAGTTCATTCATTATAATCATTCGACTATGTATATCATACATGCATTATAACTCTAAACAATGCGATTTCATATGCTTAATATATCACATATCACATATAGTTTGAGTCCCATAACTCAATCAACTTAGTCATAATTTGACTTTCATAATTCATAGCGCATAGTATGAAATTTATCATGCTTCTGGAGATTTCATTCATAATGCGATAAAGATTACATATAATCAATATCAAATTCATATATCACAAAAGAACTGAAAGACTTGCCTCGGTCCGTAGTTCATCATCTGTATTATTCACATCCAATATTTCTTTTTCTTACAGAATGAACGAATAATGTCTTGACATTTTTTTCCACATACCTCATCCATGCTTATATGTGAATCTTTTATTTGTACCTTGTTGAACACACAGATAAGCAGAAATAACTACACCTCAGATTTAAACAAGACTAGTTTTATGTCACAACTTTCATTGAAAGAGTATTACTGTTTCTTCAGGAACACTTAAGTGGAAACAGTAATATGCTAATATATCTACTATATAATAAATAGTAGATAACCAAATATACTATATAATTATATTATATTATACTATATAATATTATTATATTATATATATTATCATTTTAGTTAGTAAGTGTATAAGCAGGTATTATTATTTTTTTTCCTTCTCTTCAATCACTATATTCTTCATAACACTTGGATTATAGATACTAGTGCAGCAAATCACGTGTTGTGATTTGCATTCCATGATTGACATTATAGATATTTCACCTCCATTGATTGTTCAGTTTTCGAATAATTTTCCATTACTTGTTTCCAAAATAGGATATGTGGTTTCTCACACCTGCTATCACACTTTATAATATATATATATATATATATATATATATATATATATATATATATATATATATATATATATATATATATATAACCTTAGTTGATGACTTCTCAAGAGCTACATGGACTTTTCTACTATCTACTAAACATGTGCCATCTACTTTACAGTCTTTCTTTGTCTATGTTAAGAACCATTTTAGTACATCCATTAAAATAATTAGAATAGATAATGGTACCGAGTTTTTTTTTTTTTTTTAAACTCTGAACTTGGTCCATTTTTAATTCTTAATGGTGTCTTGGATTATATTACTTCAGCAATTTATAATGTTCCAGGCTAAGGCTTCCCTTTTAAGCATTTCATCAAACACATCATAAGCATATTAATTTCATGAGCATTACCTGAATATAAGATTTCTACTCCTTGCCACCAAAACTAAGAACACCCTTCTACTCACAAAATATCCACTTTTAATTAAAAACCCAAATACCAAATTCTAATTCTGTTATTGATATTCTCAAATTTTAAACTATGCATAAAACCCATTACAGATTTTTCATCATATCCCCAGTTACAATCAAATTACCCAACAATCAATAGACCACATTTGCCAACCGATTTTGTTCATTTAAAGGAACACCCAATCTATCAAAGTACTTAATAAGCTCAGGATTAGCCTCATCAAAATTATTCAAAGTAGGCTTCTTTTTGGGTTTAAAATAATAACAAATATCTTGAAAATCAATTGCAGAGCAACTATTATCAGACCATTTTGGTTCAATTGAGCTTGAAGATGAAGACTTACCTGTTAGAGGGTCCGATTCAATGGTCTGGGACTTGTAATCAACATCAGCTCTTAACTTGAACAGACTTGAATTATGGGTTTTTAGGTTCCAAAAATTTTGGGATATCGAGTTTTGGGTAAAACCCTTTTTTTTTGGAACGGAATGGATGAAAAATGAGAGAGCAGGGGAAGAACTGTGCTTATCAGCTTTTCTCATTTCCCAAATATTAACTTAGTGTCCTTTCCTGACTAAATAGATTAACACCTCCTACTTACTAAGATAATGACTCAGCATACATGTATTTATATATTATCCCTCTTATACCCTGCATTCTTATTAAACATATAATACATATATACACTGTAATCATTATTGTAATGCCCGTGAAATTTTAAACGTCGTTATTAATTAAATATATAAATTTAAATTTTAATGAGTTAGTTTGTGTGCTTATTTGAACCTTTGTGTACATTGGTAGCCTACGTGACGAGGTGATGAATTGATTTAAGTTGAATAAAGGGAGTCACTAATAGTATAGTTAAATTAATGAACAAGCCCTAAGGTTTAATATCAATTAAATTGATAAAGTAATTACTAATTAATCATGCAAGTAAATTGAATATAGTTAGTATATTGAATTGAGTAAATTAATTAATACAAGTATTAATTAATGAGAATATTGTCACATTGAATAATAAAATTTAATAGTCCAATTAGTAATCAACTACTAATTGGTTAACTTATTTAATTAAGGAACTAAGACAAATTATTTATTTGGTCATGGATGTAGTAATTAATAGTGTGACAAATTAATTAATCAATCATTGGGTTAAATTAAATGACCCAATATTGTATTAAATAGTTTTGGATTTTATTAGCCTAATCATTTAAATTGGAAGCCCAATGGTATTTAATGTGTGGTCCAAAACATAGTCACTTGATAAATTAAAGGTGTAACATTAATTTATTATTTAAAGCAACTAGTGGGACAACATTTTTGGGACAAATTTCCCCTCCTTGCCGTGCAACTAAAGAGAAAGAGAGGTAATTGCTTTTCAAGGTCCTAATTTAATTAAGTAACTAGTTGTCTTGGAAGTTGAAATTGTAGACTTGATATAGTAGCTACCTATGATGTCAAGTAGCTACCTATGGTGTCACATAGCTTTCCTAAGGTGTCAACTAGCCACCCTAATGACACAAGTCTTTCACTAGCTTCATGATGGCAAGTATAGGTATTCTTGCTTTTTATTTAGTTAATAGGCTAAAGAGTGGTCATTTGTATCTTCATTTTTCTAAAACCTTGAGAGAGTGTTAGAGAGAGTTTGGTGAAAGGCAAGAACAAATCTTGAGAGATTATTAAAGAGAAGGTGGTGTCCAAACCTTAAAGAAGAAGGAGAAGATCTTGGTTGTTTATGTCATCTCCATTTACAACCTACTTTGGAAAGAAGAGAAGAATAGCCATTAAATCTAGGTATGGATATTCATCTCTTTCAAACCCTAGTTATTTGTGTTGGGGTTTTAAATGTTTATTTCTTGATGCCCATGAAAGGAATGAAGTATGTATGGATCTAGGGTTTCATTTTGTTAGATCTACATTATTTTAAAAGAATGCTTAACTCATGATTTAAACCTAGGTACTAAGAAATAATGATTTAATATGTTTTATTAATAATATGTTAAGTTCAAGTTTTAAATGACTAGAATCTTGCTACATATGTTTGTATAGGATATCATATAGTTTAAATATGTAATGGTATGGGTTTAGGAAGAAAAGTCTAGCAAAAAGCTTGAAATAATTTTTACCGACGGTTAGAACGTGACTTGTTCGAAGAAATTACACATTTTGAAATCTATAAATTATTTTTGGGACTTTAAATTTTCTGGTAATATATGGGTAAGTTAAGAACAAAACCTAGTTGGAATCATTTAAAAAGAAGTTAAAACGAGTGAGTTATGGATTTTTAACCAAAACACCCCGTTGATGGAAAACATGTATGAACAGTCCACTTTCGGGCTGATTTCAGTGTACAAAACGTGTCCAAATTTGTATTTTGATGATGGAATCTTGTAGTTCGGAAAGATACGAGTCTAACGAGTCCGACTGGACCTCAATCGGAGTTATAGATCTCAAGTTATTCAAGTTTTCGCTAAGGACCCTAAATCTGGAAAAAAAGTCCGAAAATACCAAAACTCCCTGCCGGTTCACTATTCACCGAACCGGCGAAATTTTCCGGCGACCGGTTTCGTTTCGGCACTATTCCGGCCGGTTCCGGCGACCCCCGTTTGGACCCAAATTTTTCTAAAATCATGTAGAATATTATCATATTTATTTGGTAATTTTTTCAGTGTACTTAAGTGATGTTTAGTTTAATTAGTGATTAAAACCTATTTAAATCATTTAAAAATTATTAAATGATAAAGGTTAATACTACTAATTGATTATTAAACTAATTAAATATTGTTTAAGCGTAATTAACTATTTAATTATTATTTAATCAATTATTAAGTAATAATTAAATAGAATTAGTGATAATATACTAACTATTTACTATTTAATTAAGATTAAATAATAAATGGGGTTAAATAATTAATCTATTAATATTGGATTAATATCAAATAATTATTAAATAGTGTTTAAAATTAATAAACTAATTATTTATTATTTAAATAAGATTAAGTAATAAATAATGATAATTACTCATTTAAATGTTATTCAATTAACATAAAAGTTAATAAATTAATTATTTATTATTTAATAATAAATAATAAATAAGGATAATGATTAATTATTATTCAATGTTAATTAAATAATAATTAAGGAAAATAAAGTTAATAAATTAATGTTTTATTATTTAATTAAGATTAAAATAATAAATAAGGGGTAATAATTATTTAATTATTATTTAATTAATATTAAATACTAATTAAATACCAATACAATTAAATTAATTATTATTTAATTAATATTAATAGACTAATAAATTAATTATTTATTATCATAAATAATAAATAAGGATTATTAACTAATAATTAAAGACAAATACGACTAATAATTTGATTATTCAAATAATATGTAAATATAATTAGTTATTATTTATTATTAAATAATAACTAAAGGTAATTAATTAATTACTATTTAACTAATATTAAATAGTAATTAAATGAAGATAGAATTAATAAAATAAAGAAAGTTTAAATAACACATTAATTAAACAATTATAATTAATTGTTTAAGGGTTTAATAAGTGTTTAGCATTTAAGAAAAATATTGTTAATTAATTAAATCATCAACCTAAAGATTAATTAAGTGTCTTATATGATTAATGATAGTTTATTAACTTATGTGTGCTATGTGATTTGCTCATTTGCTAAATAAATAGCATAAGTAAGCGTATCGATATACAACTACGCAATGCTAATTGATAGATCGACTTTATCAATGTTAGGTCCTTCAAAGCCAATTAATTAAAGCTAGAATTATTTGTAGCTGAGCAGACAGGCAAGTTCCTAACCCTAAACTTCTTACATTATTGCAAGTTCTTCTTTACTCAACTTTTACATTGAGCAAATTTCTAAGCCTTATGCACTATTTTTAATTCGTGCAAAAAGGTATATATTGTTGCAAGTTATTCTTTAAGCTTGAATCTTATTTTCGAGCACGCTTTAAGTGGTCTAATTACTTTTAAAATTATTCCACATCTGTATATTTATTGACATTCGCACTCGTGCATTTGAAATTCGTATATTTAAATTCAGGAATTTATAAACCATTCATGGTTAAGTCTGAACCCTTGTTCGGTCAGACAATTATGTGAGAATTTATAAAAGCTATCCGAACCAATCAATGGTAAGGATTCTTAGACTGTATGAACACCCCTTTATTTATAGGGGAGTACCCCACGTACCGTATATAAGGTACAAATAGCAGAATTAAGTGTTATGCATATACATAGGGTACGCGAGGCTGATCCCCTCAAGTACGTTATTCTGTAGCCAGTAACCAGAGGGTCAACCAGCTATTGACTCCTTTGGAAGTTATCGTTCAAAGTCTATTTGACTATCAATTGTTCTAAAAGCAATTATTATTCTTGCTTCTGATTTTTTTTCTCTAATGTTGAAATCCCTTTAATATTCCTTCATCATGATATATCTTTATTGTTGCACTTTAAACTTGCTGGGCAAACTCGTTGCTCATTCTTGCTATATCATGACTTCATTGCAGCTAAACCCGAGACGTCAGGGAAGAACAAAGGGAAAGAAAAGATGAAATGATAGACTTCTCGTAGCAGACTTTAGATGCATGTGTTAGTTAATTACTGTTAATGTAATTTAAACCCTGATAGCTATTTAGGGTATGAATTGTGTAAATGTTTAAGGTTAATCGTATTCTGGGACTAGTAACACCTTGTAATGAACAACGTATGTTTATTTTATTCCGCATTTTAGATACCATATGTTGTTATAGGTGGATGTTTATGTTGGATCGTGATGACTGGATCCGGGTATTTGGAGAACCGAATTTGGGGGCGTCACAGGTTGGTATCAAAGCTATAGGTTATAACCCTTAGGAGAAAGAGTTCGTAGGCTATAACCTGAGAGAATATAGAGGAATAGAAGGGGATAGAACTCATATAGAGTTATTTTTGGGTAGAAATTTATTATGATCTTAAAATTGAGGATTTGGATCATACGTTGGTGTTATTAAGCTTGTGAATAATTTGAGGAATGTGTATTGATGAGATAATATGGTAAAGTGAAGACCATTAAGTATGGATGATCCATTGTAAGCTGGAGTTATAAATATTCGAGGTAATTAGATTAATCATTTGATGCTATTGATCAATTCTGTGGCTATTGATCAATTTTTGTGGCTATTCATTAGATAAGATATTGGAGTGATGTGGTATGGAGTTTCTTTGTGATGAAGAGAGGGTACCTTAGAATCTGTTGGGTTAAGGTTTACAAGAAGAAAATGATTGATTCGATAAATAATGAATATATCGATATTTTGAAGTGTTAGTTAAGTTATTAAGCTTTATGGTGGAATGCTAGGTGAGACAAAGGTAATGGACTCATATAGAGTTGTTAAGCAAAAGTTGAGAGTATTGAGATGAATGATGTTATATGCAAAAAAAAAATAAAATTAAGAGATGACTGATGGCAATTTAGATTGTTTTGATGATTAGAAAGGAGAGACAACGGAGAGATTATAAGAAATGAACCAAGGGTAGATTTAGTGTCTGATCTGGAAAAAGTATCTAGAGATGGAACTGAATGATGAGATAATAGAAATCCCTAAGAAGGATCAATTGGAGCCCGATATAAGGAATATGTGGAGGAAATGAAAGAAAGAAAGGTTAAGTCTGAGAGTTATAAGATCTTTGAGAGTCGTAATGAATGAAGAATAGTAGTCAATGTATATGTACTAGTATATCTATGCATGTAAGAAATGTGAATCTCAGTTTTTGTACAACTAGTAGTTTATCTGTTGTAAGTCCCAACTTTGTGTAAGTTGTGGAGTAGTTTTGTGAATCCCATTTTGTTGTTAGTAACAGAGGGATAAGTGGATATCAGGAATGCTATATGATGTAAGTAGTACGAGGTACTAAGATGAGCTTATTAGTATTTACTAAAGGTGCCTTGAGTTGATATGATAATGATACATTCCCACTTTTCAGATCTAGGGGAATGCAGTTCTTATTAATCCCATCTTTTGTGTCTTAATGGGATAGTTAACATTTATAGGAATGTGCCGGAATTATAAGTGTTTGACACACTAAGGGGTGTATGAATATAAATGTGGTATTATTATTACATGATTGATTATGATCGATTTGTGCCTTGACTCTTAAATGATAACATCAGTAGAATTTTGCACGATGTGTAAAACAAGAAGGATTTATGTAAGGTTTTGTTTAGAACAAACAATGCCGTCAAGGAGACAACCCCGATACACGAGGGTGGAGGAGTCAGTGAATAACGAGGAGGGTCAAGACTGACCCCAAGAGGACCTTTGCGAACTTGTTAGAGGAAACGATGCAAGACAGACCCGCCATTGCGGTTGTTTGGCCATGAAATCACATGACGAACTTTACGGGTTTCAAATTACTAGGACCACCGGAGTTTCATGGGAATATGGATTCGAGTGAAGCCCAGACATAGGTAGAAAAAAATGGGGAAAGTTTTCAAGGTCGCAAGAGTGACCGAGGAACAGAAGACTTCGTTTTCCACTTTCATGAGGAAGGGTGAGTCAAATTACTTGGTGGAAGGCGAATAGAAGCCGAGCTGGGGAAGGCGCGACTGCGTGGACTCGTTTTAAGGAGCTGTTTTTCAAAAAAAAAAATTACTTTCTAGAAAGCACGCAGGCAAGTATGGAGATAAAGTTCTTGGATCTGAAGCAAGATGATATGTCAGTAGCAGAGTAACGCAACGAAGTTTAACAAACTAGCTAGGTTTGATCCACACCAAGTGGACACCGGAGCTAGGCGAGCGAAGAGATTTGATCAAGGGTTGAAGCCCTGGGCGTATAGTAAGGTTGTGGTTTTACAGATCAACACATTTCCTACGTTACTTAAGGAAGCAATCGTTGCCGAGGAGGAAATGAAGCGTTGACAAAGCACAACCAAGATCAGAAAAGCCATGATGGTCACAAGGAAGGATGTCGTGGGGTCCAAGGACATGGTGTCAGGTATCATCCCAATCAATGATATAAATGCTTATGTGTTATTCGATTCGGGTGCTACCTGCTCTTTTGTTTCCGAAGAATTTGCTAAACGGTTAGACTTACCTCGTGAAAAGTTGGAATACCCTATGAACGTAGAAGTAGCAAACAAGGAAATTATCCCCGTAGAATGCATTCATAGGAATTGTTGTGCCGAGTTACGAGGATTTAAGCTCAGCGTGGATTTGATACCGATTTCGTTTGGGGGAGTTCGATGTGATCCTTGGAATGGATTGGTTATCGATTCACGGAGTAGTCATCGACTGTAAAAAGAAGTGTGTACACCTGAAGACTTCTAATAAGTCGAATGTAGTATTCTATGGTAGTAAATCGCCGAGACAATCTTGTTGTCTAACGATGATGCAAGCTAAGAGATTTCTGAGGAAGGGTTGTATAGGTTATTTGGCTCACGTGGTTGATACTCGTCGAGTCGAGGGCGAACCGAGTCAGATACCTGTCATAAGGGAATTCACAGATGTCTTCCCAGATGAAATTCCGGGATTGCCGCCGGATAGGGAGGTAGAATTTGTAATTAACTTGGTGCCGAGAGCCGCACCAATATCGAAGGCGCCATATCGAATGACACCGATAGAAATGAAGGAGCTAATGGTCCAATTGCAGGAACTATTAGACAAGGGTTATATCAGACCGAGCGTGTCACCATGGGGAGCGCCAGTTCTGTTCGTAAAGAAGAAGGATGGTTCGATGAGGCTTTGCATCGACTATCGCGAATTGAACAAAGTCACGATTAAGAATAGATACCCGCTGCCCAGAATAGACGATCTGTTTGATCAACTCAAGGGAGCGAAATATTTTTCAAGGATTGATTTGAGAACGGGTTATCATCAACTAAAGGTGAGACAAGAGGATATCCCGAAGACGGCATTCAGAACTCGTTATGGGCATTTCGAGTTTCTGGTAATGTCATTTGGACTGACAAATGCACCAGCGACATTCATGGATATGATGAACAGAGTGTTCAAGCAATATTTGGACAAGTTCATAGTAGTATTCATCGATGACATCTTGGTGTATTCAGTGTCCGAGGAAGAACATGTTGAACACCTAAGGATTGCCTTGGAGACGTTAAGAAGGGAGAAGCTGTACGCAAAATTTTTGAAGTGTGAATTTTGGTTGCAGAGGGTGCAGTTTCTAGGACACGTCATTGACAAGGATGGCGTTTCGGTAGACCCTGCAAAGGTGAAAGCCGTTATCAATTGGGAGCAGTCGAAGACGCCGACGGAGATCAGGAGTTTCCTAGGGTTGGCGGGATACTATCGGAGATTCATCCAGGATTTTTCGAAGATAGCATCACTGTTGACCAATCTAACCAGAAAGACGGTAAAGTTCGTTTGGACGAAAAAGTGCGAGGAAAGTTTCATGGAGCTGAAGAAGAGACTTAGCCAAGCACCGGTGTTGGCTTTACCAGACGACACTGGAGGTTTTGTAGTGTACAGTGATGCTTCACACAAGGGTCTTGATTGTGTGCTAATGCAACACGGCAAAGTCATTGCGTACGCTTCACATCAGTTAAAGGACTATGAGAAAGGGATACCCGACTCATGGCCTGGAGTTAGCAGCAGTAGTAATTCGTTTTGAAAATATGGAGGCACTATCTATATGGAGAGAGGTGTGAGATATATACAGATCACAAGAGTCTGAAATACATCTTCACTCAGAAGGAGCTGAACATGAGGCAGCGCCGATGATTAGAATTGATCAAGGATTACGACTGTGAGATTCTGTACCATCCGGGCAAAGCAAATGTAGTGGCAGATGCTTTGAGTAGGAAAGGCAGGGAGAAATTGATGAAGCTAACAACTCAGGTAGAGTTAATAAAGGAGTTTGAACGTCTAGAATTGGAGATTCAGTATCTGATGGAGACGAACGAGAAATTGTTTACAGTGAAAGTGAGCCTGACCCTATTGGATCAAATCAAGGAGGCTCAAGAAAAGGATGAGGATTGTGATTCAATAAAGAAGAGAATTGCCGAAAGCGAGGAGCTTAAGCATAAGATTGACAACATAGGGTTGCTAAGGTTTGAAGGGAGAGTCTGGGTACCGTTGGATCCGGAGTTAAGGGAAGAAATCCTTCAGGAAGCTCATAGTACGAGGTACTCAGTACATCCCAGAAGCACGAAAATGTATCGGGATTTGTGGCAGTATTTTTGGTGGCCGAATATGAAACGAGAAGTGGCAGAGTGCGTCAGCCGATGTCTGACATGTCAGCAAATTAAAGCAGAGCACCAGCGACCGAGCGGACTGCTTCAACCATTGAAGATTCCGGAGTGGAAGTGGGAGCACATCACAATGGACTTTGTGGTGGGTCTGCCACCGACACAGAAGGGTTTAGACGCCATCTGGGTAATTATGGATCGTCTAACCAAGTCTGCTCATTTCCTACCAATCAAGATACGGTATAAGCTGGAGCAGTTAGCAAAACTTTACGTCAAGGAGATTGTATCGCGTCACGGAGTGCCAGTATCTATTGTATCGGACAGAGATCCGCGCTTCACGTCAAATTTTTGGAGAAGTCTGTAGGTAAGAATGGGAACACAATTGAGGTTGAGTACGATGTATCATCCTCAAACTGACGGCCAGAGCGAGCGAACGATCCAGACCTTAGAAGATATGCTTCGGGCGGTCGTGATGGATTTAAAAGGCAGCTCGGATGACCATTTTCCACTGGGGGAGTTCGCTTACAATAATAGCTATCACGCTAGTATCGACATGCCACCGTACGAAGCGCTATATGGAAGGAAATGCCGAACCCCGATGTGTTGGGACGAGGTTGGAGAGCGAAGACTGCTGGGACCTGAGATGGTGCAGCAGACTTCAGATACAGTACAACTGGTCAGAAAATCGTCTGGTAGCAGCTCAAGATCGCCAGAAGAAATATGCTGACTTACATCGTCAGAAGAGGGACTTTGAAGTTGGTAGCTTTGTGTTTTTGAAGGTATCTCCCTGGAAGGGGAAGATCCGTTTTGGGAAGAAGGGCAAATTGAGCCCTAAGTTTATAGGACCGTTCGAGATTTTGAGGCGGATCGGCAAAGTGGCGTACGAGATAGTGTTACCTCCTGAACTTGAGCACATTCACAACGTGTTTCATGTGTCAGTGTTGTGACCGTATAAACCAGACTACAAGCACGTTATCTCTTATGAACCAATCCAAGTCGAGAAGGACATATCGTACGAGGGAGTTCCCGTCCAGATACTCGATAGGAAGGAACAGAAACTAAGGAATAAGATCATCTATTCCGTCAAGGTCTTTTGGAGGAATCACGCAGTCGAAGAAGCTACGTGGGAAATCGAAGAGAAGATGAAAGCAAATTGCCCGTTTCTATTCGAGTAATGCTATTTTGCAATTCCGAGGACGGAATTTTTATAAGGGGGGAGGGATGTAATGCCCGTGAAATTTTAAACGTCGTTATTAATTAAATATATAAATTTAATTTTTAATGAGTTAGTTTGTGTGCTTATTTGAACCTTTGTGTACATTGGTAGCCTACGTGACGAGGTGATGAATTGATTTAAGTTGAATAAAGGGAGTCACTAATAGTATAGTTAAATTAATGAACAAGCCCTAAGGTTTAATATCAATTAAATTGATAAAGTAATTACTAATTAATCATGCAAGTAAATTGAATATAGTTAGTATATTGAATTGAGTAAATTAATTAATACAAGTATTAATTATTGAGAATATTGTCACATTGAATAATAAAATTTAATAGTCCAATTAGTAATCAACTACTAATTGGTTAACTTATTTAATTAAGGAACTAAGACAAATTATTTATTTGGTCATGGATGTAGTAATTAATAGTGTGACAAATTAATTAATCAATCATTGGGTTAAATTAAATGACCCAATATTGTATTAAATAGTTTTGGATTTTATTAGCCTAATCATTTAAATTGGAAGCCCAATGGTATTTAATGTGTGGTCCAAAACATAGTCACTTGATAAATTAAAGGTGTAACATTAATTTATTATTTAAAGCAACTAGTGGGACAACATTTTTGGGACAAATTTCCCCTCCTTGCCGTGCAACTAAAGAGAAAGAGAGGTAATTGCTTTTCAAGGTCCTAATTTAATTAAGTAACTAGTTGTCTTGGAAGTTGAAATTGTAGACTTGATATAGTAGCTACCTATGATGTCAAGTAGCTACCTATGGTGTCACATAGCTTCCTAAGGTGTCAACTAGCCACCCTAATGACACAAGTCTTTCACTAGCTTCATGATGGCAAGTATAGGTATTCTTGCTTTTTATTTAGTTAATAGGCTAAAGAGTGGTCATTTGTATCTTCATTTTTTCTAAAACCTTGAGAGAGTGTTAGAGAGAGTTTTGGTGAAAGGCAAGAACAAAATCTTGAGAGATTATTAAAGAGAAGGTGGTGTCCAAACCTTAAAGAAGAAGGAGAAGATCTTGGTTGTTTATGTCATCTCCATTTACAACCTACTTTGGAAAGAAGAGAAGAATAGCCATTAAATCTAGGTATGGATATTCATCTCTTTCAAACCCTAGTTATTTGTGTTGGGGTTTTAAATGTTTATTTCTTGATGCCCATGAAAGGAATGAAGTATGTATGGATCTAGGTTTCATTTTGTTAGATCTACATTATTTTAAAAGAATGCTTAACTCATGATTTAAACCTAGGTACTAAGAAATAATGATTTAATATGTTTTATTAATAATATGTTAAGTTCAAGTTTTAAATGACTAGA
Organism: Aralia elata; assembly: GCA_034770075.1. Taxonomy (NCBI): domain Eukaryota; kingdom Viridiplantae; phylum Streptophyta; class Magnoliopsida; order Apiales; family Araliaceae; genus Aralia; species Aralia elata. Next base: position 95,253,071 of record CM068384.1, on the reverse strand, counting down.
ATCTTGCTACATATGTTTGTATAGGATATCATATAGTTTAAATATGTAATGGTATGGGTTTAGGAAGAAAAGTCTAGCAAAAAGCTTGAAATAATTTTTAACCGACGGTTAGAACGTGACTTGTTCGAAGAAATTAACACATTTTGAAATCTATAAATTATTTTTTGGGACTTTAAATTTTCTGGTAATATATGGGTAAGTTAAGAACAAAACCTAGTTGGGATCATTTAAAAAGAAGTTAAAACGAGTGAGTTATGGATTTTTAACCAAAACACCCCGTTGATGGAAAACATGTATGAACAGTCCACTTTCGGGCTGATTTCAGTGTACAAAACGTGTCCAAATTTGTATTTTGATGATGGAATCTTGTAGTTCGAAAAGATACGAGTCTAACGAGTCCGACTGGACCTCAATCGGAGTTATAGATCTCAAGTTATTCAAGTTTTCGCTAAGGACCCTAAATCTGGAAAAAAAGTCCGAAAATACCAAAACTCCCTGCCGGTTCACTATTCACCGAACCGGCGAAATTTTCCAGCGACCGGTTCGGCACTATTCCGGCCGGTTCCGGCGACCCCGTTTGGACCCAAATTTTTCTAAAATCATGTAGAATATTATCATATTTATTTGGTAATTTTTCAGTGTACTTAAGTGATGTTTAGTTTAATTAGTGATTAAAACCTATTTAAATCATTTAAAAATTATTAAATGATAAAGGTTAATACTACTAATTGATTATTAAACTAATTAAATATTGTTTAAGCGTAATTAACTATTTAATTATTATTTAATCAATATTAAGTAATAATTAAATAGAATTAGTGATAATATACTAACTATTTACTATTTAATTAAGATTAAATAATAAATGGGGTTAAATAATTAATCTATTAATATTGGATTAATATCAAATAATTATTAAATAGTGTTTAAATTAATAAACTAATTATTTATTATTTAAATAAGATTAAGTAATAAATAATGATAATTACTCATTTAAATGTTATTCAATTAACATAAAAGTTAATAAATTAATTATTTATTATTTAATAATAAATAATAAATAAGGATAATGATTAATTATTATTCAATGTTTAATTAAATAATAATTAAGGAAAATAAAGTTAATAAATTAATGTTTTATTATTTAATTAAGATTAAATAATAAATAAGGGGTAATAATTATTTAATTATTATTTAATTAATATTAAATACTAATTAAATACCAATACAATTAAATTAATTATTATTTAATTAATATTAATAGACTAATAAATTAATTATTTATTATCATAAATAATAAATAAGGATTATTAACTAATAATTAAAAGACAAATACGACTAATAATTTGATTATTCAAATAATATGTAAATATAATTAGTTATTATTTATTATTAAATAATAACTAAAGGTAATTAAATTAATTACTATTTAACTAATATTAAATAGTAATTAAATGAAGATAGAATTAATAAAATAAAAGAAAGTTTTAAATAACACATTAATTAAACAATTATAATTAATTGTTTAAGGGTTTAATAAGTGTTTAGCACTTAAGAAAAATATTGTTAATTAATTAAATCATCAACCTAAAGATTAATTAAGTGTCTTATATGATTAATGATAGTTTATTAACTTATGTGTGCTATGTGATTTGCTCATTTGCTAAATAAATAGCATAAGTAAGCGTATCGATATACAACTACGCAATGCTAATTGATAGATCGACTTTATCAATGTTAGGTCCTTCAAAGCCAATTAATTAAAGCTAGAATTATTTTGTAGCTGAGCAGACAGGCAAGTTCCTAACCCTAAACTTCTTACATTAATATTGCAAGTTCTTCTTTACTCAACTTTTACATTGAGCAAATTTCTAAGCCTTATGCACTATTTTTAATTCGTGCAAAAAGGTATATATTGTTGCAAGTTATTCTTTAAGCTTGAATCTTATTTTCGAGCACGCTTTAAGTGGTCTAATTACTTTTAAAATTATTCCACATCTGTATATTTATTGACATTCGCACTCGTGCATTTGAAATTCGTATATTTAAATTCAGGAATTTATAAACCATTCATGGTTAAGTCTGAACCCTTGTTCGGTCAGACAATTATGTGAGAATTATATAAAAGCTATCCGAACCAATCAATGGTAAGGATTCTTAGACTGTATGAACACCCCTTTATTTATAGGGGAGTACCCCACGTACCGTATATAAGGTACAAATAGCAGAATTAAGTGTTATGCATATACATAGGGTACGCGAGGCTGATCCCCTCAAGTACGTTATTCTGTAGCCAGTAACCAGAGGGTCAACCAGCTATTGACTCCTTTGGAAGTTATCGTTCAAAGTCTATTTGACTATCAATTGTTCTAAAAGCAATTATTATTCTTGCTTCTGATTTTTTTTCTCTAATGTTGAAATCCCTTTAATATTCCTTCATCATGATATATCTTTATTGTTGCACTTTAAACTTGCTGGGCAAACTCGTTGCTCATTCTTGCTATATCATGACTTCATTGCAGCTAAACCCGAGACGTCAGGGAAGAACAAAGGGAAAGAAAAGATGAAATGATAGACTTCTCGTAGCAGACTTTAGATGCATGTGTTAGTTAATTACTGTTAATGTAATTTAAACCCTGATAGCTATTTAGGGTATGAATTGTGTAAATGTTTAAGGTTAATCGTATTCTGGGACTAGTAACACCTTGTAATGAACAACGTATGTTTATTTTATTCCGCATTTTAGATACCATATGTTGTTATAGGTGGATGTTTATGTTGGATCGTGATGACTGGATCCGGGTATTTGGAAACCCGAATTTGGGGGCGTCACAGGTTGGTATCAAAGCTATAGGTTATAACCCTTAGGAGAAAGAGTTCGTAGGCTATAACCTGAGAGAATATAGAGGAATAGAAGGGGATAGAACTCATATAGAGTTATTTTTGGGTAGAAATTTATTATGATCTTAAAATTGAGGATTTGGATCATACGTTGGTGTTATTAAGCTTGTGAATAATTTGAGGAATGTGTATTGATGAGATAATATGGTAAAGTGAAGACCATTAAGTATGGATGATCCATTGTAAGCTGGAGTTATAAATATTCGAGGTAATTAGATTAATCATTTGATGCTATTGATCAATTATGTGGCTATTGATCAATTTTTGTGGCTATTCATTAGATAAGATATTGGAGTGATGTGGTATGGAGTTTCTTTGTGATGAAGAGAGGGTACCTTAGAATCTGTTGGGTTAAGGTTTACAAGAAGAAAATGATTGATTCGATAAATAATGAATATATCGATATTTTGAAGTGTTAGTTAAGTTATTAAGCTTTATGGTGGAATGCTAGGTGAGACAAAGGTAATGGACTCATATAGAGTTGTTAAGCAAAAGTTGAGAGTATTGAGATGAATGATGTTATATGCAAAAAAAAATAAAATTAAGAGATGACTGATGGCAATTTAGATTGTTTTGATGATTAGAAAGGAGAGACAACGGAGAGATTATAAGAAATGAACCAAGGGTAGATTTAGTGTCTGATCTGGAAAAAGTATCTAAAGATGGAACTGAATGATGAGATAATAGAAATCCCTAAGAAGGATCAATTGGAGCCCGATATAAGGAATATGTGGAGGAAATGAAAGAAAGAAAGGTTAAGTCTAAGAGTTATAAGATCTTTGAGAGTCGTAATGAATGAAGAATAGTAGTCAATGTATATGTACTAGTATATCTATGCATGTAAGAAATGTGAATCTCAGTTTTTGTACAACTAGTAGTTTATCTGTTGTAAGTCCCAACTTTGTGTAAGTTGTGGAGTAGTTTTGTGAATCCCATTTTGTTGTTAGTAACAGAGGGATAAGTGGATATCAGGAATGCTATATGATGTAAGTAGTACGAGGTACTAAGATGAGCTTATTAGTATTTACTAAAGGTGCCTTGAGTTGATATGATGATGATACATTCCCACTTTTCAGATCTAGGGGAATGCAGTTCTTATTAATCCCATCTTTTGTGTCTTAATGGGATAGTTAACATTTATAGGAATGTGCCGGAATTATAAGTGTTTGACACACTAAGGGGTGTATGAATATAAATGTGGTATTATTATTACATGATTGATTATGATCGATTTGTGCCTTGACTCTTAAATGATAACATCAGTAGAATTTTGCACGATGTGTAAAACAAGAAGGATTTATGTAAGGTTTTGTTTAGAACAAACAATGTCGTCAAGGAGACAACCCCGATACACGAGGGTGGAGGAGTCAGTGAATAACGAGGAGGGTCAGACTGACCCCAAGAGGACCTTTGCGAACTTGTTAGAGGAAACGATGCAAGACAGACCAGCCATTGCGGTTGTTTGGCCATGAAATCACATGACGAACTTTACGGGTTTCAAATTACTAGGACCACCGGAGTTTCATGGGAATATGGATTCGAGTGAAGCCCAGACATAGGTAGAAAAAATGGGGAAAGTTTTCAAGGTCGCAAGAATGACCGAGGAACAGAAGACTTCGTTTTCCACTTTCATGAGGAAGGGTGAGTCAAATTACTGGTGGAAGGCGAATAGAAGCCGAGCTGGGGAAGGCGCGACTGCGTGGACTCGTTTTAAGGAGCTGTTTTTCAAAAAAAATTACTTTCTAGAAAGCACGCAGGCAAGTATGGAGATAAAGTTCTTAGATCTGAAGCAAGATGATATGTCAGTAGCAGAGTACGCAACGAAGTTTAACAAACTAGCTAGGTTTGATCCACACCAAGTGGACACCGGAGCTAGGCGAGCGAAGAGATTTGATCAAGGGTTGAAGCCCTGGGCGTATAGTAAGGTTGTGGTTTTACAGATCAACACATTTCCTACGTTACTTAAGGAAGCAATCGTTGCCGAGGAGGAAATGAAGCGTTGACAAAGCACAACCAAGATCAGAAAAGCCATGATGGTCACAAGGAAGGATGTCGTGGGGTCCAAGGACATGGTGTCAGGTATCATCCCAATCAATGATATAAATGCTTATGTGTTATTCGATTCGGGTGCTACCTGCTCTTTTGTTTCCGAAGAATTTGCTAAACGGTTAGACTTACCTCGTGAAAAGTTGGAATACCCTATGAACGTAGAAGTAGCAAACAAGGAAATTATCCCCGTAGAATGCATTCATAGGAATTGTTGTGCCGAGTTACGAGGATTTAAGCTCAGCGTGGATTTGATACCGATTCGTTTGGGGGAGTTCGATGTGATCCTTGGAATGGATTGGTTATCGATTCACGGAGTAGTCATCGACTGTAAAAAGAAGTGTGTACACCTGAAGACTTCTAATAAGTCGAATGTAGTATTCTATGGTAGTAAATCGCCGAGACAATCTTGTTGTCTAACGATGATGCAAGCTAAGAGATTTCTGAGGAAGGGTTGTATAGGTTATTTGGCTCACGTGGTTGATACTCGTCGTCGAGTCGAGGGCGAACCGAGTCAGATACCTGTCGTAAGGGAATTCACAGATGTCTTCCCAGATGAAATTCCGGGATTGCCGCCGGATAGGGAGGTAGAATTTGTAATTAACTTGGTGCCGGGAGCCGCACCAATATCGAAGGCGCCGTATCGAATGGCACCGGTAGAAATGAAGGAGCTAATGGTCCAATTGCAGGAACTATTAGACAAGGGTTATATCAGACCGAGCGTGTCACCATGGGGAGCGCCAGTTCTGTTCGTAAAGAAGAAGGATGGTTCGATGAGGCTTTGCATCGACTATCGCGAATTGAACAAATTCACGATTAAGAATAGATACCCGCTGCCCAGAATAGACGATCTGTTTGATCAACTCAAGGGAGCGAAATATTTTTCAAAGATTGATTTGAGAACGGGTTATCATCAACTAAAGGTGAGACAAGAGGATATCCCGAAGACGGCATTCAGAACTCGTTATGGGCATTTCGAGTTTCTGGTAATGTCATTTGGACTGACAAATGCACCAGCGACATTCATGGATATGATGAACAGAGTGTTCAAGCAATATTTGGACAAGTTCATAGTAGTATTCATCGATGACATCTTGGTGTATTCAGTGTCCGAGGAAGAACATGTTGAACACCTAAGGATTGCCTTGGAGACGTTAAGAAGGGAGAAGCTGTACGCAAAATTTTTGAAGTGTGAATTTTGGTTGCAGAGGGTGCAGTTTCTAGGACACGTCATTGACAAGGATGGCGTTTCGGTAGACCCTGCAAAGGTGAAAGCCGTTATCAATTGGGAGCAGTCGAAGACGCCGACGGAGATCAGGAGTTTCCTAGGGTTGGCGGGATACTATCGGAGATTCATCCAGGATTTTTCGAAGATAGCATCACTGTTGACCAATCTAACCAGAAAGACGGTAAAGTTCGTTTGGACGAAAAAGTGCGAGGAAAGTTTCATGGAGCTGAAGAAGAGACTTAGCCAAGCACCGGTGTTGGCTTTACCAGACGACACTGGAGGTTTTGTAGTGTACAGTGATGCTTCACACAAGGGTCTTGATTGTGTGCTAATGCAACACGGCAAAGTCATTGCGTACGCTTCACATCAGTTAAAGGACTATGAGAAGGGATACCCGACTCATGGCCTGGAGTTAGCAGCAGTAGTATTCGTTTTGAAAATATGGAGGCACTATCTATATGGAGAGAGGTGTGAGATATATACAGATCACAAGAGTCTGAAATACATCTTCACTCAGAAGGAGCTGAACATGAGGCAGCGCCGATGATTAGAATTGATCAAGGATTACGACTGTGAGATTCTGTACCATCCGGGCAAAGCAAATGTAGTGGCAGATGCTTTGAGTAGGAAAGGCAGGGAGAAATTGATGAAGCTAACAACTCAGGTAGAGTTAATAAAGGAGTTTGAACGTCTAGAATTGGAGATTCAGTATCTGATGGAGACGAACGAGAAATTGTTTACAGTGAAAGTGAGCCTGACCCTATTGGATCAAATCAAGGAGGCTCAAGAAAAGGATGAGGATTGTGATTCAATAAAGAAGAGAATTGCCGAAAGCGAGGAGCTTAAGCATAAGATTGACAACATAGGGTTGCTAAGGTTTGAAGGGAGAGTCTGGGTACCGTTGGATCCGGAGTTAAGGGAAGAAATCCTTCAGGAAGCTCATAGTACGAGGTACTCAGTACATCCCAGAAGCACGAAAATGTATCGGGATTTGTGGCAGTATTTTTGGTGGCCGAATATGAAACGAGAAGTGGCAGAGTGCGTCAGCCGATGTCTGACATGTCAGCGAATTAAAGCAGAGCACCAGCGACCGAGCGGACTGCTTCAACCATTGAAGATTCCGGAGTGGAAGTGGGAGCACATCACAATGGACTTTGTGGTGGGTCTGCCACCGACACAGAAGGGTTTAGACGCCATCTGGGTAATTATGGATCGTCTAACCAAGTCTGCTCATTTCCTACCAATCAAGATACGGTATAAGCTGGAGCAGTTAGCAAAACTTTACGTCAAGGAGATTGTATCGCGTCACGGAGTGCCAGTATCTATTGTATCGGACAGAGATCCGCGCTTCACGTCAAATTTTTGGAGAAGTCTGCAGGTAAGAATGGGAACACAATTGAGGTTGAGTACGATGTATCATCCTCAAACTGACGGCCAGAGCGAGCGAACGATCCAGACCTTAGAAGATATGCTTCGGGCGGTCGTGATGGATTTAAAAGGCAGCTCGGATGACCATTTTCCACTGGGGGAGTTCGCTTACAATAATAGCTATCACGCTAGTATCGACATGCCACCGTACGAAGCGCTATATGGAAGGAAATGCCGAACCCCGATGTGTTGGGACGAGGTTGGAGAGCGAAGATTGCTGGGACCTGAGATGGTGCAGCAGACTTCAGATACAGTACAACTGGTCAGAAATCGTCTGGTAGCAGCTCAAGATCGCCAGAAGAAATATGCTGACTTACATCGTCAGAAGAGGGACTTTGAAGTTGGTAGCTTTGTATTTTTGAAGGTATCTCCCTGGAAGGGGAAGATCCGTTTTGGGAAGAAGGGCAAATTGAGCCCTAAGTTTATAGGACCGTTCGAGATTTTGAGGCGGATCGGCAAAGTGGCGTACGAGATAGTGTTACCTCCTGAACTTGAGCACATTCACAACGTGTTTCATGTGTCAGTGTTGTGACCGTATAAACCAGACTACAAGCACGTTATCTCTTATGAACCAATCCAAGTCGAGAAGGACATATCGTACGAGGGAGTTCCCGTCCAGATACTCGATAGGAAGGAACAGAAACTAAGGAATAAGATCATCTATTCCGTCAAGGTCTTTTGGAGGAATCACGCAGTCGAAGAAGCTACGTGGGAAATCGAAGAGAAGATGAAAGCAAATTGCCCGTTTCTATTCGAGTAATCCTATTTTGCAATTCCGAGGACGGAATTTTTATAAGGGGGGAGGGATGTAATGCCCGTGAAATTTTAAACGTCGTTATTAATTAAATATATAAATTTAATTTTTAATGAGTTAGTTTGTGTGCTTATTTGAACCTTTGTGTACATTGGTAGCCTACGTGACGAGGTGATGAATTGATTTAAGTTGAATAAAGGGAGTCACTAATAGTATAGTTAAATTAATGAACAAGCCCTAAGGTTTAATATCAATTAAATTGATAAAGTAATTACTAATTAATCATGCAAGTAAATTGAATATAGTTAGTATATTGAATTGAGTAAATTAATTAATACAAGTATTAATTAATGAGAATATTGTCACATTGAATAATAAAATTTAATAGTCCAATTAGTAATCAACTACTAATTGGTTAACTTATTTAATTAAGGAACTAAGACAAATTATTTATTTGGTCATGGATGTAGTAATTAATAGTGTGACAAATTAATTAATCAATCATTGGGTTAAATTAAATGACCCAATATTGTATTAAATAGTTTTGGATTTTTATTAACCTAATAATTTAAATTGGAAGCCCAATGGTATTTAATGTGTGGTCCAAAACATAGTCACTTGATAAATTAAAGGTGTAACATTAATTTATTATTTAAAGCAACTAGTGGGACAACATTTTTGGGACAAATTTCCCCTCCTTGCCGTGCAACTAAAGAGAAAGAGAGGTAATTGCTTTTCAAGGTCCTAATTTAATTAAGTAACTAGTTGTCTTGGAAGTTGAAATTGTAGACTTGATATAGTAGCTACCTATGATGTCAAGTAGCTACCTATGGTGTCACATAGCTTCCTAAGGTGTCAACTAGCCACCCTAATGACACAAGTCTTTCACTAGCTTCATGATGGCAAGTATAGGTATTCTTGCTTTTTATTTAGTTAATAGGCTAAAGAGTGGTCATTTGTATCTTCATTTTTCTAAAACCTTGAGAGAGTGTTAGAGAGAGTTTGGTGAAAGGCAAGAACAAATCTTGAGAGATTATTAAAGAGAAGGTGGTGTCCAAACCTTAAAGAAGAAGGAGAAGATCTTGGTTGTTTATGTCATCTCCATTTACAACCTACTTTGGAAAGAAGAGAAGAATAGCCATTAAATCTAGGTATGGATATTCATCTCTTTCAAACCCTAGTTATTTGTGTTGGGGTTTTAAATGTTTATTTCTTGATGCCCATGAAAGGAATGAAGTATGTATGGATCTAGGTTTCATTTTGTTAGATCTACATTATTTTAAAAGAATGCTTAACTCATGATTTAAACCTAGGTACTAAGAAATAATGATTTAATATGTTTTATTAATAATATGTTAAGTTCAAGTTTTAAATGACTAGAATCTTGCTACATATGTTTGTATAGGATATCATATAGTTTAAATATGTAATGGTATGGGTTTAGGAAGAAAAGTCTAGCAAAAAGCTTGAAATAATTTTTACCGACGGTTAGAACGTGACTTGTTCGAAGAAATTACACATTTTGAAATCTATAAATTATTTTTGGGACTTTAAATTTTCTGGTAATATATGGGTAAGTTAAGAACAAAACCTAGTTGGAATCATTTAAAAAGAAGTTAAAACGAGTGAGTTATGGATTTTTAACCAAAACACCCCGTTGATGGAAAACATGTATGAACAGTCCACTTTCGGGCTGATTTCAGTGTACAAAACGTGTCCAAATTTGTATTTTGATGATGGAATCTTGTAGTTCGGAAAGATACGAGTCTAACGAGTCCGACTGGACCTCAATCGGAGTTATAGATCTCAAGTTATTCAAGTTTTCGCTAAGGACCCTAAATCTGGAAAAAAAAGTCCGAAAATACCAAAACTCCCTGCCGGTTCACTATTCACCGAACCGGCGAAATTTTCCGGCGACCGGTTCGGCACTATTCCGGCCGGTTCCGGCGACCCCGTTTGGACCCAAATTTTTCTAAAATCATGTAGAATATTATCATATTTATTTGGTAATTTTTCAGTGTACTTAAGTGATGTTTAGTTTAATTAGTGATTAAAACCTATTTAAATCATTTAAAAATTATTAAATGATAAAGGTTAATACTACTAATTGATTATTAAACTAATTAAATATTGTTTAAGCGTAATTAACTATTTAATTATTATTTAATCAATATTAAGTAATAATTAAATAGAATTAGTGATAATATACTAACTATTTACTATTTAATTAAGATTAAATAATAAATGGGGTTAAATAATTAATCTATTAATATTGGATTAATATCAAATAATTATTAAATAGTGTTTAAATTAATAAACTAATTATTTATTATTTAAATAAGATTAAGTAATAAATAATGATAATTACTCATTTAAATGTTATTCAATTAACATAAAAGTTAATAAATTAATTATTTATTATTTAATAATAAATAATAAATAAGGATAATGATTAATTATTATTCAATGTTAATTAAATAATAATTAAGGAAAATAAAGTTAATAAATTAATGTTTTATTATTTAATTAAGATTAAATAATAAATAAGGGGTAATAATTATTTAATTATTATTTAATTAATATTAAATAGTAATTAAATACCAATACAATTAAATTAATTATTATTTAATTAATATTAATAGACTAATAAATTAATTATTTATTATCATAAATAATAAATAAGGATTATTAACTAATAATTAAAGACAAATACGACTAATAATTTGATTATTCAAATAATATGTAAATATAATTAGTTATTATTTATTATTAAATAATAACTAAAGGTAATTAATTAATTACTATTTAACTAATATTAAATAGTAATTAAATGAAGATAGAATTAATAAAATAAAGAAAGTTTAAATAACACATTAATTAAACAATTATAATTAATTGTTTAAGGGTTTAATAAGTGTTTAGCACTTAAGAAAAATATTGTTAATTAATTAAATCATCAACCTAAAGATTAATTAAGTGTCTTATATGATTAATGATAGTTTATTAACTTATGTGTGCTATGTGATTTGCTCATTTGCTAAATAAATAGCATAAGTAAGCGTATCGATATACAACTACGCAATGCTAATTGATAGATCGACTTTATCAATGTTAGGTCCTTCAAAGCCAATTAATTAAAGCTAGAATTATTTGTAGCTGAGCAGACAGGCAAGTTCCTAACCCTAAACTTCTTACATTATTGCAAGTTCTTCTTTACTCAACTTTTACATTGAGCAAATTTCTAAGCCTTATGCACTATTTTTAATTCGTGCAAAAAGGTATATATTGTTGCAAGTTATTCTTTAAGCTTGAATCTTATTTTCGAGCACGCTTTAAGTGGTCTAATTACTTTTAAAATTATTCCACATCTGTATATTTATTGACATTCGCACTCGTGCATTTGAAATTCGTATATTTAAATTCAGGAATTTATAAACCATTCATGGTTAAGTCTGAACCCTTGTTCGGTTAGACAATTATGTGAGAATTTATAAAAGCTATCCGAACCAATCAATGGTAAGGATTCTTAGACTGTATGAACACCCCTTTATTTATAGGGGAGTACCCCACGTACCGTATATAAGGTACAAATAACAGAATTAAGTGTTATGCATATACATAGGGTACGCGAGGCTGATCCCCTCAAGTACGTTATTCTGTAGCCAGTAACCAGAGGGTCAACCAGCTATTGACTCCTTTGGAAGTTATCGTTCAAAGTCTATTTGACTATCAATTGTTCTAAAAGCAATTATTATTCTTGCTTCTGATTTTTTTTTCTCTAATGTTGAAATCCCTTTAATATTCCTTCATCATGATATATCTTTATTGTTGCACTTTAAACTTGCTGGGCAAACTCGTTGCTCATTCTTGCTATATCATGACTTCATTGCAGCTAAACCCGAGACGTCAGGGAAGAACAAAGGGAAAGAAAAGATGAAATGATAGACTTCTCGTAGCAGACTTTAGATGCATGTGTTAGTTAATTACTGTTAATATAATTTAAACCCTGATAGCTATTTAGGGTATGAATTGTGTAAATGTTTAAGGTTAATCGTATTCTGGGACTAGTAACACCTTGTAATGAACAACGTATGTTTATTTTATTCCGCATTTTAGATACCATATGTTGTTATAGGTGGATGTTTATGTTGGATCGTGATGACTGGATCCGGGTATTTGGAGACCCGAATTTGGGGGCGTCACAATTATGTATTTTATTCATAATATATAATATTCATATATACATTAATATATATATATATATATATATATATACACCATATATATACTAATGTAGTTATGATAACATTATTTGGTAATTTATACATTTATCAACATGTATAAATTCCTTCCAATAAGAATGGAATTAATCCATTTAATAAAATAACACATTTAGTGTAACAAACCAACTCTATTAAAATAATTAATATTCAATTGATTAATTATTTTAATTGACTTATTTAATGTATACAACTAATTTTGTATAATTAAATTTAATTATCTCTTTCCTTCTATAAATTGTTTATGTTACATTATGGTAACATGATTCTCATTATTAACTAATTAAAAGAAAATACTCGTAACTTTCTTTATTCAATTAATCAGTATGAGTATTTTAATTCACCAATTTTTCAAATAGTGAACTAATTATCTCATTCCATATTAATTTATATTCATTTGACATAATATAATATATTAAGCCATTACATAAATATATTACATTATGTGTAATATATTTAAAATAATGAATTTAAGTAACTCCTTCATATTTATTAAAACAAAGATACTTACATTAATTCACTATTTGAATTAAGTGACTTAATCACATCATTTATGAAATTTAATTCATAATAATCTCATTGTCATTCAAGGCTTATTATTACAACTGAATCTCAATTAATCAATATTAATTAATTGATCTTCTTCACTTCCATAATTCATTTCGTAATGAACTCAACTAACTAATTTAATAGTGCAATTAACTATTAATTCTTATTTTAATAATTATGAAAAATCCGGGTTGTCACAGATTTAATTAAGTGAATAAACTTGCTCATGAAATTTAATTCATAGCGAATTCATTACAAGACTTCATAATCAAATAATCTCATTTCATAATATAATTTAATTTAATCTCCATTTATTAAATACTTCTAACCATTTATTTACATTATATTCCTATTAAAATAATTTACTATTATAAATTATTTTAATTTGCTCATCAATAGATACAAAAGTTTTGTATCTTTAAAGCTATCTATCTCTTTAAATAAATTGATTCCCACAATTTATTTCAAACTAAATCAAATATATAATAATATATTCAATAATTTTCTTCTCTCTATAAATTGTTTTCTCACAATTTATTTAACTATAGCAAATATAATAATATACTCACTACATAAAAAAAAACATGCATACATTTTACCCAATAAAATGGAGGTTATTAAATATATTTGATACCTCCAATTTACTATATTAAAATAATTTAATTTAATAATTTCCTTCATCATAAATTTTTTTTTATCCATCTCATTTCTTCTTAATAAATTAATTATACAATTTATTTACATGAAATAATAAATATATAATAACAATATATTTATTATTTACAAAAATCACATATTGCATAGAACGTATTCACTTATGCAATATAATATCACATCACATACCACCAAATAAGAATTTTATTTATTAAATTCTTATTTTAATATTTTTCTGAAAATCCGGGTCATCACATTCTTCCCCTCTTATAAGGATTTCGTCCCCGAAATCACAATACCGAACCTTACTTACACGGTTCACATCTCCTTTCAACATTCTGTACCGTTGAATAATCTCAACACGTCGTGTTAACATAGGTGTTATATTACCTAGTTCACACATTTTCTCAACAATTCTTTATAGGTTTTATTACATAACCGTTATTAACTCGATACACCCCGAGTATTACCAGTCTTAACCCATCAACATCCTTTTCTAAGGATCAAGGCAATCAAACTTATGATTTACTAAACTCATAAACTCTCGGGATATCATATTCACCCCTTCTTCTAAGAATTTTGTCCTTGAAATCTCAATTCATTAGTCTTCATTGAGTTCTATGACAAACTTTCTCTTCTAGAGATCATTCTGAATTCATCGTACGTTTCGTACATCTCCTCTCTTTTTTCTTTCATTACGCTATTCTTTCTCAAGAATACTTCTAGACTTGTCGCATTTCACGACTACTTCTTTTATAAGAACATCATCCCCTTCTATACTCAATTACCAGAATTAAAATTCTCCACAATTGATCAATAATTGTGAAGCAATATAAATAATTCAAGAATTTTGAAGATTCGCTTAGGAATAGCTTTCTGTATCATCTTACTGGTCATATAAACCGAAATTTTCTTTTTGAAAAGGTTTAAACAGAAATTTATCTGTAAATCGTTCTGTCTTACAGGCACGTAGGTGATCAGCCTGTTATGCCCTATGTTGATCAGTGTTATCTATAGGAATGACATTTACGTTCATCGTCACCGCTATTCAGCGCAAACAGAATTTTCCAATTCAGGGTTGTTCTGTGTTGATCAACACTATCTGTGTGGCCGCCATTCGGCGCCAATTGAACGATATTTGTTCATCTGTGCCACCATTTGGTGCTATAAATTTTTTTCCTAATTCAGGGATTTTCATACAAAATCTGGAGTCCAAACCAAATCAATTTAGTTGGACAATTCAAAATCGATATCTGAATCTGTGTCTAGCCGATTCAAAAAGGCACTTGACACTTCTTGATTTACTAAAATACTGAAAATCATTTTATGACGCATAGGACCGCTCTGTTTTAATAGTACGCTGAGCATGCCGTCATTTTATGACTTTGTCATTCTACATCATACCATAGTGGGCTGACGATCCTTAGATCACATCCAACACTAGGTTGGACTGCATTGATGACTCCATTATTTAAAATACATTTTGATATTTTCAACTTTGTCTAGCCAAAACAATTAGCATAGACATAAGAAATAATCGAACTTTTTTTTTATTTAAAACCTATTGGTTTAATGATTTGACCCAATATATTTTTCAAAAAGACAACAGTGCAACTACCAGCACGATTTCAATAAATTTCGAAATCTAGCCTTGCTAGAAGATTTGGAATATCCATTTCTCCACTCATCAGCTTTAACTTTCTCCATAGTTCCACTATATAATCCTATCCATCTCTAATATCATCAATTCGCAATACACTAAAAATAATTAGCTCTTAATTTATAACACTCTTATTCCCTAATATAGTTCGTCAAACTTACCACATTTTATGTGTTCAGAAACTTACCATAAAAATATGAGTTTAGGAACTTGTCTTAGCGATACGTAGTCCAAGAACTAATCAGAGACTGTCCATATGCTTAGGGGCTCAAAACACATCATATGATTACGAGTCACAAACTTGCCATAAGCATGAGTTTTAAGAACTCACACCTAATCTTATATTTTCTAATTATCAAATATACATATGAGAAAAGAATCACCTTCTGGCCATATATATACCGATAGCGTGACACCGACATTTCAACGATTATCAATATGATAAACTAAGTGGTAGTTAAACCAAGCACAAAACCTCTGCCCATACAAAGGTGTGTACAACTCAGCTATCACATGAGTCCTTAATTGAAATCCCACCCAATCTTAGCTTGTTCTTTTCTTGCTCTTTGCTTAATACGAATCTTCTTTAATCCGTATTCCATTTCTATAACTCTTCTGAGTTTTCTTTGTACTATCTCATAGTGACTTCTTTCTATAGCATTCACCTAAAATTTTAATCATTCAATTGATCATCTGTCATTTCATGACTTAATCAGATCACATCGTGATCTTACTCTATGACCTTCTTTTCTTGCAACCTTTTATCATTCTATGATCGTTTTATTTTTACGATCTTATGCATTTCCTTTTTAATTATATAGTTTTATGATCATTTGAATCAGGTGTCCCCTGGCCTCTTTTTCTTGCCTATTAAGATTCTTCTTTGAATCTTTGTGTATTATCTCAATGCATGCTTTATGAATTTCTAAATTCTTTTTAATAACGTTTAACCCTTAATCGGGTTTATGCTTATCACATTCTTCTTTTCATCAACCTTATTCACGGTTATAGGCCAGGATACTATTTCCTAAGGTTTATAACCCTTAGCTCTGATACCAAGTGTAACGCCCCCAAAATCGGGACTAACTTAATCCAAAATTAAGACTATTCTTAATCCCGACCTTGTGCGTTAATACTATCTTGTTCTAGTTTTAAAACATTACACTTAGATAAAATAATAGCTAAAAATGCGGATAATTAAAACGTTTTTTTTCTATATCTTTCTTTCTATTCCCTGAATCGCAACCTTTACGATTATGAATCGAAGTAAATATGAGTATACATGACTCAATTCTACATTCGAATTATCTCTATATAGTATTATCACTATACAACTTTATATTACAAACCAATCACCACAATACAATCTCATTCCGAAATAAACATTCCTTCTTTATTAAATATTTCAAACTTAACATATCTGTCAATTACATATATCAAACTATCAACTTAGTTCTATACAACTTTTAATTCAAGAAAATGTAATCCTTCGCATATCTTCTAATCCTTATCGTCCAGATATTCAGAAATATCCCATCATATCATTAACCTGCAAAAAATTTATTTTTGCAAGCTTGAGCTCGACAGCTCAGCAAATCCAACAGTTTTCATGCTCAGTCCATTCATTATAATCATTCGACTATGTATATTATACATGCATTATAACTCTAAACAATGCGATTTCATATGCTTAATATATCATATATCACATATAGATTGAGTCCCATAACTCAATCAACTTAGTCATAATTTTACTTTCATAATTCATAGCGCATAGTATGAAATTTAGCATGCTTCTGGAGATTTCATTCATAATGCGATAAAGATTACATATAATCAATATCAAATTCATATATCACAATAGAACTGAAAGACTTGTCTCGGTCCGTAGTTCATCATCTGTATTATTCGCATCCAATATTTCTTTTTCTTACAGAATGAACGAATAATGTCTTGACATTTTTTTTTCACATACCTAATCCATGCTTATATGTGAATCTTTTATTTGTACCTTGTTGAACACACAGATAAGCAGAAAGAACTACACCTCAGATTTAAACAAGACTAGTTTTATGTCACAACTTTCATTGAAAGAGTATTACTGTTTCTTCAGGAACACTTAAGTGGAAACAGTAATATGCTAATATATCTACTATATAATAAATAGTAGATAACCAAATATACTATATAATTATATTATATTATACTATATAATATTATTATATTATATATATTATTATTTTAGTTAGTAAGTGTATAAGCAGGTATTATTATTTTTTTCCTTCTCTTCAATCACTATATTCTTCATAACACTTGGATTATAGATACTAGTGCAGCAAATCACGTGTTGTGATTTGCATTCCATGATTGACATTATAGATGTTTCACCTCCATTGATTGTTCAGTTTTCAAATAATTTTCCATTACTTGTTTCCAAAATGGGATATGTGGTTCTCACACCTGCTATCACACTTTATAATATATATATATACATATATATATATATATATTTAACCTTAGTTGATGACTTCTCAAGAGCTACATGGACTTTTCTATTATCTACTAAACATGTGCCATCTACTTTACAGTCTTTCTTTGTCTATGTTAAGAACCATTTTAGTACATCCATTAAAACAATTAGAATAGATAATGGTACCGAGTTTTTTTTTTTAAACTCTGAACTTGGTCCATTTTTACTTCTAAATGGTGTCTTGGATTATATTACTTCAGCAAATTATAACATTCCAGGCTAAGGCTTCCCTTTTAAGCATTTCATCAAACACATTATAAGCATATTAATTTCATGAGCATTACCTGATTATAAGATTTCTACTCCTTGCCACCAAAACTAAGAATACCCTTCTACTCACAAAATATCCACTTTTAATTAAAAATTCAAATACCAATTTCTAATTCTGTTATTGATATTCTCAAATTTTAAACTATGCATAAAACCCATTACATATTTTTCATCATATCCCCAGTTACAATAAAATTACCCAACAATCAATAGACCACATTTGCCAACCGATTTTGTTCATTTAAAGGAACACCCAATTTATCAAAGTACTTAATAAGCTCAGGATTAGCCTCATCAAAACTATTCAAAGTAGGCTTCTTTTTGGGTTTAGAATAATAACAAATATCTTGAAAATCAATTGCAGAGCAACTATTATAAGACCATTTTGGTTCCGTTGAGCTTGAAGATGAAGACTTACCTATTAGAGGGTCCGATTCAATGGTCTGGGACTTGTAATCAACATCAGCTCTTAACTTGAACAGACTTGAATTATGGGTTTTTAGGTTCCAAAAATTTTGGGATATCGAGTTTTTTGTAAAACCCTTTTTTTTTGGAACGGAATGGATGAAAAATGAGAAAGCACGGGAAGAACTGTGCTTATCAGCTTTTCTCATTTCCCAAATATTAACTTAGTGTCCTTTCCTGACTAAATATATTAACACCTCCTACTTACTAAGATAATGACTCAGTATACATGTATTTATATATTATCCCTCTTATACCCTGCATTCTTATTAAACATATAATACATATATACACTGTAATCATTATGTATTTTATTCATAATATATAATATTCATATATACATTAATATATGTATATATATATATATACACACACCATATATATACTAATGTAGTTATGATAACATTATTTGGTAATTTATACATTTATCAACATGTATAAATTCCTTCGAATAAGAATGGAATTAATCCATTTAATAAAATAACACATTTAGTGTAACAAACCAACTCTATTAAAATAATTAATATTCAATTGATTAATTATTTTAATTCACTTATTTAATTTATACAACTAATTTTGTATAATTAAATTTAATTATCTCTTTCCTTCTATAAATTGTTTATGTTACATTATGGTAACATGATTCTCATTATTAACTAATTAAAAGAAAATACTCGTAACTTTCTTTATTCAATTAATCAGTATGAGTATTTTAATTCACCAATTTTTCAAATAGTGAACTAATTATCTCATTTCATATTAATTTATATTCATTTAGCATAATATAATATATTAAGCCATTACATAAATATATTACATTATGTGTAATATATTTAAAATAATGAATTTAAGTAACTCCTTCATATTTATTAAAACAAAGATATTTACATTAATTCACTATTTGAATTAAGTGACTTAATTACATCATTTATGAAATTTAATTCATAATAATCTCATTGCCATTCAAGGCTTATTATTACAACTGAATCTCAATTAATCAATATTAATTAATTGATCTTCTTCACTTCCATAATTCATTTCGTAATGAACTCAACTAACTAATTTAATAGTGCAATTAACTATTAATTCTTATTTTAATAATTATGAAAAATCCGGGTTGTCACAGATTTAATTAAGTGAATAAACTTGCTCATGAAATTTAATTCATAGCGAATTCATTACAAGACTTCATAATCAAATAATCTCATTTCATAATATAATTTAATTTAATCTCCATTTATTAAATACTTCTAACCATTTATTTACATTATATTCCTATTAAAATAATTTAATATTATAAATTATTTTAATTTGCTCATCAATAGATACAAAAGTTTTGTATATTTAAAGCTATCAATCTCTTTAAATAAATTGATTCCCACAATTTATTTCAAACTAAATCAAATATATAATAATATATTCAATAATTTTCTTCTCTCTATAAATTGTTTTCTCACAATTTATTTAACTATAGCAAATATAATAATATACTCACTACATAAAAAAAACATGCATACATTTTACCCAATAAAATGGAGGTTACTAAATATATTTGATACCACCAATTTACTATATTAAAATAATTTAATTTAATAATTTCCTTCATCATAATTTTTTTTTACCCATCTCATTTCTTCTTAATAAATTAACTATACAATTTATTTACATGAAATAATAAATATATAATAACAATATATTTATTATTTACAAAAATCACATATTGCATAGAACGTATTCACTTATGCAATATAATATCACATCACATACCACCAAATAAGAATTTTATTTATTAAATTCTTATTTTTAATATTTTTTTTTTGAAAATCCGGGTCATTACATTCTTCCCTTCTTATAAGGATTTCGTCCTCGAAATCACAATACCGAACCTTACTTACACGGTTCACATCTCCTTTCAACATTCTGTACCGTTGAATAATCTCAACACGTCGTGTTAACATAGGTGTTATATTACCTAGTTCATACACTTTCTTAACAACTCTTTATAGGTTTTATTACATAACCATTATTAACTCGATACACCCCGAGTATTACCAGTCTTAACCCATCAACATCCTCTTCTAAGGATCAAGGCAATCAAACTTATGATTTACTAAACTCATAAACTCTCGGGATATCACATTCACCCCTTCTTCTAAGAATTTTGTCCTTGAAATCTCAATTCATTAGTCTTCGTTCATTCGATTCATTGAATTCACTCATTGAGTTCTATGACAAACTTTCTCTTCTAGAGATCATTCTGAATTCATCGTACGTTTCGTACATCTCTTCTTTTTTTTCTTTCATTACGCTATTCTTTCTCAAGAATACTTCTAGACTTGTCGCATTTCACGACTACTTCTTTTCTAAGAACATCATCCCCTTCTATACTCAATTACCAGAATTGAAATTCTCCACAATTGATCAATAATTGTGAAGCAATATAAATAATTCAAGAATTTTGAAGATTCGCTTAGGAATAGCTTTCTGTATCATCTTACTGGTCATATAAACCGAAATTTTCTTTTTGAAAAGGTTTAAACAGAAATTTATCTGTAAACCGTTCTGTCTTACAGGCACGTAGGTGATCAACCTGTTATGCCCTGTGTTGATCAGTGTTATCTACAGGAACGACATTTACGTTCATCGTCACCGCTATTCAGGGCAAACAGAATTTCCCAATTCAGGGTTGTTCTGTGTTGATCAACATTATCTGTGTGGCCGCCATTCGGCGCCAATTGAATGATATTCGTTCATCTGTGCCACCATTTGGTGCTATAAATTTTTTTCCTAATTCAGGGATTTTCATACAAAATCTGGAGTCCAAACCAAATCAATTTAGTTGGACAATTCAAAATCGATATCTGAATCTGTGTCTAGCCGATTCAAAAAGGCACTTGACACTTCATGATTTACTAAAATACTGAAAATCATTTTATGATGCATAGGACCGCTCTGTTTTAACAGTACGCTGAGCATGCCGTCATTTTATGACTTTGTCATTCTACATCATACCATAGTGGGCTGACGATCCTTAGATCACATCCAACACTAGGTTAGACTGCATTGATGACTCCATCATTTAAAATATATTTTGATATTTTCAACTTTATCTAGCCAAAACAATTAGCATAGACATAAGAAATAACCGAACTTTTTTTTTTATTTAAAACCTATTGGTTTAATGATTTGACCCAATATATTTTTCAAAAAGACAACAGTGCAACTACCAGCACGATTTCAATAAATTTCGAAATCTAGCCTTGCTAGAAGATTTGGAATATCCATTTCTCCACTCACCAACTTTAACTTTCTCCATAGTTCCACTATATAATCCTATCCATCTCTAATATCATCAATTCGCAATACACTAAAAATAATTAGCTCTTAATTTATAACACTCTTATTCCCTAATATAGTTCGTCAAACTTACCACAGTTTATGTGTTCAGAAACTTACCATAAAAATATGAGTTTAGGAACTTGTCCTAGCGATACGTAGTCCAAGAATTAATCAGGGACTGTCCATATGCTTAGGGGCTCAAAACACATCATATGATTATGAGTCACAAACTTGCCATAAGCATGAGTTTTAAGAACTCACACCTAATCTTATATTTTCTAATTATCAAATATACATATGAGAAAAGAATCACATTCTGGCCATATATATACCGATAGCGTGACACCGACATTTCAACGATTATCAATATGATAAACTAAGTGGTCGTTAAACCAAGCACAAAACCTCTGCTCATACAAAGATGTGTACAACTCAGCTATCACATGAGTCCTCAATTGAAATCCCACCCAATCTTAGCTCGTTCTTTTCTTGCTCTTTGCTTAATACGAATCTTCTTTAATCCGTATTCCATTTCTATAACTCTTCTGAGTTTTCTTTGTACTATCTCATAGTACCTTCTTTCTATAGCATTCAACTAAAATTTTAATCATTCAATTGATCATATGCCATTTCATGACTTAATAAGATCACATCGTGATCTTACTCTACGACCTTCTTTTCTTGTAACCTTTTATCATTCTATGATCGTTTTATTTTTACGATCTTATGAATTTCCTTTTCAATTATATAGTTTTATGATCATTTGAATCAGGTGTCCCCTGGCCTCTTTTTCTTGCCTATTAAGATTCTTCTTTGAATCTTTGTGTATTATCTCAATGCATGCTTTATGAATTTCTAAATTCTTTTTAATAACGTTTAACCCTTAATCGGGTTTATGCTTATCACATTCTTCTTTTCATAAACCTTATTCACGGTTATAGGCTAGGATACTCTTTTCTAAGGTTTATAACCCTTAGCTCTGATACCAAGTGTAACGCCCCCAAAATCGGGACTAACTTAATCCAAAATTAAGACTATTCTTAATCTCGACCTTATGCGTTAATACTATCTTGTTCTAGTTTTAAAACATTACACTTAGATAAAATAATAGCTGAAAATGCGGATAATTAAAACGTTTTTTTTCTATATCTTTCTTTCTATTCCCTGAATCGCAACCTTTACGATTATGAATCGAAGTAAATATGAGTATACATGACTCAATTCTACATTCGAATTATCTCTATATAGTATTATCACTCTACAACTTTATATTACAAACCAATCACCACAATACAATCTCATTCCGAAATAAACATTCCTTCTTTATTAAATATTTCAAACTTTACATATCTGTCAATTACATATATCAAACTATCAACTTAGTTCTATACAACTTTTAATTCAAGAAAATGTAATCCTTTGCATATCTTCTAATCCTTATCGTCCAGATATTCAGAAATATCCCATCATATCATTAACCTGCAAAAAAATTATTTTTGCAAGATTGAGCTCGACAGCTCAGCAAATCCAACAGTTTTCATGCTCAGTCCATTCATTATAATCATTCGACTTTGTATATCATACATGCATTATAACTCTAAACAATGCGATTTCATATGCTTAATATATCACATATCACATATAGATTGAGTCCCATAACTCAATCAACTTAGTCATAATTTGACTTTCATAATTCATAGCGCATAGTATGAAATTTAGCATGCTTCTAGAGATTTCATTCATAATGCGATAAAGATTACATATACTCAATATCAAATTCATATATCACAAAAGAACTGAAAGACTTGCCTCGGTCCGTAGTTCATCATATGTATTATTCGTATCCAATATTTCTTTTTCTTACAGAATGAACAAATAATGTCTTGACATTTTTTCCACACACCTCATCCATGCTTATATGTGAATCTTTTATTTGTACCTTGTTGAACACACAGATAAGCAGAAATAACTACACCTCAGATTTAAACAAGACTAGTTTTATGTCACAACTTTCATTGAAAGAGTATTACTGTTTCTTAAGGAACACTTAAGTGGAAACAGTAATATGCTAATATATCTACTATATAATAAATAGTAGATAACCAAATATAC
Source organism: Aralia elata (assembly GCA_034770075.1). Taxonomy (NCBI): domain Eukaryota; kingdom Viridiplantae; phylum Streptophyta; class Magnoliopsida; order Apiales; family Araliaceae; genus Aralia; species Aralia elata. Next base: position 95,228,855 of record CM068384.1, on the reverse strand, counting down.
TATATAATTATATTATATTATACTATATAATATTATTATATTATATATATTATCATTTTAGTTAGTAAGTGTATAAGCAGGTATTATTATTTTTTTTCCTTCTCTTCAATCACTATATTCTTCATAACACTTGGATTATAGATACTAGTGCAGCAAATCACGTGCTGTGATTTGCATTCCATGATTGACATTATAGATATTTCACCTCCATTGATTGTTCAGTTTTCAAATAATTTTCCATTACTTGTTTCGAAAATGGGATATGTGGTTCTCACACCTGCTATCACACTTTATAATATATATATATATATATATATATATATATCCTAACCTTAGTTGATGTCTTCTCAAGAGCTACATGGACTTTTCTACTATCTACTAAACATGTGCCATCTACTTTACAGTCTTTCTTTGTCTATGTTAAGAACCATTTTAGTACATCCATTAAAACAATTAGAATAGATAATGGTACCGAGTTTTTTTTTTTTTAAACTCTGAACTTGGTCCATTTTTACTTCTAAATGGTGTCTTGGATTATATTACTTCAGCAAATTATAACGTTCCAGGCAAAGGCTTCCCTTTTAAGCATTTCATCAAACACCTTATAAGCATATTAATTTCATGAGCATTACCTGATTATAAGATTTCTACTCCTTGCCACCAAAACTAAGAACACCCTTCTACTCACAAAATATCCACTTTTAATTAAAAACCCAAATACCAATTTCAAATTCTGTTATTGATATTCTCAAATTTTAAACTATGTATAAAACCCATTACAGATTTTTCATCATATCCCCAGTTACAATCAAATTACCCAACAATCAATAGACCACATTTGCCAACCGATTTTGTTCATTTAAAGGAACACCCAATTTATCAAAGTACTTAATAGGCTCAGGATTAGCCTCATCAAAACTATTCAAAGTAGGCTTCTTTTTGGGTTTAGAATAATAACAAATATCTTGAAAATCAATTGCAGAGCAACTATTATAAGACCATTTTGGTTCCGTTGAGCTTGAAGATGAAGACTTACCTGTTAGAGGGTCCGATTCAATGGTCTGGGACTTGTAATCAACATCAGCTCTTAACTTGAACAGACTTGAATTATGGGTTTTTAGGTTCCAAAAATTTTGGGATATCGAGTTTTGGGTAAAACCTTTTTTTTTTTTTTTTGTAACGGAATGGATGAAAAATGCGAGAGAAGGGGAAGAACTGTGCTTATCAGCTTTTCTCATTTCCCAAATATTAACTTAGTGTCCTTTCCTGACTAAATAGATTAACACCTCCTACTTACTAAGATAATGACTCAGCAGACATGTATTTATATATTATCCCTCTTATACGCTGCATTCTTATTAAACATATAATACATATATACATTGTAATCATTATGTATTTTATTCATAATATATAATATTCATATATACATTAATATATATATATATACACCATATATATACTAATGTACTTATGATAACATTATTTGATAATTTATACATTTATCAACATGTATAAATTCCTTCCAATAAGAATGGAATTAATCCATTTAATAAAATAACACATTTAGTGTAACAAACCAACTCTATTAAAATAATTAATATTCAATTGATTGATTATTTTAATTCACTTATTTAATGTATACAACTAATTTTGTATAATTAAATTTAATTATCTCTTTCCTTCTATAAATTGTTTATGTTACATTATGGTAACATGATTCTCATTATTAACTAATTAAAAGAAAATACTCGTAACTTTCTTTATTCAATTAATCAGTATGAGTATTTTAATTCACCAATTTTTCAAATAGTGAACTAATTATCTCATTCCATATTAATTTATATTCATTTGGCATAATATAATATATTAAGCCATTACATAAATATATTACATTATGTGTAATATATTTAAAATAATGAATTTAAGTAACTCCTTCATATTTATTAAAACAAAGATACTTACATTAATTCACTATTTGAATTAAGTGACTTAATCACATCATTTATGAAATTTAATTCATAATAATCTCATTGCCATTCAAGGCTTATTATTACAACTGAATCTCAATTAATCAATATTAATTAATTGATCTTCTTCACTTCCATAATTCATTTCGTAATGAACTCAACTAACAAATTTAATAGTGCAATTAACTATTAATTCTTATTTTAATAATTATGAAAAATCCGGGTTGTCACAGATTTAATTAAGTGAATAAACTTGCTCATGAAATTTAATTCATAGCGAATTCATTACAAGACTTCATAATCAAATAATCTCATTTCATAATATAATTTAATTTAATCTCCATTTATTAAATACTTCTAACCATTTATTTACATTATATTCCTATTAAAATAATTTAATATTATAAATTATTTTAATTTGCTCATCAATAGATACAAAAGTTTTGTATCTTTAAAACTATCCATCTCTTTAAATAAATTGATTCCCACAATTTATTTCAAACCAAATCAAATATATAATAATATATTCAATAATTTTCTTCTCTCTATAAATTATTTTCTCACAATTTATTTAACTATAGCGAATATAATAATATACTCACTACATAAAAAAAACATGCATACATTTTACCCAATAAAATGGAGGTTATTAAATATTTTTGATACCACGAATTTACTATATTAAAATAATTTAATTTAATAATTTCCTCATCATAATTTTTTTTACCCATCTCATTTCTTCTTAATAAATTAATTATACAATATATTTACTTGAAATAATAAATATATAATAATAATAATATATTTATTATTTACAAAAATCACATATTGCATAGAACGTATTCACTTATGCAATATAATATCACATCACATACCACCAAATAAGAATTTTATTTATTAAATTCTTATTTTATTATTTTTTTTGAAAATCCGGGTCATCACAATAGATCTGGTGCTCACTATCTAAAAATATTCACATTTATCTGCCCAATATTAAACGATAATAACATTAAACTTAATAAATCATCTTCCCACGAAGGGTTACAACTTAAACATCTCAATAAATCCCAGGTCATCTAACCCTTAATACATCAATGCGGAAGTAATACATAAAGTTAAATAAGTCTTTATTACATAAACTTCATCAAATAAATAAACAGGTCGACAGCTACTTGTGCATCTTGCCTTTGCCCTTACTAGTGGACGGTTCATCTGACTTCTTGACCTTAACTGCAATATTTAATGCAAGGGTGAGCAAAACAAATGCCCACTATGGTAACAATAACTATTGCGTCATCGAAATAAGCATTAAACAGAGTTTATTTGAACAACAAGGTAAACAATAACTGATAGCTCAATAGAAAGTTTAGCCGAGAGTTGGAAATGATATCAACAGAACATCTGAGGGTCACAAGACCTCGAAATATGTCCCAGGTTAACGAGTATCTCTACCGTAACCTTTAACAGTATTGTCATTGGATTCCGTACCAAAAGAAGTTTGGTTTGGATTAGCTTCAAGGAATGTTTAAGTCGTTTGAACGCTCATCAACTATGGACTAGCTGAATCAATAAGGGTTTGCTAGCCACTTAAGAGTTTGATTCAATAATCAGCTCATACAATAAAATTCATGTTCAAATGCGATTAATAAAGAATTATAAACGGATAGCTAAGAATCTCAAACAAAACATAAGGAATGGACATTACTATTATAAACCTTGCTTGAACAATAATAAATCAAGGTTATAAAGCTTGCTCGATGAAAGAGTAGCAAGTTAGGGATAGAAAACTTGCTTAATAAAAAGTAAAGTTAAGGTACTTGCTCAATGTAAAAGTAGGGTTCAAAAACATGCATCGATATATAAAAGTAAGTGAGATAGAAAACTTGCCTCGATTGCTTGCTACAATTAATGTTAACTATTTGCTCTTTGAGTGATCTATACATACAAGTCACATTGAATAATTAATATTCATAGTTCAATTAACTATTATTTTTTTTACAAATGATTGTTCACTTATAACTTAAACTCTCACTTAAACTCTTGTTAAGACACCATATACTTATTATATTGCTTCATATATGTGAAATTATTCTATTTTAAAATCTGGAAAAATTTCTTCTTCTTCTTTCTGGGTTTTTAACCCGACTCGACCCGGCCCGACCGACCCGACCCGGTCAGACCCAGTTGACCCGTACCGACGCTGCTGCGTTGGTTTTGAACTATATTCCGGCGCTGCTGTGCCCAATTTTGCCTGCCCAGCTGCGCTGCGATACAGGCTCAGGCACTTCGTTTCGCGATTCAGCATTTTCAGACCAATTTCTTCCAATTTTCTTCACCCAATTAACAAATTGAACATACCCATACATTATATATGATGTAAAACTAATACCCAACACTTCTAAGTTGATTCTAACAACACCCAAAGCTTTAATAACCAATTTAAAAGCCAAAATTCACTATTCATGTTTTATTTTCTTATTTTGACACTTTTAATGAAATCAAGCACCACAAATCCGTGTTTCAACCATTTTAATTCATTCTTTTTGCATTCTTTTCGCTTCTCAGATTACTACAACCATCAGTCATCAATTTACAGATTATAACATGGATTAATAACTAATTTAAACCCCAAAATAGGCCATAATGTACATGTATCAACAAAAATCAAGTTCTTCATCTTTTATGCATAAACATGAATTTGATTACCGAAACTCAATTACAAACATCATAGAATGGATTATATATACTGAAGAACACAAATATAACAAATTTCTTCAACAAATTAACCATCAAAATTATTTACACAGAATTTGGAAAAAATAAAACTAAGAACTAGAAACTTTAACAAGACTGCTTACCTTAATTCTTCCTTAGACTAGATTATTAGGATAACCTAATTATCTTTTCTTGATCCTTAAAGTTTCTTCTTCCAATTCTCACAGAGAATTTCTTCTCTCTTTTCTTCTCTCAAAGTTCTGTGTTCTAAGCCTTGGCCAAATAAAGTACGTAAAAAAAAACTGATATGTGGGTTATCAGTTAAACAAAACCAAAGGTTTATCAGTTACATTAACCCAAGAATCACAAGGCCATGTTTGGCCAGACTCCCTAAAACTCATTTTAAATTATTTTAATATTCTTTTTATTATAAGTTAGGTCATGTCACGCTTATTTAATTAAATTAAAATAAACCTTCTTTATTAATAAATCAAATTAACCCTTACCTAACAAATTATAATATTTATTTATATTCAACCATAAATATAATTTTATTTAATAAATCCTTTTATTTAACAAAATTATTAATCCTGTAATTTAATCACTTAATTAAATTATCAAATTATCATCATTATTGCATAACAATGCATAGCAAAATGCACACAAACAAATTATACCATAATAATTTTTACCAAATATTTATTTAGCAAAATAAACATATCAATTAAAATATTTATTTAATACAATAAATATTTTAATATTTACGAAAAACCACATTCGTTACATCTTTCCCTCCTTAAAAGGATTTTGTCCCCAGAATCACAATGCAATTAACCCATTCGTTACATCATTCACTCCTTAAAAAGATTCTGTCCCCAGAATCGCTATACAAGGATTAAGCAAATAACTCAGGATAATGTTGAATCATCTTGTCTTCGAGTTCCCACGTAGCTTTTTCAGCGTTGTGGTTCCTCCATATTACCTTAACAGAAGGTATAACTTTATTCCTAAGAACTTGCTCTTTCCTGTCAACTATCTGAACAGGAATTTCTTCATAGTACAAATCTTTCTCAACTTGTAAAGGTTCATACTCTATGACATATTTGTAATTAGGCTTGTATGGTCGCAGTACTGAAACATGAAAACATTGTGAATGTGCTCCAACTTTGGAGGTAAAGCTACCTCATAAGCAACTTCTCCTACCCTTCGAAGGATTTCGAAAAGTCCAATGAATCTTGGACTCAACTTTCCCTTTTTACCAAATCTTATCTTTCCCTTCTAGGGAGATACTTTCAAGAAAACGAAACTTCCGACGTCAAATTCCCGCTTCTGCCGGTGTTGATCTGCATACTTCTTTTGTCTATCTTGAGCAGCTACCAATCTGACTCTTATCACCTTGACGATCTCTGCTGTCCGTTGAACCAGTTCAGGCCCTAGCAGTCGGCGTTCTCCCACTTCATCCCAGCATAGTGGAGTTCTGCATTTTCTCCCGTACAACGCTTTATAAGGCGGTATGCCAATACTTGCGTGATAACTATTATTATAAGCGAACTCAACCAGAGGTAAATGGTCATCCCAACTTCCATTAAAATCCATTACACAAGCTCTCAACATATCTTCCAGTGTCTGGATTGTCCTTTCACTTTGGCCATTTGTTTGAGGATGATATGCCGTCCTCATCCGTAACTGTGTTCCCAAGCGTTCTTGCAAACTCTTCGAAAAACCTAGACGTAAAGCACGGATCTCGGTTTGACACGATTGAAACCGGAACTCCGTGCCTGAAAATAATCTCATTCACATATAATTTCGCAAACTGATCCAAATTAAATCTGATCTTGATTGGCAAGAAATGAGCTGATTTTGTAAGTCGATCAACAATAACCGAGATCGCATCATATCCTTTTTGAGTAGTTAGAAGACCCACCATAAAATCGATTGTAATATGCTCCCACTTCCACTTAGGTATCTCCAACGGTTGTAGTAAACCGTTTGGCCTCTGATGTTCGACTTTGACTTTCTGACATGTTAAGCATTTAGCAACACATTCTGCAACGTCACGTTTCATATTCGGGTACCAAAAATGCTGATGAAAGTCTTGGTACATTTTCGTGCTTCCCGGCTTAATTGAGTACCTCGAGCTATGAGCTTCATTTAGTATTTCCTCCTTAATATCTTGTATTGACAGAACCCAAATTCGGCCTTCAAACCTCAACAACCCATCAATGTCAATTTTGAATTTAATATCCTCCCATTCGGGCACTCTTGTCCTTATTCTTTAACATTCATCATCCTGGAGTTGTGCTTCTTTTACTTTGTCCAATAAGGTTGGACGGGTCTCCATCTGGAATAATTTCTCTTCTGTCTCCTGGGGATATTTTACCTCCAACTCCAATTTTGCCATTTCGGATATAAGTTTCTCCTGTGCGATTAATAATGATAACTTCTCCTGTCCCTTCCTGCTTAAAGCGTTGGCAACCACATTTGCTTTCCCCAGATGATAAAGGAACTCACAGTCATAATCCTTGATTAACTCCAACCATCGTCTTTGACGCATATTCAAATCTTTCTGTGTCAAAATATACTTTAGACTTTTATGGTCCCTGTATATCTCACACTTCTCTCCATAGAAGTAATGCCTCCAAATCTTCAGAGCAAACATTACCACAACTAATTCCAAGTCATGAGTTGGATACCCTTTTTCGTAATCTTTTAACTGTAGCGATGCATACGCAATGACCTTGCCGTTCTGCATAAGCACATAGCCTGGTCCTTTGTGCGATGCATCGCTATACACCACAATATTTCCTGTATCGTCTGGCAAAGACAACATAGGTGCCGAACTTAACCTCTTCTTCAACTCTTGGAAGTTTTCTTCGCATTTCTCCGTCCAAACAAACATAACTGCTTTCCTTGTCAAGTTAGTTAGCGGAGTGGCTATTTTAGAAAAATCTTAAATAAATCATCTATAATATTTTGCCAACCCTAAGAAACTCTTTAATTTTGACGGTGTTTTCGGGTGATCCTAATTTATCACGGCTTCCACCTTTGCTGGATCCACAAAAATTCCGTCCTTATCAATCACATGCCCAAGAAATTGCACGCACTCCAACCAGAATTCACATTTTGAAAACGTTGCATATAACTTCTCCCTCCTTAATGTTTTCAATGTTAGTCTCAAATGTTTTGCGTGCTCCTTCATGGTTTTGGAATACACCAAAATGTCATCGATGAGTACTACCACAAACTTATCCAAAAATGGTTTAAATACCCTATTCATCAGATCCATAAATGCAGCAGGTGCATTTGTTAGACCAAATGACATCACCAGAAACTCGTAATGGCCCTATCGAGTTCTGAACATTGTCTTCGACACATCCTCTCTTATAACCTTCAACTGATGGTATCCACTTCTCAAATCTATCTTCGAAAAATACCTAGCCCCCTTCAATTGATCAAACAAGTCGCCGATCCTTGGCAATGGGTATTTATTCTTGATGGCAACCTTATTTAACTCACTATAATCAATACAAAGTCGCATCAATCCATCTTTTTTCTTGACAAACAATACTGGCGCTCCCTATGGCGATACGCTCGGCTGAATATACTTTTTATCTAATACCTCTTGTAGTTGAACCATCAACTCCATCATTTCTACTGGAGCCATATGGTACGGGGCTTTCGATATAGGGGCAGTACCTGGTACTAAGTCGATCACAAATTCAATTCCTCGATCCGACGGAAGTATTGGCAAATCATCAGGAAACACGTCCGCAAACTCTCTAACTACTGGTATTTCCTCCAGCTTCACACCCTCCTTCCGAGTATCGATTATGTAGGCTAGATATCATACACATCCTTGCCTTAACAACCTCTTGGCCTGCATCATCGTCAGACAACTAGCTTGTCTAGGCGACTTGCTGCCATAAAACACTATTTCACACTCTTCTTCTGGAAATCATTATCGCCCCGTGGTTAAATAACCAATCCATTCCCAAAATAACATCAAATTCCCCAAGTCGAAGTGGAATCAAACTCACCAACATCACATGACCCTTAATATCCACCCGACAGTTCTTATGTACAAATCTAACAGGAATCACCTCCCTATTCGCAATTTCTGTATTCAGAGGATAATCTAACTCTTCTGGAAGCAATTCTAATTTCTTAAAAAATTCATCGGATATAAATGAATAAGTAGCACCCGAATCAAATAATACATAAGCATTTAGATCATTGATCAGAATGATACCTAACACCACATCTTTCGATTGCACCGCATCCTGCACCGTCATGTTGAATGTCCGGGCAGACGGTCGACTCGATTGCGCTGGTCCAGTAATAGTCAGCTTGCCATTGTTGTTGTTGTTGCCTCGACCTCCACTAGCTTCACCTGCCGCCTTCTTGGGACAATCACGAGCAAAGTGATCCTTCGACCCACACGTGAAACATGCGCCCTTCTTCGGACTATGGTAATTTGGTGCAATGTGGCCCTCTTGTCCACAATTGAAGCATACTCTCTTCCCTTTCAAGTAAACACCCACATGATTCTTTCTGCAGTTACTGCATGCCTCCACTTTCTTCTTCTGATTTCCCTGTAGACTGCCACCAGAGGCACTGTCATTCCACTTCCTCTTTTGATTGCTGCCACCATGGCTACCACTTGCTTTATTCTCATTCTCACTCTTCTTCTTCTACTCTTGGTTATATTTAGACAGAGCATCACTCCCTCCTTCAGTGAAAATCACCTTCTCTAACACTGCCGCAAACGAATTCAGTTGAAACATCGAGACTCGACTATAAAGCTAGGGCTTCAGTCCCTGCTCGAACCTTCTAGCCTTTCTCTCATCAGTATTAACTTGATATGGCGCAAACCTCGCCAATTCATTAAATCTTGCAGCATATTCAGGCACCGTCATCGTACCTTGCTTTAACTCCAGAAATTGCACTTCCATCTTATTCTGCGCACTCGTCCGAAAATAAGTTTCGAAAAATATCTCCTTGAATCGTTCCCACGGAATTACCCTTTGACCACCTCGGGTTTTGTTTGCTTGCCACCAGTAACTAGCTTCTGATTTGAGCATGAACGTCACGAAAGCATTTTTCTGGTCCTCGCTAACCCTAGTGACGTCGAATACATTCTTCATCTCCATAAACCAAGTCTGAGCTTCAATCGGATTCATAGACCCTTGAAATTCTGGGGGGTCCCACAGTTTTGAAGTCTTTGAAGGTCGTGGCTTGAGCTTGGGGTTGATTCGCACACGCTCCCGTCAATAAATTCACTAGCTGTTGCACTGGGTTAGGTTTAGCTTCATTATTGTTCGTCGACCCCTTAGGGGTTTGCTGACGAATTTGCCTTCTTCTTGGCGGCATCTTTCTGTTAAAAGTATTCGCTATTAGATTACTAGTCAACCACTTAAACATTTAAGGCTTATCATAAACAGTTTTAAACAACAACATTTAGCACATAACACATCAGACAAACTTTTATATTTTATTCATTCAATGTCTTTAAATATAACAAAGATAACATTACTACTATTTACATCATTTCCCTATCATAAAAATATTAAAAACCACATGAACATCTTATCCCATTATTATATTAACAATTGGGATTTATATTCTACTAATACTCGTGACTAGCTATAATAACCTACAATTACATTTATAGTAAACAACTAAGACATCCCACGTCGTACAACTTCTCCATGCTCCTCCTCCATGATACGAATCATCGTTCTGCGATCCATCATGTACCATGGTAGATCCTCGAACTGGACTGGATAATGGAAAACTCGATCCTGTGCTCTATCTATCGCTGTGTGGAATGCATAGTCCATCTCATCCATTCTGGCCTTCTTTGACTGAACCTCATCCTCAACACGATCCGCACAGTCAGTAGCCCTCATCCATACGTCCTCGGCTCTGGCACGCTTTGCGGACTCTTCCTTTAGGTTGCTCTTCAGTTTCTCTATCTCAGCTGATAGCTCCTCCTTTTGGCTCTTCGCCTGAACCAACTTCCACTCCACGTCTCCAAGACGTATATTAAGCTCCTCAATCTCGTTATTCCTCTATTCTATGGCAGTCTGACGTGTATCTGCCACCTCCGTCAATTCTCTAACACTATCCTGTAACTCTATGTTACGGTCATATAACTCATCATACATCTTAGCACTGATAGAGTTCGGTGGAAACCCATCAGGATCTTGTTCTTCCTCCTCATCAACCTCCTCAGGATCTGACTCAGGATCTGACTCAGACTCATACTCAGGGCCTACAACAGTGATCAGTGGGGATGGCTCCCTCGGTACTAACTGTTTCCAGACTATATGAATATCTCAAGGCTCCTCCTCCCTAGCCTGGCTGGATCCTCCTATGTCAGTCATCCTATCACCAAAATATTTAAAGTTTTAATTATTACTCAATTTTACTCGCGAGCACATAGGTTATTAACATATAAGCACATAAAGTCTTTAATTATTAATCCTCAATGAATTCTTTAATTCATTCCTTAGAACTCGATGAGAGTTTACCACCACTATATGTCGATCTCCTACTCGGTTATAGCCTAAGGTTTCCCCACCTAAGGTTCATAACCTAAAGCTTTGATACCAACCTGTGACGCCCCCAAATCTGGATAGTCAATGTCCATAGATCTGGTGCTCACTATCTAAAAATATTCACATCTATCTGCCCAATATTAAACGATAATAACATTAAACTTAATAAATCATCTTCCCACGAAGGGTTACAACTTGAACATCTCAATAATTCCCAGGTCATCTAACCCTTAGTACATCAATGCAGAAATAATGCATAAAGTTAAATAAGTCTTTATTACATAAACTTCATCAAACAAATAAACAGGTCGACAGCTACTTATGCATCTTGCCTTTGCCCTTACTAGTGGACGGCTCATCTGACTTCTCGACCTTAGCTACAATGTTTAATGCAAGGGTGAGCAAAACAAATGCCCACTAGGGTAACAATAACTATTGTGTCATCGAAATAAGCATTAAATGGAGTTTATTTGAACAACAAGGTAAACAATAACTGATAGCTCAATAGAAAGTTTAGCTGAGAGTTGGAAATGATATCAGCAGAATATCTAAGGGTCACAAGACTTCGAACTATGTCCCAGGTTAACGAGTATCTCTACCGTAACCTTTAATAGTCATATAGACTATATGGACCATCCATCTTGTACTCTGGGGATCAGCCCTTCGTACAATGTATTGTGCACAATCACTTTAATGCTACTGCATAATATAATCCCCTATAACAGGGTTGTTCATCTTAGTATTGTCATTGGATTCCGTACCAAAAGAAGTTTGATTTGGTTTAGCTTCAAGGAATGTTTAAGTCGTTTGAACGCTCAACAACTATGGACTAGCTGAATCAATAAGGGTTCGTTAGCCACTTAAGAGTTTGATTCAATAATCAGCTCATACAATAAAATTCATGTTCAAATGCGATTAATAAAGAATTATAAACGGATGGCTAAGAATCTCAAACAAAACATAAGGAATGGACATTACTATTATAAACCTTGCTTGAACAATAATAAATCAAGGTTATAAAGCTTGCTCGATGAAAGAGTAGCAAGTTAGGGAAAGGAAACTTGCTTAATAAAAAGTAAAGTTAAGGTACTTGCTCAATGTAAAAGTAGGGTTCAAAAACTTGCATCGATATATAAAAGTAAGTGAGATAGAAAACTTGCCTCGATTGTTTACTACAATTAATGTTAACTATTTGCTCTTTGAGTGACCCATACATACAAGTCACATTGAACAATTAATATTCATAGTTCAATTAACTATTATTTTTTTTACAAATGATTGTTCACTTATACTGTTGTGCCTAATTTTTCCTGCCCAGCTGCGCCGCGATAGAGGCTCAAGCACTCTGTTTCACCATTCAGCATTTTCAGACCAATTTCTTCCAATTTTCTTCACCCAATTAACAAATTGAACATACCCATACACTATATATGATGTAAAACTAATACCCAATACTTCTAAGTTAATTCTAACAACACCTAAAGCTTCAATAACCAATTTAAAAGCCAAAATTCATTGTTCATGTTTTATTTTCTTATTTTGACACTTTTAATGAAATCAAGCACCACAAATCCGTGTTTCAACCATTTTAATTCATTATTTTTGCATTCTTTTCCTTTGTCATATTACTACAACCATCAATCATCAATTTACAGATTATAGCATGGATTATTAACTAATTTTAACCCCAAAATAGGCCATAATGTACATGTATCAACAAAAATTAAGTTTTTCAGCTTTTATGCATAAACATGAATTTGATTACTGAAACTCAATTACAAACATCATAGAATGGATTATATATACTTAAGAACACAAATATAACAAATTTCTTCAACAAATTAACCATCAAAATTATTTACAGAGAATTTGGAAAAAATAAAACTAAGAACTAGAAAGTTTAACAAGATTGCTTACCTTACTTCTTCCTTAGACTAGTTGATTAGGATAGCCTAATTATCTTTTCTTGATCCTCAAAGTTTCTTCTTCTAATTCTCACAGAGAATTTCTTCTCTCTTCTCTTCTCTCAAAGTTCTGCGTTCTAAGCCTTGGCCAAATAAAGTACGTAAAAAAACTAATATGTGACTTATCAGTTAAACAAAACCAAAGGTTTATCAGTTACATTAACCCAAGAGTCACAAGGCCATGTTTGGCTAGACTCCCTAAAACTCATTTTAAATTATTTTAATATTCTTTTTATTATAAGTTACGTCATGTCACACTTATTTAATTAAATTAAAATAAACCTTCTTTATTAATAAATCAAATTAACCCTTACCTAACAAATTATAATATTTATTTATATTCAACCATAAATATAATTTTATTTAATAAATCCTTTTATTTAACAAAATTATTAATCCTCTAATTTAATCACTTAATTAAATTATCAAATTATCATCATTATTGCATAACAATGCATATCAAAATGCACACAAACAAATTATACCATAATAATTTCTACCAAATATTTATTTAGCAAAATAAATATATCAATTAAAATATTTATTTAATCCAATAAATATTTTAATATTTACGAAAAACCACATTCGTTATATCCTTCCCTCCTTAAAAGGATTTTGTCCCCAGAATCACAACACAATTAACCCATTCGGTACAATGTGCGGATGCGATCCTAGCTTAGGCAAAAAAGTTCAATGGCATGCAGTAAGTACGAACAACAGATAGGTGTATGCACTGGAAGTACAAGTCTCCATAATGTTGGCTCCACTCCCCTTACTCGAGTGAAGAACGAATGGATGTTTTGAACGAGTGTTGAGCAAGTGAAGTACCCCATGAGTAAGAGAGGCACCACTCTCTCGAAGGTTTCGATTGCCAACTCTACGGTCCTATAATGGTACCACAGATCCCCTTGACCATATTCACTCCTTCACCATTGTGATGGACGTCTTGGCCGTCGATGATGGGATATTATGCAAAGCTTTTGCCACCACCCTGGATGGATCTGTTAGAATGTGGTATAATCATCTACCTTCTAACTTCATTGATTCTTTTAAGGAATTTAGTAAGTGATTTTATAGCAACTTTGCCAGTAGTAGTAAGATAGACAAAAGCTCCACCTCCTTAATTATGGCTGTGAAATAAGAGAAAGGTGAGACCTTAAAGATTTTATCACTCATTTCAATGAGAAATAATTATAGGTTCAAGACCTTGATGACATCCATAACCATGGTAGCCCTGAACAATGGCATCATCCATAGAGAGTGTAGTTGGGACCTAACAGCATACCCTCCAAAAACCTATCAAGAACTCCTTGAAAAGGCTCAAACTTTGGTAGGGCTGAGGATAATTATATATCAAAGCATGGTGACAATAGTGATAGAAGAGGCTATAATAATGAAGATAGAAAGAGGAAGAACTCCAATGATAAGAACTAAAAAAGGGATCTATAGGGAAGGATTAACCATAAGCGCTCCAAAAAATAGAAGGATGAGATCCCTTTCGACATTAAACCAAGGAATCTTCCAAATTTCTTAGGCCTCTTTTCGCTCAACACCTCTATGACCTATATCCTAATAGAGATGAAAGACAAGCCCTACTTTGTTTTCCACACATCGGTGAAATAATACCACCATTAAAATTGATGTTGTATACCAATTCTTTCCACAAGTTCTCAATTAAAAGGTGGTGTAATAGCTCATAGTTACTAGTTATACATTGTTTAACTTAGGTAATTTTTAATCTCCTTCTTGGACCATCGATTTACATACTCCTAGCGGGGTGTCCCGACGACACCTCTCTTTCTATTCCACCTCATTGAAGGGCTAAAAAATAATTAAAAAAAGAAAAAACCCTTCACTTTTGGATGACATAATTGGATATACGGGGTGAGTTGTATTAACGGTAGTAACTTTTCCCTCCTTGTACCAAGATATATATATAACTCCATTTTTGGACGACGGAATTGGATGCACGAGGTGGTTGTCTTGAAGGCGGTTATTTTTCCCTCATTGCACCAAGATATATATAACTCCATTGTTGGATGACAGAATTGGATGCATAGGGTGGATTGTCTTGACGACAATAAACATTCCCACCTTGCACTAAGATATATATAACTCCATTGTTGGACGATGAAATTGGATGCACGGGGTGGATTGTCTTGACGACGGTAATTTTTTTCTCCTTGCACCATGATATATATCACTCTATTGTTGGACGACGGAATATCCGGTCTGTCGGTATATTCGGTCCGTCGCTATATCTGGTCCATCGGTTTTCTATGCTATAGCGATGGAGGAATTGGAGCTAAAAAGATAAAAAGAGGAAAAATAGATCAAAATGGGCGTGCAAGGAGAAAAAAAAAGTGACAGGCTTTGTGGGCCGCGACGCGCTAGAAGAAGGGCCGCGACGCACAAATCATGGGTCGCGGTGCGCGAAACCTTCCGCGGGCACGTGAGGCGCGTGGCTTCGACAAAATTTTTCCCAGCGTCATATTTTTGGAGGAATTTTACTGTAACATAAAATATTATTTCTTAGAGGCTTAGGGCTTTGACCTAGAAGTATAATTAAATAGAATGTATTAGTCAAGGTTTAGACATACCTCTTATTCATCTGTCATTCAATTACAAACCCTAGTTTTGGAGATTGAAGGCATTTTAAGCTAAGCTCTTTACTTTCAGTTCTAAGTGATGTTGAACCTTATTTATAATTAATGGTTTGATTAAGTTTATATTATTTATTCCTTCTCACAAGAGATTTATTCTTGATAATCTATTTTAATTGATTGCATGCTATTCTATCTAATTGATTTGATGTGGCCAGTTAGATTAATCTGATTGATATCATCTGCTAGATTAAGATATAGTATTAAGCAAATAATATTGTATCTGATCATAAGTAGCAATTAATAATACTTGATTGTAGACAAATTTTTGGGTATTATTAAGATTATTCGAAGACAAGTTAAATAATTCCTGATTCTGTAATTGTTACTTGGAATAACCGAATTCTCTATTTCTTCATGCTTCTATTATATTAAATCTAGACTGATAGTTCTAGGTTGTATGATAGTTATGGTCTATTGAGGCGATTGTCACATTAGATTGAAAACTTAAAAAGAATTTCGGGTATTCGGTGATTGTGGTTATCTAGGGTTATTAATCTCATTGAAAGGAAAATATTGTTAAACTTGATTATTCCATAATTGTGAAAAGGTGAAACTGAACTTATGAACTGAAGTCTTTTATTCATTAATCACTCTTAATTACTTTTGCTAAATTAGTTAATTAAACTCAAAACCCCCCATTAATAAAAATATTAGAGTAGATAAAAGATTAATTCACTTCGCTGTGCGATTGACTCTTGCTTGTCATTATACTAAGTTTAGTGCTAGTAGAGTGTTAGTAAGGTATTAATTTTGGAGTGTTGAACGACAGCTCCCAAGTTTTGGCGCCGTTGCCGAGGAAGTGTTATTTATCTTTATTTATTCTTTATTTTATTTTATTTTATTTTGTTTTTATTGTAGTTTATGACACGATCCTCTCAATCCGGTGATTTGAATTTTGATCCAAAAATTAAGAAAACTGCACGCAAGCTCAAGAAAGAAGCGCGACAATCTCGGGGCATCACTGCAGATTCAGACGAAGTTCCATCACTGGGACTCAACTTAGCACTTGAATTACTGTCAAATAAATTATCCACCGAATTAGAGGAAGAAGAAGAAATGGCAAAACCAAATAATAACAAAAACACTCAAGGAATTAGCTACCCCTAATCTCAATCAACAACCCTTATGCATTGAATATCTTAATTTAACTGCTGCTTTTGAACTTAAATCCGGACTAATTCATCTTTTGCCTACTTTTTGTGGTCTCACAGGTGAAGATCCGTATAAGCTCTTAAAGGAATTCCATGTGATTTGTTCCACCATGAAGCCACAAGGAATAACCGAGGATCAAATCAAGCTGAGGACATGGCGGATTTAGCATAGGATTGGTTTGTACTACCTTCTTTCGAGGTCAATTCAGTCTTAGATTGATATGAAAAGGCTATTTTTAGAGAAGTATTTTTCTGCCTCAAGAGTAGCCAATATCGGTAAAGAAATTTGCGGAATTCGACAGTTTAGTGGGGAGACATTGTATGAGTATTGGGAAAGATTCAAAAAGCTATGTTCAAGTTATCCACCTCACTAGATAGATGATCAACAACCTGATCCAATATTTCTATGAAGGGCTTGTACCAATAGATAGAAGTATGATTGATGCTGCTAGCGGAAGAGCATTGGTAGATAAAACTCTAGAGGCTGCACGAAACTTAATTGCAAACATGGCAGCCAATTCACAGCAATATGGGTCAAAGGATGATCATGCTCCGAAAAGGGTAAATGAGGTGAACACAAATAATATTGAGCAACAAATTTTTGAATTGACTGTTATGGTTAAACAAATGGCGGCTGGTAACATGCCAGTTCCAAAGACTTATGGAAAATGCTTAATGGCAGGACACAACATAGATGCATGTCCAACATTGCAAGAGTATGAAACATCACAACAAGCTAATGCAGTGGGGAACTATTAGGCACAACCTCAATGGAAGTATGATCCCTATTCAAATACTTAAAATCTAGGATGGAGGGATCATCTCAACTTCAATTATGGGGGAAATAGGCCACCAGTGCAAGGCATGTATCCGGTTAGGCAACAAGGGTTCCAGCCAGCTCAACCACAGTACCAACCGAGACAAGCCGCACCTGCAAATTCGGGAACATCTCTTGAAGATATGTTTAAGGCTTTCATAACTAACACACAACAGTTTCAACAAGAGACAAGAGTTTCTATTCATAATCTAGAAAAGATGAGCCAACTTGCTACTATAGTGGGTCACTTGGATTCTCAGGGTTCAGGGAAGCTACCTTCACAAACTATTGTTAATCCGAGGGAAAATGCTAGTGCGATTACATTAAGAAGTGGAAAAGAGTTGGAAGCACCCAAGGCAGTCGCTGAATTTGAAAATGAGAAAGCTAAGGAAGAAAGTTTAACACTGAAGGTAAATTCTAACCCATCTATTCCGGTTAGTACTAAGCCATTACCTTTTCCTCCCAGGAATCCTAGGACTTCAAGGAAAGATGAGCAAGAGAAGGAAATTTTGGAAACCTTTAGGAAGGTGGAGGTGAATATCCCTCTTTTGGATGCAATAAAACAAGTGCCCAGGTATGCAAAGTTTTTAAAAGAATTGTGCACTAACAAAAGGAAATTGAAAAATGTTGAAAAAGTCACTGTAGGTGAAAATGTGTTAGTAGTTTTACAAAGAAAAATGCCCCCTAAATGTAAAGATCAAGGCATATTTACGATTCCGTGTAGAATAGATAATACCATATTTGAGAAAGCCATGCTAGATCTCGGAGCTTTAATAAATGTTATGCCATTATCTGTATTTGCTTCTTTGAATCTAGGACCTTTAAAACAAACTGGTGTTATTATTTAACTTGCAGATCATACTAACACTTACCCCCAAGGGGTAATTGAGGATGTTTTGGTGCAGGTGATCGAACTAATCTTTCCTACAGATTTTTACTTAGTGGATATGGAGGATGATAGATGTGATATCCCGAATGTTTATGAGTTTAATAAATCACGATTGTAATGATCCTTAGAAAGAAAGTGTATGAATTAAAGAAAGAATAATACTCGAAAGATAATTGAGTTTAATGACATTTACAAAATGAAACCTACAAGCAGTAATTAAGGAAAAGACAGGGAATGGGTGATATAAAACCTAAGCGATAAGTTGAAGTTATTCAACGATAAAGCTCGCTTAAACCGAGTAGGAAATGTTCGGTGTTGTGATTCCGGGGACAGAATCCTTATAAGAAGGGATGAATGTGATGACTCGGATTTTTAGAAAAATATTAAAATAAGAATGTATTAAATAAAATTCTTATTCGGTGATATATGATGTAATATTATATTGCATACATGCTATGCAATATGTGATTTCATGAAAATAAATTGTAGAATCAATTTATTCAGAAGAAATGGGATGAGTATAGTTTATGATGAAGGAAATTATTAACATAATTTATAATATTAAATTATTTTAATATAGTAAATTGGCGATATTAAATATATTTAATAACCTCCATTTTATTGGGTAAAATGTATGCATGTTTTTTTTATGTAGTGAGTATATTATTATATTCGTTATAGTTAAATAAATTGTGAGAAAACAATTTATAAAGAAAAAAGAAAATAATTGAATATATTATTATATATTTGATTTGGTTTGAAATAAATTGTGGGAATCAATTTATTTAAAGAGATGGATAGCTTTAAAGATACAAAACTTTTGTATCAATGGATGAGCAAATTAAAATAATTTATAATATTAAATTATTTTAATAGGAATATAATGTAAATAAATGGTTAGAAGTAATTAATAAATAGAGATTAAATTAAATTATATTATGAAATGATATAATTTGATTATGAAGTCTTGTAATGAATTCGCTATGAATTAAATTTCATGAGCAAGTTAATTCACTTAATTAAATCGGTGAATTAAGGTAATATTTAAATTATGGTTAAATATATTAAAGTAATATATTTAATGAATATGAATAAATTGTTGAAGACAATTTATGGGAAGAAGATGATGATTAAATTTAAATATACAAAATTGTTGTATATATTAAATAAGGATTTTTTTGAAAATTATTAATATATAAAATATATTAAGTTATATATTTTATTTTATGTATAAAGTGAGATATGTTGAGTTTGACTGCATAAATGTCTACGTGATGTGAATTATGTGATTTTAGTGTGAATGTTTAAATGTTTAGATAAATGTGAAAAATATACATTTATTTGAAAAGTTATACTTATTTAGTAGTTAAATAAAACTATTAAATAAGTTAGCTTAAATTAGCTACAAAATGAAATGAGTAAATTAATTCGTTAATTGAAAGTTAGTGAGTAAAAAGTTTGTTTTAATTAGTTAAATAATGAAATTTATTTAATTAATAATGATAATTATATTTATGTTATAGTAAATAATTATAACATGAATAATGGAATAGTATTTAGTATGATGGCAAATGGATGCAAAGTAAATACATTTTGAATAACGGATGGAATATATTAAACTATATATTTTTTTATACACATAAAATAAATGGTTTGGAGACCATTTATGAAAGGAAGAAAATGATTATATTTAATTATACAAATTGTTGTATACATTAAATAAGTGAATTAAAATAATTAATTGAATATTAATTATTTTAATATAATTGATTCGTTATACTAAATGTGTTATTTATTAAATGAATTAATTCCATTCCTAGTGGAAGGAATTTATACATATATGTATTTATAATACATAAATTAATGTGTATTGGAAGTATAATATATATAATGTATGTATTATGTAATATGTATTAATTATTCTTGGTGAGAATTAAGAGTAAAACTCATGGTAAAAAATAAAAATAAATTATTGCATGGATAAAGGATAAGGATGCCGCCTTAAAATGTGATAAGGAACATGAAAGTTTTTATTATTAATACATAAGTCGACAGTTTTTAGATAAGATAAAGATGATTCTATTATTCTATATAGGGAGCAAGTCGGCTGATTACAAGAGATAAGGATCAAAGCAATTGTTCCTAATTACCAAGCATGCTAACAAGTACTAAAAAAAATGAAATGACTTTGCATGGGATAAAAGAAAAGTAAGTCGGCAGCCATCATCAGGATAAGTCACACACACACACACACGTGTGTGTGTGTATATATATATATATTTAATTATTTACACACCAAGCTCTTGCACGAAACAAAAAGAGATAGGAGATTTCAGAAAGAAAGAAAACGGGAGTCACGGTTAAGAAAAAAAAAGAATAATAATAATAAATAAAAAGAACAAGAAGAGCATAAGCTATTTGACGAATTGTCTCAAAGAGGGATGAGTGATATTACTCATAATAATGGTCCTAAGGTTGCGGTGGAACAGTTGATTGTTGTAAATTCTTATTTTTGTATTTGGGTTTTAAATTGATTGGCTTCATTTGCTTCAATTGATGTTAATTGGGAAGTGGCTATGATAATATATCCGTAGATGAACAAAAAGAGGTCCCAATTTGAAAGTCTTATCTTCTAAGTAAAGATTTAAACTTTGATATAATCAACTGCGTAGGATTATTTACTTAATGGAAAATTTGTTTTGGTGTATTGAGTTTTAGTTGGAATCTCATTTAGATGAGAATATGGGTTCTTAATTGTTGGAAATGTACTATTAGTTGTAACTAAATGGTTCTAAAGAACTTTGGTTTAAAAACTGCTTTACACGGTACTATTGATGTGGTTGAGTAAATAAGATTGTAAAAAGAAGTGGCGTTGAGATAAGAATGAAAGAACAACTTTTTGTTCCTGTAAGGAAAAAAGATGTGAGATGAGAAAGAAGAGATTAGCCCTTTGTTCCTGGTAGTTATGCAAAATAAAGGAAACATAGTTTCAGATTCTCTAAAAAAAATCTCTTAAGAGAATACTCATACTTATAGGTTATGTAACTTGCCCTATTACTACTAGGACCTTGTCTATAACTTAGCATGACTGTTGTACTAATCATATTAGTTTAAACTGCCTAAAAACTCATATAACATTCGAATAATGATTTGACTACTTTCTCAAAACAATGCAGGGTGTGTGACAAGAACCATGTAATATAAGTTATAAGTCTTATCTTTACGCAAAATGTTTTGTGCTTATTCCACTCAGCTCTCGTATTTAAAATGTATCATGGGACCTCTTGGGTGTTCACGATTGTTATTAGAGTTAATGGCTAAAGGATAAGTTATGCATAAGTAAAAGGAAAGCACGAATATGTTTAGAATATCGAATTTGTGTATAAAAGCAAGAAATATCCGTAGAATGTGTCGAAGACGGTTTGGAAACCAAAGATATAAATGTCGTAATATGCTAACGCAATGTCAAAGCCTTTTTGACACAAAATAGTTATGACAAACAGAATATTTTAAACGAATGTGGATGTATGATCTATAAGTTATACATGTTGTATGGCATAAATGTATAGCTAATTGGTGTATGTGTGATTTCAATTGTGTAGGGCTTGTGAAGTGATGTTAAACTAAACCATAAACTGTTAAACTACACATAAGGCAAGTTTCTAAGTCTATTTCTGTGTTAACGTGTCTTATGTTTACAAGTATATGGATATTCATGATTTGTTTTATGTTGCTTCGTGCATGATTAAAGTCAATATATGACTAATGTGACTTGGGTTATGGAGCTCAATTTATTTAAAGCATGCGATATATGAATGATGATAGGTTGATGGTATTAGAGGTATACTTCGAGTATGAAACTATGTGCTACGTGATGCATGATAGACTGTTGGACTTGTTGGGCCGTCGTGCTCATTCTTGCAATAATTTGCAAGTTATAACTGCGATTGATCTCTAGTTGTACAGATGATAAAGATTAGAAGCATATGCACAGGAGAATTATTATTATTTTTTTCTAGTTAAAGACTGTACTTCATTGTATATATTGACAGTTTGTGATAAATGTGTAAATGCAAGTTTGTAAATATTAAATTATTCGATAAATATAGAATGTTGTATTGAAACTTGAATTCTCATATCTACTCTGATAAAGAGAATCGTAAAATAAAGATGCTTCTGATATATATATATATATATATATATATATATATATATATATATATATATATATATATAATCGTAAAGATTGCGATTCATGGAACGAAGGAAAGATAGTTATAAAAAAAAATTAATTATCCGCATTTTCGGTTGATATTTCATATAAGTATGATGTAAAGATGAATCAAGATAATATCTAGCGCACAAGATCGGGAATGGAAATAGTCCTGATTTTGGGAGCGTTACAATAGATCTTCAAATCCCTCACATATCTTGTTAGGGAGACCATTCTTAAAAACAGCAAGGACAATGATCGATGTGCACAATGGGACCTTAACCATGGAATTCGATAGGGAAAAGATTCAATTTAACATATATGATATGAGGTACCCTAGTGATGTTAATCATGTTTTTGTTATTGACATCATTGATTTTGTAATGCATTGATCTTTTGAACACATACATAAGGAAAACTTGGAGATAGCCATTATTAACAGTTTGGACTTGGATAAAGTAGGAGAGTTTGACCAGAATCAGGAAGTGAAGGAAGTTGTGGCTGCATTGCACTCTTTACCAAAATTCACAAATTAGTATGCAGTTAAATCAATTTAATTACCTATTTCTCGTCAAGAACTGTTACCATATGTGGAACAAGCTCCAATCTTAGAATTGAAACCATTACCTACACACTTGAAATATGCGTATTTAGGGATTAGTGAAACTTTACTTGTGATTATTGCTAGTAATCTAACCAAAGTGCAGGAAGATAAACTATTAAGGGTCATAAGGGACCACGTTACAGTCTTTGGTTGGACAGTAGCAGATATCAAAGGTATTAGTCCAGCAATGTGCATGCATAGGATTCTGTTAGAAGACAGAGCGAAACCTACAAGAAAAGCACAAAGAAGGCTGAATCCACCCATGATGGAGGTAGTGAAAAAAGAGGTGCTCAAATTGCTTGATGCAAGTATTATCTATCCCATTTCAGACAGTCAGTGGGTGAGTCCAATACAGGTAGTACCTAAGAAATCTGGAATTACAGTTGTCAAGAATGACAACAATGAGTTAGTGCCCACACGTACACAAATAGGATGGAGAGTGTGTATTGATTATAGAAAATTGAATGTTGTAACAAGAAAAGATCACTTTCCTCTTCCTTTCATTGATCAAATGTTAGAACGATTGGTTGGGCATGCTTATTATTATTTTTTAGATGGTTTTTCAGGTTATAACCAAATTATGATTGAAACCCCAAGACTAGGAAAAGACCACCTTTACATGTCCATTCGGTACATTTGCATATCGTAGGATGTGTTTTGGCTTGTGCAATGCACCAGGTACTTTTCAGAGATATATGGTAAGCATATTTTCTGATCTTTTAGAAAATTGTATTGAGATCTTTATGGATGATTTCACAATTCATGGTGATTCTTTGGATGCATGTCTGGATAATTTGACTCATGTGCTAGATAGATGCTTAGAGACTAATCTTGTTCTTAATTGAGAAAAGTATCACTTTATGGTAAAGCCAGGTATAATATTTGGTCATGTTGTTTCAGCTAGAGGATTAGAAGTGGATAAAGCTAACATAGATAGTATTTCTGCATTGCCTTACCCCGCAAGTGTGCGAAAAATTCGTTCTTTTCTTGGACATGCAGGTTTCTATCGCAGATTTATCAAAGACTTCTCGAAGATAGCATTGCATTTGTGTAAGTTACTGCAAAAGGATGTGGAATTCCAAGTAGATGATGAGTTCAAGGAGGCATTTGATAAATTGAAGAAATTGTTGACCTCAGCACCAGTAATACAACCACTAAATTGGAAGTTACCATTTGAGATTATATGTGATGCTAGCAACTATGTAGTAGGAGCTGTCTTAGGCCAACGAGTTGATAAAGCTGTTCATGCAATCTACTATGCCTCCAGGACTTTAAATGCTTCTCAAATTAACTACTCTACAACTGAAAAAGAACTTTTATCTATTGTTTTTGCTTTAGACAAGTTTAGATCTTATTTGCTTGGTACTAAAGTTGTAGTTTACTCTGACCATGCTGCTCTCAAGTATTTGCTGACCAAGAAGGAATCTAAGTCTCGGATCATAAGGTGGATTTTGCTGTTGCAAGAGTTCAACTTGGAGATCAAGGATAAGAAGGGAGCAGATAACTTGGTAGCGGATCACTTGAGCAGATTGGTTAAGGAGGAAGAGGCATTACCATTACATAACTCTTTTCCAGATGAGCATCTATTTTTCATTGCTGATACGATTCCCTAGTATGTTGATATTGTAAATTACTTAGTGAGTGCTTATATTCCTAGTGAGTTTTCCAAATTTCAGAAAGAAAAGCTTAAGAGTGATGCAAAGCACTATGTATGGGATGACCCATATTTGTGAAAATTTTGTGCAAACCAAATAGTTAGAAGGTGTGTGCCTAATAGTGCATTTTTGTCGATTCTAAATTTCTATTACTTTTATGCTTGCAAATCATGTAAGAATTGTCAAAGATCAGGAAATATATCGGGTAGGAATCAAATGCCACAAACGCCCATCTTAATTGTTGAAATTTTTGATGTTTGGAGTATTAATTTTATGGGACCTTTTCCTATTTCTTATGGTAATATTTACATTTTGTTAGTTGTTGATTATATTTTCAAATGGGTGGAAGTTAAAGCCACCAGGACTGATGACTCTAAAGTTGTTGTAAATTTTGTTAGGATTAATATATTTATCAGGTTTGGAGCCCCAAGAGCCATCATTAGTGATCGTGAGACACATTTTTGCAATAGGGTGTTAGCCGCTTTGTTCAAGAAATACAATGTTCTTCACAAAGTTTTTACGTCCTATCATCCACAGAGCAATGGCCAAGCTGAGGTATCCAATAGAGAAGTCAAGTCCATTTTGGAAAAGGTAATCAACCCAAACAGAAAAGATTGGAGTCTACGGTTAGAAGATGCACTTTGGGCCTATATGACAGCATACAAAACCCCCATTGGTATGTCACCATATAGGATCGTGTTTGGAAAACCATGTCACCTTCCGGTGGAGCTGGAACACAAGGCTTTCTAGGCAATTAAGCAGTGCAATATGAGCTTGGATCAAGCGGGAGTCCATAGGAAGTTGTAGTTACAAGAGTTAGAAGAATTGCGGAATGATTCATATGAGAGTTCTAAACTGTACAAGGCCAAGACAAAAGCTTCCCATGATAAGCAAATTTTGAGGAAGACTTTCACTGTTGGACAAAAAGTTCTCCTCTACGATTCGAGGCTGAAATTATTTTTAGGTAAGTTGTGTTCTCATTGGGAAGGTCTGTTTGTTGTTTTTAATATTTTTTCTCATAGTGCTATAGATATACAAAATCCAAAGACAGGAAAGATATTCAAAGTAAATGGCCACCAGCTCAAACCCTTCTATGACATATATCAAGTGAAAAATGTTAAGATAATGGATTTGGTGGATCCAGATTATGCAGATTGAGAGGATTGCAGTCGAGCTAACGACGTTAAATAAATGCGCTGCTTGGAAGGCAACCTAAGAATTCAGATTTGATTTTCTATCCCTTTTTTATTTTATAGTTACAATTTAATTAGTTGCTTCTTCGTTGCATAATTTTCTTACATTGGAGACAATGTAAGGTTTGAGTGTGGAGGAGAGGTTTAGGGTAGAGTAAGTAGATTGATTAGCTTATGTTTGACAAGTTTAAAAAAAATTAAAATTTCGTTTTCATTTGGATAAGCTTTCTAAGGTTGTGGGTGTAGAATGGAAGTTAATGTTGATTTAATAGAATTTGATTAATGCCTAATTAATTGATGAGTGATGTTGACTAAGTCGGGATCCACATTTGACTAATTTTGATTGAATTTGTGTTACATGAGTGTTTTAATATGAGACACATGTTTACTTGGCTGAGTTATCTGTGGGGTGTAACTATGTGCACTGATTTCATAATTCGGAATTTTACTAACTGCTTAATTTGTTTTTACAGAACCGTATTAGAAAAAAAATTGAAAAGAAAAAAAAGAGTTGAGAAAAAATGATGAAAAAGTGCAAAATCAGGTGGTGGGTTGAGATGGAGCGTAAAACACACTATCCCATAAATAGATGCAATAAGTGAGATGGAGCATAAAACACACTCACTTGCAAAAGAGAAGAATATGTATAGTGTGAGAGGGAGTATAAAATGCACTCACCTATCAGATTATTTAAAATTGCGGATTCTATAACTGTGTCATTTTGTTAGCAGAAAAGTTATATTTTGGATTTTGAGTCAGTTGTGCACAGTTGTTATTCCATGAGACCTTAGTTGGGTATCTGTGTTGATCGTAGACAAGATACTTATGTGGGTACAATTTGATCTTAAAAGGTTTAGTGGCAAATGGCAAGGTTGTTGTTGTGAATTGATTGATGAAGTGTTGATTATATTTCTATTGATTGATATTGATAGTCATGATTGGTAATTGAATTAAAACCTTTGTTTTGGTTTACACGAGAACGTGTAAAGACTAAGTGTGGGGGAATTTGATAAGTGCATAATATTCTATAATTTTGATTCCTTTATATTTAGTTTTATTACATGTGTTTATGTGTATATGAGTTTATTAAGATATTTATTATTTTCAGGAGGAATTGGAGCTAAAAAGAGGAAAACTGGATCAAAATGGGCGCGTAAGGAGAAAAAAAGTGACAGGCTTTGTGGGCCACAACGTGCTAGAAGAAGGGCCGCAGCGCGCAAATCATGGGCCGCGGCGCACGAGACCTTCCGCGGGCACGTGAGGTGCATGGCTTCGGCAGAATTTTTCCCAGCGTCGTATTTTTGGAGGAATTTTGTAACGTATAATATTATTTCTTAGAGGCTTAGGGCTTTGACCTAGAATTATAAATAGAATGTATTAGTCAAGGTTTAGACCTACCTCTTCTTCATCTGTCATTCAATTACAAACCCTAATTTTGGAGATTGAAGGCATGTCATGCTAAGCTCTTTACTTTCAGTTCTAAGGGATGTTGAACCTTCTTTATAATTAATGGTTTGATTAAGTTTATATTATTTATTCTTTCTCACATGAGATTTATTCTTGATAATCTGTTTTAATTGATTGTATGTTATTCTATCTGATTGATTTGATGTGGCCAGTTAGATTAATCTGATTTATATCATCTGCTAGATTAAGATATATTATTAAGCAAACGATATTGTATCTGATCATAAGTACCGATTAATAATACTTGATTGTGGACAAGTTTTTGGGTATTATTAAGATTATTATAAGACAAGTTAAATAATTCCTGATTCTACAATTGTTACTTGGAATAACCTAATTCTCTATTTTTTCATACTTCTATTATATTAAATCTAAACTGATAGTTCTAGATTGTATGATAGTTAAGGTCTATTGAGGCGATTGTCACATTAGATTGAAAACTTAAGGAGAATTTCGGGTAATCGGCGATTGTGGTTATCTAGGGTTATTAATCTCATTGAAGGACAAATATTGTTAAACTTGATTATTCTATAATTGTGAAAAGGTGAAACTGAACTTGTGAACTGAAGTCTTTTATTCATTGATCATTCTTAATTACTTTTGCTAAATTAGTTAATTAAACTTAAAACCCCCCATTAATAAAAATATTAGAGTAGATAAAAGATTAATTCACTTATATGTGGGATTGACTCTTGGTTGTCATTATACTAAGTTTGATGCTAGTAGAATTTTAATAAGGTATTAATTTTAGAGTGTTGAATGACAACTCTCAATATATATATATATATATATATATATATATATATATATATATATATTTAACTTCATTGATGGACGATGGAATTGAATATACGGGGTGGGTTGTCCTGTCAAAAGTACTGTTTCCTTTATTTCACCAAAGCACTATTTTCCTTTGTTGGACCAAGATACTTTTTTCCCTTTATTGTACCAAAGACATAATTCCTTTTCTTTGTTGGACCAAGGAATTTTCTTTTCTTTGTTGCACCAAGAAAATATTTCCTCTATTACACCAAGGAGAATTTTTTTCTTTGAATTGGGTTCATCCATCCAGGGGGTTTAATACCCTGGTCTATACCTTGCACGCTTCCCCACGCTGCCACGTCCCACGTTGGGATGTCAAAAAAAAACTTTTGTCCCACCTACTGTTCCCAAGAGTAGAACCCAATACCTCCTTCTTGGCATGTGTGGGCCCACGTGCATATTAGGGTTCACATGACCTAATTGAAATAAATATACAAATTAGGGTTTACAAAGGCCTAATTTAATGTATAAATTAGGGTTCATGTGACCTAATTAAATGTACAAATTAGGGTTTACAAAAACCTAATTAAATGTACTAGACCCGGGGAAGTCTCCACGTATTCCAATGTAGAAGAATCGTGGGTGCGACCCATTTTGGGAATTGATTGAGGGATTGGATTGGTGGCTAGAAGAACAGGATAATTTGGGCATTACTTTGATGATTAAAGGACATTTCTGGAATTTTCCTTTTAAAACATGACTAAAGGGTATTTCTGTATTTCTCCTTAAAACATGTGTCTGGCATGTGACCATTTCCCAGGCAAGTTCTATAAATAGCCCCTCTATTCTAAGAGAAGGGGATCGCTCTGAAGACATTACACTTAGACTCTTGGAAGCTCATTACACTTGGAATTCTCTCCTAACTCGAAGACTTAAGAAGGCTCTTGGAATCCCTGCTACCCTAACCCGGTTTCCGGATTCTAGGAGTTCTGCCACGTGTCATTGGAGTAATCGCCCACCTGTTCTTCTCCCCTCTTCAGTCAATCAATTAATTTTGTGCTCTTCGTGGATTTCTCTCCTCTCCAGCTAACACGAAACCCTAACCCTAGCAAGGTGTAATTTCCTTACCTACATTTATTTGGAGACTCTGCTGGGGAGGTGTAGAATTCGGGAAGGGTATGCCCACAACTCGAAGTGGGAGAATTACAGGAAGAGTTTCACCGACAACAAGCATCACTTCACCGGATCCGATTTCAAGGCAAGTAAATCCAGTGCTCCAAAGCGCGAATCTGGATTTTGATCAACCCATCTTAGAAGACGTTTCGGAAGGAAGTTTAACATCACCTCAAATGGCTGATCAACAACAAACCAGTTCTAGACAGCTAAACGCAGGAAGGCAATGTGAGGAAGTAACTGGAGCGCAGACAACTGCGAATGTTGTGCAGATGGAGATGCTCAAAGCATTACAGGAGGCACGAGAAGGCCAAGGGATGATGATGACCATGATGCTGGAAATGCAGAGGAAGCAAGAAGAGATGGGGAATTTCCGCCAGCAGTTGATGCAAATTCCCACTTTCAAGGCTATGTTCCCAGGAAGTTCGCAGGGGGAACGAGCAAAAATAGAGGACAACAACAACAACAAAGAGAATCAGACTGTGCCTCCAACAACGGAGAGTCAGCCGATTCCAATCATCAACTTGGAGCCCCAAAACAGCGGTGATGTGCCACAACTCCGATTGGAAGCAAGTCAGCCTCAGCCCAACATCATTCCGACCACTCTCCCAGCATTTTCACAAGTGCAGATACCAACCATCCCAAGCCACATCCAACGAATAAACCAACAAGTACAACCGATACAAGTTGTGCAGGATGCAAGTGTACACTAGCCAATTTCCCTACCATACACACCACCTATGCATCAATACATCACAGCCCCTCAGAGAGTCCATACCACGAGTCAGTATGTGACGAAGGATGATATGATCGATGTGATTAATCAACTTCGCAAGCAGACATCCCGACCTTCAGAGTTGGACTTTACTCCACCCTACCCTGCACATGTACGGAGACAACCTTATCCGGCAGGGTATAATGAGCACCCCCCGCAGTTCCCAAAGTATAATGGAGAGAAAGAGAATGCCAGGGAGCATATTGCCAGGTTCGTGGAGTCGATGTCTCCATGGTTGGGTTATGATGAGGTGAATAACCACAATCTGTTGATGAGGGAATTCAACAAGACCTTGACGGATAGTGCCTTCAGTTGGTACTACAACTTGGAGAAGGGATCAGTCCATGATTGGGATGATCTGAAATTACAATTTTTTTAAAAAAAATTCTATGTGCAGAAACAGGTGACTATCGTAGAGCTGATGCGATTCAAGCAGAAGCCGAATGAGGAGCTGTCAGATTATGTGGACAGATTCAGGGCCCAAGCACAGAAGTGTGCAGAGCCAATTGAAGAGAAGAATTTGGTTAGCATATGCAACAATGGTGCTCTAGACTCCTTCAAGCCCCATCTCATTAGAAAAGCTTGTGATTTATTTGCGACCCTCTCATCCTTCGCACAAGATTTGGGAGGAATAATGACAGTACCCACCAGCCATGCGACGGTTACATGGAAGGGTAAGAGGACAACAACTGTGGCTTTGGCTGACTCTCAGTCAAAACCACAAGGGGGCAAGAGGGAGAAGAATGAGAGAAATTTTGAACGGAGCAAAGGAAAGCATGGGGACAAGTATACCAGAATGCCAGTTCCAGAGGCTATCACATGCAGTGAGAAGGCCTTTAGGGACCTGTATGAACAATGGATAGAACATGGAGTGGTGAGGCCTCCGAAGCTCAGATTCATTGTGACTAAAGAAATAAAAAGAAGACCAGACTTTTGTGTATACCACCAGTACGCAGGACACTCCACTATCGATTGTTATAGTCTGCGAAGGATATATCATGAAAAGTTGGCGGCAGGAGAAATTGAGCTGGGAAAAAGAAGCAGCGCGCATGACAAGCCACTGCCTAATCACAAGGGAAAGGAGACGTGCAACACTATTACTCATAGTGAGGCACCAGAAGTGGAGATGATAGAGAATGCAGAAAGGATGGAAGAAATGATGAATATTGATCCAGGCCTGCAGGTGACGGCATTGATGAATGGAGTTAAATTCAGAAATTTTTTTGATCAAATAGGGTTGGCCAAAGAAGTAAGGATAGAAGCAACCAGGGCAATCATCAAAGCAGCCGAAACCCAAGAAACCCACATGGCGATAAGCAAAGGATTTGTGAAGGCAGTGGAAGAGGAAGAAAGCAAAATATCTTTCTCTAAAGCTGACAGAGAGATAAGATACCCGCACAACCGACCGCTGTATGTGATGGCAATAATAAATGGAGTAGAGGTGCGGAGGGTGTTCATCGACAATGGAGCATCTATAAACATTATGCCCTACACTGTGTTTAAGCAGTTAGGCCTGCCAGAGAAGAGAATTGTGAAAGAACCAATAAACATCACAGGGTTTGCCAACCAAAGTGCCAGAACCCTTGGACACATCAAGGTGGACATGCAGGTTGGAAAGATTCGAGGACCTGTAATGTTTCATGTTACCGAGGTGGATGCAGCGTATCATGTCTTGTTAGGAAGGGCCTAGCAAAACGACTATGGGGTGGTACCTTCAGTTTTTCATCAATGCCTGAAAGCTATCTGGAAGGGGAAAGAAGTGAAGGTACCGGCAACAAGAAATCCCTTTGGACCAGAGGAGGCACACATCGCTGAAGTAACTTTCTTCGACGATGTCGCTGAAGAGGGAGAGAACCAGATTGCAAGACCTGATTCTCTAAAACTAGTCAATTGGGAGGAAGTACAGGCAGGCAAGTTTGTGCTTGAGAAAAAACAAAAGAAGAAGACCTCGAAACAAGAAGAATGTTCCAACAACAAGAAATCGGTGGTAATAGACCTAGAAAAGGAAGGAAAGGAGGAAAGAAAAGGCCAGCAGACTCTAAAGATGCCAGAAACATAATCAATGCCAAACGGACAGTACAATCAGATGATGGCCAAAGAACGAAATGGGAGAGGGTTGTTAAACCCGACGGAAAGGTAGCGTTTCGTTTATGACGGTGCAAGGGGGAAGAGTCCAAGGGAGAGTGCAAACCCAACAACTCAGGAGGTGTCCCCCACTCCAGTAGTAATGAAGAAGAAGAAATTGTGCAACAGAAGATAGAACCAGCTCCAGAATGCTTTGAGGATAGGCCAAAACCTTAACAAAATAAATTAGAAGAAGTTAATCTAGCAACAGATGGAGGAACGTCAAGACTGACTTACGTCAACAAAGAGCTAAATGCTGATCAGAAAGAGGAGCTCGTGAAATTGCTGCGAAAGTATAGGGATGTCTTTGCTTGGAACTATAATGAGATGCCCGGGATTGACAAAGAGTTGGTAGAGCACAATCTAAATGTAAGCCCGGGAAAAAAACCAGTAAAGCAAGCTCCTCGCAACTATGCACCCGAAGTTGAAACCCAAATCAAGGAGGAAATCAAGAAGTTGCTGGAAGTAGGGTTCATCAAGCTAATCCAACATCCAATATGGTTGTCCAGAATTGTACCAGTGAAAAAATCAAATGGTCAGTTACGAATATGCGTGGATTTTAGAGACTTGAATAAGGCATGCCCGAAAGACATGTATCCATTACCCAATATAGATACTTTGGTAGATACAACGGCTAATCATGAGATGATGTCATTCATGGATGGGTTTGTGGGTTACAATCAGATAAAGATGTCGGTAGAAGATGCAGAGTTGACGGACTTTCGTACTCCGTTTGGGAATATCTATTATGTAGTAATGCCCTTCGGGTTGAAGAATACGGGGGCAACTTATCAAAGGGCAATGCATGCTATATTTCATGACATGATTCATGATATAGTAGAAGACTATATGGATGACATAGTAGTGAAATCCAAGAAAGCGACAACTCATGTGGAGGACCTGAGGTAAGTGTTTGAGCGATGCCGAAAATACCAGTTGAAGATGAATCCAAAGAAGTGTGCTTTTGGGATGACGGCTGGAAAATTCTTGGGCTTCTTGGTGCATAACAGAGGTTTGGAGGTAGACCCAACCAAGGCAAAAGCAGTTATGGAGATGCCCCCACCAAAAACGCAAAAACAGTTGAAGAGCTTTCTAGGGAAAGTTTCTTATATGAGAAGATTTATGTCAGCATTAGCATAAGTCACAGAACCTTTTGACAAATTGCTAAAAGGAAAGGCAGAATGGGACTGGGGGCAAGACCAACAACAGGCCTTCGAGAAGGTAAAAAGAATTTTGGCTTCAGCCAAACGATGGTAGTACCACAAAGAGGAATACCGTTGCAGTTGTACATCACCTCTACCACAAAGTATGTAGGGGGATTGATCACACAAGAAGTGGATGGAGAAGAAAAGCATGTGTACTACATCAGCCGGATAATTAGAGGACCGGAAACCCGGTATTCGCAAGTGGAGAGACATTGCCTTGCATTGGTGTTCGTAGCGCAGAAAATGCGACATTATTTTTTGGCGCCCGAAGTGAAGCTTGTAACAAGAACTGACCCGATCAGATACCTACTGACTAGGCCAGCATTGGTAGGAAGACCTGCAAGATGGATGATGATACTTTCAGAATATGACATCCAGTGTATAACGCCAAAGGCAATCAAATGTCAGGCTTTGGCAGACCTACTAGCTCAATTTCCAAATGGAGAATACGAACCTCCCTCCGAGGATCTTCCAGGGGAGAAGTAGAAGAAATTGACATAGTAGATGAAGACTCAGAATGGTGGAATTTAGCCTTTGACGGGTCATCTATTGAAGGGAAAGGCGGAGCAGGCGTGGTGTTGACCACCAAAGAAGGAAAGGAAGTAGTCTTGTCATACAAGTTAGACTTCCCCTGCACGAACAATGAAGCAGAATATGAGGCGTTCATATTGGGATTATTAGCAGCTCGAGAGTTGGGAGCTAAACGCCTTAAGGTAAGGGGAGATTCAAACTTGATTGTGCAACAAATAAGAGGGCAATTCGCAGTGAAGGAGCCTATATTGGCACCGTATCGAACTGTAGCAGAAAAAGTGATGGAGGATTTCAGGAAGGTGGTTATTGAGTACGTGTCAAGAGGACAAAATAAACAACCTGATGCATTAGCTACGGTAGCATTTAGAGTATATGTCCAAGGAGAAGACCTAGATGTGAAGGTAATGAAGAGAACCCTCCCAACCACGGTGCTAGACTTGTTCCCCAAAGACCTGACAGATGATTGGAGACATAACATCTCCCATCAATTGCAAACGAAGGAGGGGACCAAATCACCGGTGGAACTTCAGAAATACACCATCATCAAGGGAGTCTTGTACCATAAAGAAACATATGGGGTATTGACACGATGCTTGGGGAGGCTCGAAGCACAACGAGTTTTGCATCAGGTACATGCAGACAATTGTGGATTGGCAGCTATCAGATTGTATAGGAGGTTGCAGCGCCAAGGGTATTATTGGCCTGAAATGAAGAAGGAAGCATATGCACTTCAACGACAATGTGTTTCATGCCAAAAATACCCTGGGGAGGAGGAATGCGCCTTCATTGATGACATAGCGGATTGGCGAATCCCTTATATAGAGTTTTTACAAAGCGGCAATTTCCCCGCCGAAAAGAAGGACGCAATCTTGATAAAGAGAAAGTCACAACGATTCTTCTTACAAAATGGAGAATTATTTAGAAGAGGGTTCAATGGCAAGCCCTTACGGTGTTTGGAAGTAGGAGAGGCCAAAGATTTGGTCTATCAAATGCATAAAGACGAGCACCAAGGGGGAGCCAAATTATACAAACAACTTATTGATCATGGTTATTACTGGTCGAAGATGGAA
Source organism: Aralia elata (assembly GCA_034770075.1). Classification (NCBI taxonomy): domain Eukaryota; kingdom Viridiplantae; phylum Streptophyta; class Magnoliopsida; order Apiales; family Araliaceae; genus Aralia; species Aralia elata. The sequence goes on along the minus strand of CM068384.1, from coordinate 95,193,351 downwards.
GGAGATTGCTTGGATTTTGTCAAGAAGTGCCACATCTGCCAAATCCAGGGGAATCTGATTCATGCTCCCGCTGTAGACCTACGGACCATAGCAACACCATGGCCCTTTCATACATGGGGAATGGATCTTATATGTCCCATTCATCCTAATTCTAAAGGCAACATATGGATCTTGACGGCCACTAAGATGTATACAAAGTGGGTAGAGGCAATCCCTTTGAAAAAGGCTACGGGTCCAGCAGTGGCGAACTTCATTAAGGAACATATCATTTGTCGTTTCGGGATCCCGAAGATCATTCTGTCAAATAATGGAACTCCTTTCATTAATAGAGACATCAAAAGTCTGATGGAAAGATATAGGGTGAAGTACTACAAGTCATCGCCATACTACCCGAAAGGCAATGGGCAAGTAGAGGCCACAAACAAAACCTTGATCAAGATTCTGTCAAAAACCCTAGATGATCATCCGAAGACATTGGCAGAGCAATTACCGATAACATTATGGGCATATCGAACTTCAAAAAGAAAACCTACGGGTGAAACCCCATATGCTTTAGTCTATGGAGAAGAAGCTATCTTGCCCGCCGAAATAGAAATCCCTTCGGCTAGGATGAGACTCCGAAGCTTAGTCGAGGAAGAGAACCGACCAGCAGCCCTGGAGGCCTTAGCTGACTTCCGAGACTGAGCCAAAGAAAGATTGGAATAGTATCATGAAAGACTGTGACAACAATACAATACCGCAGTGGTACCGCGACAAATTCTGGTGGGGGACTTGGTGCTCAAGACAGCAAATCAAGTCATGAGGGGAACACCAACCACCAAATTTTACCCCAAATGGGAAGGCCCGTATAGGGTACGAGAGATCTCCGAAAGCGGGTATTGTAAAATATCTCGTGTGGGATCAAATGTTATCTCAGGCCCATTGAACCTGAAATGGGTAAAGAAATATTACACATGAGATAGTCATCACGAGAGTTATAATTTTAACTTCAAAAGTAGTTGAGGCACCTGACTATAAGCCCTCACAGTTATACTTTCAAACTTTAAAAGTAATCGAGGCACCTGACTATAAGTCCTCAACCTGAAAAAACAGTTACACTTTATCTCTAAAAGTGACGAACGTTATGCTTTATCCGACAAAAGCAAGATTTATTGTTTTTTTCCTGAAAATTTTGCAACGTTATGCTTTTCGTTAAAAACAATTTGATTATCAATGAATTATCAGACTTTCACTTATTTTTCGAAAAGATATATATATATATACATGTTATTGATAACATTCCTGTTTATCTATGCATAATACCTATTGTTGCCTTAAAGTATTAATTTGAGTAACTTGAGATTCAATGATAAATATTGAGTTTTAAGGAATCATTCAAATTAAAGGCAATCAACAAGGTTAATGAAACTCTAATTTGATAAATGAAATATGTGTAAATGAGATTTTGAAACAGGAAAAGGGAAAAAGAGACTACAGCAAGTCATGATCTAAAGGCCATGACATATCAAACTGAAGAGAAGGCATAGCTAAGGCCTCTAAATCAGTAATGGCATCATCTCGAATCTTGAGATTTTCAGCTTTTGATTTCTTGACATCTCGAATAGCTGACTCTAAGTCCTGAAGCTGTCGCTCTACCTCCTGAAGCTGAGACTTTAAATCTTGCGAATGGACCTTCAATTTGTTTGCGGCTTCGTCAAACTCTGAGATTTGTGCTGAGAAGGAGTCATCTTCACACTTACGTATAGCAATTTCCGAACGTAGCTCAACAAGATTGAAATTCGACTTGAGGAGATCCAGCCTAGCCCGAAAAGGGGCCATATCAACATCCACAGCTACAAGGTCGTCTACATCATCGCTAAATTTCTTCAAATCCTCAACTCGCAAAGAGTATAAGGAAAGAGTGTGCAACCCAAGCACAAGGCCTGCGAGCTGATCTTAGAAGAAGGTCTAGGCAGCAGACGCCTTAATAATTAGCTGGTCAAGTATATGAGGGAACCGAGCTAGGAGGCGCTCAAGACTTTCCTGACTAGACGATGATATCCGGAAGCCCCTCCACGAAACAAGGTCTCCGCTTGGATTGAAGGAAGCTCTGACAGGAGTAACTTTGGAGGTCATCATAGAATTTGTCGAGATAAAGGATGGAGGAGCACGGGACTGTTGGGATTCTAATGAATCCACGACGCCTTGGTTATCCGGAAGACAGCCTGGAGGATAACCAAGGTCATTATCTAGCGAGGTGTCAATATCCGGATTGAGAGCATCAAATGAGGCAAGCGCATCAACAGGCAAAGGCAACTCTTGCATCTTCTCGCTCTGGAAAACAAGATGATAAAAGCATAATATATTTGGGAGAAAAGAAATAAAGTTGGAAAAAAAAGATGATATATTTACCAAAGAAAGATACTCACAAGGTAGTCAATGGAAAAATAATTGGGAGATGCCACAGAAGGAGGAATGTCGCTCAACCCACCTAAAATGTTGCCAATAATACCCTCCCGAGAACTCAACAACTCGGTAGAATCCTTCTAGGGAGGATACACATCAGCAATAGTCTCAGAAGGATCCTCCCTCGCGGAAGCAGGAGTCTCATCGGTCTCCTTAGGCCTATCATGTGGAGAGCTGGAGGAGGGTTCGAGGAAATTATTGCATCATCCAAAGCAAGGCTCGAACTCACATTAGATAAAGTGTCTTTAGCATCAAGACTGACACCAGCTTCATGGGATGAAGATGACTCAACACTGATAGGTTGGGGAGGGTCACAACTCGTAGAAGCCGCCGTGGTTGTCCCATTTGCAGTAATAGGCATAAACTCAAGAGGAACATCCTCATCCTCTTCATCAGCATCGCCAATCTAAAAACGATGGACATAATGATAAAAGGAATCATAAAAGCAACTATATGGATAGTAACAGACATAAATGAAGATACTACAAAATGTATAAATACATACCAAATTTCTACGACGTTTCTTGACCGGATCCTCGGCTGCCGGCACAGTAGGACTAGCATCCTCAGGAGGGCGTTTTGTTAATGGTCTTAAGCGAAGCCTGATGCCAGGACGACTAACCGGGGACACGGTAGAAGCCATAGGAGGAGCCACCTCTGAATCCGTAGTGGTAGATGTTCTTGTTCTGGAACGAGTAATTCTCATTTCCCCGGCATCAGAGGATCCCTGGGGAGGAACTTGAGGAGGCATCCGAGACAAAAGTAATTGAGACAAGGCCTGTGGTGGAAGGTTCCTGGAAGTAGTCGGGGCCTGTACAGGAAGGATAGCTGGGTCACTTTGAGAACGAACACCTGCTGACCGAGGAGGAGAAGACTTAGGACTCAAGGCCTCACGCTCAACAAGGCGGCTACTGGCTGGCCATCGTTCTGAATGGACATTGGGCTTAAGAGAACATAACATCCTCACCCAATAAAGACGTTTGGGAGGAGAAACTGGTATAGAGCACATTAGTGTGTCGTCCTCCCACCTCTTAAGATTGATTTGCCAGTAGTTGCGTTCACCAGTAGTATATCGCCCACTCTGAGTAGCAGTTGGTATGACAAAAGCAACTGGAAAGGATTTATGAGGAGCACCTGGGGGTTCTGGAAGGGCCCATGCAAAAGAGGAGGAGGTAGACACGAAATTGAGGAGAGCAGTCTCATAAGTCTCCTTGCAAGTACGGCCGAAGGGACGCTCCTGGTCAAATCCAAACTGCCTCATTACCCTATGAGGATTATAAAGTACGGTACCGAAATTATTATCCTCAATAAAATATGGAAGCTCCGCAGCCCGAAGGAAGACGAACCAAGACAATGAAGAACCACTCAACCCGTTGGTGTTTAGATAAGAGCGAGACTCACGCCTATAGAAGTGAGGAAGGTGACCATTATTTTCCGAGGCAATAGTGTAAGGACGAGCGGTGAAGCACGAAAAATCATCAATGAAAAGCCGCAAGTCTGAGCTAAAGCGGTAATCAATCCAGCGGGCTGTCCGGGGGTCGATGTGGGGTAATAAAAAAGGGTCTGAAGACTTCTTTTTCCTCTTAGAAAGATGTTCAAGAGAAGAATAACCCTTGAAATGCTCGAAGAGGAAAAGCTGAAGGAAGGAGCCTGGAATGAAGCAATTCACGTCGTACCTGAGTAAACGAAAAGGGAAGGTTGGTAATTCAAGAAAAGAAGAGAAAAATGCAGTATGAAAGTGAAAGACAGTTAATGAAAGCATGAAAAACGAATACCTCCCAACAAATTCTCTCAAAGCGAAGGCCACCTCATCTAAACGGCGATACAAGGTTCCCAAAAAGAGGGAAGCAAGAGGAATCTCCAAACCCCGAGATAGCAGAGCTGCTAAACTAAACATACGAACTGAGGGACCGTTAACAGGAGATCCGGGAAAGAGAAAGCGAGACAACCACATAGCCAGATAGGCTGCTAGAGGAAAAGGACAAGGCTCCTTACGAAAAGCAAGGATGGATTGGTCATAAGTCGAACTATCCCACTGGTTAGTTTGGTAATCCCGAAAGAAATAGCGCACCCAAGATAACCAGGAAGTCTTCTGTAATGACCCGGAGTTTAGAACATATTAAAAATAAGAATTTAATAAATAAAATTCTTAGTTAGTGATATGCTATGTAATATGTGATTTGTGTGAATAATAAATATGTTATTATTATATATTTATTATTTCATGAAAATAAATTGTAGAATCAATTTATTTAAAGAGACGGGTAGCTTTAAAGATACAAAACTTTTGTATCTATTAATGAGCAAATTAAAATAATTTACAATATTAAATTATTTTAATATAAGTATGCTGTAAATAAATTATTAGAAATAATTTATAAATGGAGATTAATTTAAATTATATTATGAAATAATATAATATAATTTGATTATGAAGTCTTGTAATGAATTCACTATGAATTAAATTTCATGAGCAAGTTAATTGATTCACTTAATTAAATTGGTGAATTAAGGTAATATTTAAATTATGGTTAATATATTAAAGTGATATATTTAATGCATAGGAATAAATTGTTGAAGACATTTTATGGGAAAAAGAAGATGATTAAATTTAAATATACGAAATTTGTTGTATATATTAAATAATTAAATTAAAATAGTTACTTGAATATTAACTATTTTAATTGGTCTGTTACATTGAATAAAGAAAACTAAAATAATTTATGGAATTAAATTATTTTAGTATAGAGAAATTATTTCATTGGATAAATTATTTTTAATGTATAGATTCCATTTTTATAAAAAAAATGTATTTTCGGTGTAATATTTAGTGTGTAAAAATTTATTACGCGATATGTACAGAGGGTATATGTAATATACATTGTTGTATGTATATATTACATGTAATAGGCGTAATGTATGTAATATATTATGTATGTAATGTATATAATATATTATAGGTATATATGAGTAATGCCCATGAAAGCAAACAAGCAAGATGGGAATAAAAGGGAGTAGTAACCTTCACGTAAAAAAAAATGTACTTGTGTAAATAATAATAATAATAATAATAAGAATCAATATTTTTTTAACAATATTGAATATGGAAAGGGACAAATTTAATTTAATTAATTGTTAAATCCCAATAAGAGTATCATCACATGGGAGTAAGTGGGAGTAAGTCTGCATGCTGGCAATCTAAAAATGGGACAACAAGATTATTATCACATGGAGAATCAAAGGATTAAGTCGGCGGGCTGCACCAAATGTGCTAAAAAAATAAAAAAAAATGAATGAATGGATAACCTTAATCAAAAGCAACTGACTTCTTCATGTATGATTCCTTTAGTGCTGTCAATAATTAAAGAGTGAATACTGGCAAAACTGATGTCTCATGTTTTCCGAATAAAAGTTGAAATCAAGAAGACTGTTAATTACTTGCCCACCTTATCAATTTATCACCTGGATGTAAATTGTTAGAAACAATTTGCAAGACGGAAAGAGAATAAGAAATTGTTTAATTATACAAATTTATTGTGTACATTAAATAATTGAGAATTTGAATAAGTTATGAATTTAAATTTTTTAAAGAGAGAAATTGTATATTAAATATATTTATTAATATATAATTTCCATTTTTGGGACGAAGAAGTGAAATAATTATTTTGTGTATACCAAATTATGTATACATTAAAATGAGGGAATTAAAATTAAATTATTTTATATGGTTAGGTGAATACGTTAAATAAATTAAATATTGTATAACATTTATATTATGGAAAAGAAATATGAGATATATTATATATTATGAAATATATATTATATGTGTTATATGTAATATGTATTATGGTGATATCATATTAGTATGAATGAAAAGAAGTAACCCCCAAGTATTTAGGCTGAGTCAGGTAATTTATGAAGATGGAGCTGGCAAGCAATTAAACCAAATAAAGAAGTGACTCAGCAAGCCTAATGCGTAATGATCAAGAGAAGTGGTGAGCAAGTCATGTGCTTGGCAAGGATAAAAAAAAAATTCTCTATAAAACTCAGAGGCATTATTTCTGAATTCTTCCGTTATTCAGAGATCAAATCTTCATCTTCCCATATTATCTTAATACTTAAAACAAAAAAAATTCCTCAAGAAGTTCTGATAATAAACTAAAAGTGGATCAAGGGTTTAGCGTATAGTGATTGAAAGGAGATAAGCAAGCCATTAAATCAAGAGTTTAAGTTCAAGGTAACATTTATATGTTTTCTATGAACTATCAAATGATTAGATTAATAAAGGAATTGCAGTAAAGTAATAGTTATGGATATCTGTGATTTCTTGTGTGTGATGTCGGACGAAATCTGGGCTAGAATATAATTGAAATTCTACTCAAATTTGAGTTTCTAAGTCATGATCACAAGTTATTTGATTAAATGCTCACATGAAAATTAATTTCTAAATCTAGGAAATTTAGAATTTAATTGACGTGTACGGTTTTTGGTAATGTGAAATGGTTATAAGAGCATGTCTCTTGGATTCTGAAACCATATTATAGCAGCATAGAAGAATTGTAAACGATTTGGGTTTTGAATTACAAAGTTCTGCATAAAGCAGAGCGTTATTTTTTGGCATATTCCGAAGTGGCGCAGCTGCGCCACTTCTCTAGTCAAAAACAGTGCAGCTGCGCTGGTCTGTAAAAAAAACGTAAATAGAGCTTGGGCGCAGTTGCGCCATTCCCAAGTCTAAGTGCAGCGCAGCAGCGCCGTACTGTAGAGTTGCCAAGAAGTTTTGTCTGTTAAACCAAACCTAGAGGCATGTGTAATAGAGACTTGTAAGCAAGAATGAGATATAGTTAGTGTAATTAACGTATGTGCTTTGAATGAATGATTGACGTGTATCTATGTGTGTGAATAGGTTACGCGAAGCGCAGGTAGCTATAAGTTGTAAGGCAAGTTTTTCAGTTCCTTTGTGTTATGTGATCTTGATATTATATGAGATTTTCATAAATATGCTAAATTATACTTTATGCTTGTTGAATTGTGAAAGTCAACTTATGACTGCAATTGATTGAGTTTTGGAACTCAGTCTTGATGTGATATGGGATATGCTAAACATATGAATTATATTGTTTAGAATTATGATAATCATGAGATATGAACTGAGCATGAAATTATGTGCTATGTGAAGCATGAAAGCTGTTAAATTTGCTGAGCTGTCGAGCTCAATCTTGTAAAAAATAAATTTTTGCAGGTCAATGATACAATGTTGTATTACTTGCTATACAAATGATGAAGGTTGATCGACGTACGAAATGAGTACATTTTCTTGAGTTAGATATTGTATAAAGCTATGATTGATGGTTTTGATATATGTAACTGACAGCTATGTATAGTTTAAAATATTCAATAAAGAATATTTTGTTCTGGATGTATTGTAATGATTACTTTATAAAATAAAGTGATATAGTGACATTACTATATAAGAAAGAATTCATATAGAGGATATGAGGTATATATATTCGTATCTACTCTTATAAACTAAATCATAAAATGAATATGATTTTGAGATAAACGAGAATCGTAAAGGTTGCGATTCAGGGAAAGGAAGGAAAGAAAGATACAAAAAGAAAAGTTTTAAATTATCCGCATTTTCAGCTGTTATTTTATCTTTGTATGATGTAAAGCATAAACAAGATAGTACTTAACGCACAAGGTCGGGATTAAGATTAGTCCTAATTTTGAATTAAGTTGGTTCCGATTTTAGGGGCGTTACATCTTCTGTCGGCTAGTGGTCTCAAAATCTGGAAGGAGTGTGTCACCTTTAAATCGGGAGACATAATGGGAAGACTGCTTGAATGCCTCCATCAAGTAAGCAACACACTCAACATCTCTAGCAGACATATTAGATGGGTCACAAGAAGCTGAAGCGACAGTAGGGAGACTACAAGATATAACTCAACATAAGCACATAATTTGAAAAAAAAGGGGGAAATAAGAACGAATGAAAGAAACAGAAGGAAAGGCTTACTGGTAGATAGCATAGACATCCTCTAGTGTAGGGGTGAATTCCCCCCAAGCAGTAACAAATGTGCATGAAGAGGAGCACCAGCGGGAAATCAACACAGTAAGAGCGTCATGATCCTGCTGAATACGTAGATCGCTACATAGCTGAATGCAGCGATATATGCCCGCGCTCTTTAGTATAGCCTTATACTCAACATTCCCGAGGATCTCGTCAGTCCAATGTTGCCATCCTTGAAGACGGCTAGATGAGTCAGACAGGAAGCGAAAGGGACTGAAAGGGTATTCTTGTTTCTCTATGCATATGCGGGGAATGCGACCGGAATGGGCGAAGTCGTCCCAACCTCCGCAAGCCGCGACATAAAGAAACAAGCCTTCTTTCTCTGGTGAAGGAAAGGTTGTGCGATCATAAGTCCGGACTTGCTCCCAAAAAGTGTCAAAAGGTCCAAAAAAGGAGCCTTTCCCCAATCATTGACGAATGGAGTTACCCTGGAAGTCTTCAAGTCTTCAGAGCATCCAGTAGACGAGGCCTGCAAGTACGGAAGACTCCACATAAGGGTACTAAGGATGTCAAGTAAAGCATATGAACTTGAGTAGGCTTACCATGGCAAGGGGAAAATTTGAGATTTTCACTTCAGAATACGTGAAAATAAGAAGAAATGAAGTCAGGAAAGGATCAAAATCACAATTATGAAAGAAAAACAAGATTTGAAATTTTTTCAAAAAACTTCGGACAACCAAAATGCATCATTCAGAGCCATTTTTTGGATTATTTTGATATGTGTCATGGCCGTTGGCGTTGAATTTTGAAGATCTCGTCGATACGGTCGTTTTGATATATTATGGGCCCCGAGACTCCAAACGGAACAAAAGTTATGGTCAAAACAGCGATCACGATTCCCAATGTTTAAATTTTGGTATATTTTCTCCTAGGGTTCGGCCCCCTAGGGTTCGGCCTTCCTAGGGTTCGACCTCCTGCAAAAAAAATGGCTCAATAGGGTTCGGCTACCGTAGGGTTCGGCTTCCTTAGGGTTCGGCCACCCTAGGGCGCGGCAAAAAAAGGGGGAGGGGGCTTAATTTCCCCTATAGGGTTCGGCCCCCTAGGGGGGATTTCTTTTGTGTACCTTGAAAATTTTGATGCCCCACAAATTAATTTTTCGGAACGGATGCTTCTTTGTCGATAAATATTGTGTTTTTCTTTATTATCCGAGGGAACCCTATCGAGATATAATCCAAGTAACGGGGCTCGGAAGACAAAAGAAAAGCTACAATAACTTGAGAAGAAACGTAGGAGAAGCAAGTCAAGAAGAAATTCGGCAGAAAGTACTCAAATAAATTGAAAAATTGAAAGAAAAAGAAGAAGGAAGGATGACCCTATAAGGTTCAACCCTTAGGATTTGGCCCTATCGGGGTGGAATTGTTTTTTTTACCTCTTCCCCAAGATGAAGACTGTTGGCTTGACGACTTCTTGGTGATCGTCAAACTTGAATAAGGAGAGAAAATGCCAAGACAAAAAATTACACGATGAAAAGAAAAGCCTAAGTGACTTAGGAGATGTATATATTCAAACTGCAAGCTTGCAATAGCAAAGGAAGCAATCTTTATTTTCCTCTTAAGGAAGATTTCGCAATATAAAGATAAGTTTATTTGAGCTTATTTCTAAATAAAAATATAAATTTTCGAAAATTGTTTAGATTTGGTATTTTAATGAAATTTCGAAAATATATATATATATATTCGATATCTGATATTTTATTCCTAACAGTAGGACAATTTCGAAATTATTATATATATATATATATATTGAATGTTTGATTTTCTTAAGGAAAAGGATCTTGCTTTATAAAATTCTAATAAAGGAAGATTTTGTTTCTAAATAATAAAATAAGATTTGATTATTGGATTTTATTTAATGATATCTGATGATCTTCCTTGTTTTAATTCTCAAAAAATAAGGAAATAAATATTGAGCAAAATGAGGGAGCTTTCAGATGATCTACCAAGAAGTTTAAGGAAAAGCCCTTCTAGGTCTTACCTTCTTAGGGTTTAATCCTAATGGTTTGGCTCCTAGGGGTTCCCTCTTCTAGAATTCTTGTGTTTAAGACTTGGACAAGCGGAGTCAAACAAAATCATTCAACAGCTTGGAGTATTTTCCACGAGTGTCTCTCAGGAATCGTGACTCTCGCGCAGGGGACAAATGTAGGTCCACGTGCATATTAGGGTTCACATGACCTAATTGAAATAAATATACAAGTTAGGGTTTACAAGGGCCTAATTAAATATATAAATTAGGGTTCATGTGACCTAATTAAATGTACAAATTAGGGTTTACAAAAACCTAATTAAATGTACTAGACCCGGGGAAGTCTCCACGTGTTCTAAGGCTGAAGACTCGTGGATGCGACCCATTTTGGGAATTGATTGAGGGATTGGATTGGTGGCTAGAAGAACAGGGCAATTTGGGCATTACTTTGATGATTAAAGGACATTTCTGGAATTTTCCCTTTAAAACATGACTAAAGGGTATTTCTGGAATTTTTCTTAAAACATGTGTCTGGCATGTGACCATTTCCCAGGCAAGTTCTATAAATAATCCCTCTATTCTAAGAGAAGGGGATCGCTCTGAAGACATTACACTTAGACTCTTGGAAGCTCATTACACTTGGAACTCTCTCCTAACTCGAAGACTTAAGAAGGCTCTTGGAATCCCTGCTACCCTAACCAGGTTTTCGGATTCTAGGAGTTCTGCCACGTGTCATTGGAGTAATCGTCCACCTGTTCTTCTCCCCTCTTCAGTCAATCAATCAATTCTGTGCTCTTTGTGGATTTCTCTCCTCTCCAGCTAACACGAAACCCTAACCCTAGCAAGGTGTAATTTCCTTACCTACAACATGCAAACTAATATATCACTGAAACAGTTATAGTAGTGGCTGATACTTAGTGATATCACCTACTTTGTGCCTTCTCTTAAATAATAAAAAGAGGGCAGGACCACAAACATCCCGCAACTCTATCTGCCACTGTGAAAACTACTCCCTTATTAAAAAATAAGAGTAAAATATTAGTAGTCCTTTATTCTAAGGAATATTAGTTTGTAGCAACTTTTAATTAAATCCTTGAATTTCGTAACATTAGACAATAAAATACTTTTTATTGAGCAAATATATATATTGTTAATTATGTGCCCCTATTTATACTTTATAATTATGTCTCCCTTTTATAAAATAAAATATTGTTACTAAATGTTATTCTTTCAAGTGTGTTCTCCACAGTAAGGATAGTTTGAACTGAAACTGGTCCGAAACCGGTTGAACCGCATCGAATTGGTCGATTTTTTTTTTATTAGTACGGTGTTGTTCTGGTATTTGCCGACGGTGCACCGCACCGTGCCGCATCGCTTCTTGAACCAATAGTGCACCGATCCTTGAATCGCTCTATATGTACTTGTTTATTTTAATTATATCTCTATACTTCATAATATTATTATTTTTATATAGAATTATATAATCATAGAGTTATTCAAACATATATATTTATATTTTTGCTTTCAAAATTTAATATATAAATATTTTATACATAGTTGATATGTATTAAAACTATAATAATGTAAAAGTTATAACAATGTTATCAAAATTTTAATTGAACATACATTCTTATATTACTTGTTAATATTTCTTTAGTTATTTTAATGAATATTATTAAAATGTGTGTTTTAAAAATATTAAACTAATTTAATAAATATTAAATAAAAAAATATTAGTAATTTGACCGGTGCAAGTTGGTGCGAAGCGGTTCAAAATATAAACCGACCGGTGCAGTTTTGGTATAGAAAAATTCACCGATGTGGTTCCGGTTTAAGATTTTATAAGACCGGTACGGTTCCAAATTACTGAAAAACCAAAACCGCACCACACCATTGTCATCCCTACTCCACAATAATGACAATAACTTTTCTCCTAATATTGCATATGATTCTCCAGTTTTCCTTACTTTGATTCTTCACAACTCTTCGAGTCACAAATGAGTAGGAGGATAAATGATGTGGGTAAAAATATACGCTTATCAAATATTGACATATGTACAATATGTATATCTCCATGACTTTCTTCTAGAAGGATTACGTACAATTATGGTTATACAAGATTAAAAAAAATCCTAACACCAACTTTACTTCAAAAAGAATTCCAGAAGCACCATGAATCTTAGGCGGACCCTTCTGGTAATTATCTCTTGATTCTTTATCAAGATCACCACAAAGGAGCCCAATCCTAGATTGATTCAACTAAGGGGTTGGCCAAATCTTTGTCACTTAAGGAGGTCCAATTCATATTGAATTCCACCAGAGGTAATTCTCTACAAGTAGTCATCCATACTAATTGATTAAGTTACGTTCAATTTACCTTTGATACAACTTTTAACTTTTCTCTTTTTGTCCAACCGAATACTGACTTAAGCATCGGAAGGTCCCCCTGGAGTCAAACTCCGACAGATCTTTTTGGTGTTTTGCTAATTGTGCAAGTCTGGTTTGCTTCACCGTTCATGTTCGTCAATACTCCTGATTGGGCATACAGTTTTTGATTGTATCAGAAGCGGTGGAAGATGCACAGAGAGTAAAGAGGTGCCTGTTGGTGGGCTTCGTCTTCCCCGTTGAGTTCACCTGTCTAACCAGGTTCTTACCATTTGACAAATACTCTTACAACTTTGTCAATTATTTAGGTTCGAAATTTATAAAATGGTTGAAGATGATGTGTGTTGTTTCAAGATGGTGTTGGTAGTGCTTTAAATCTAGTTATGAGTCTCTTTATTTTGGTGGGGAATTAAGATGGGTGGTGTTGGAGATTTGAGGGTGGTGGAGATTTGTTGGTAGTGGAAATGGGTGCTTAGGATGGGTGCAGGAGATTTGTTGGTAGTGAAAATAGGTGCTGGAGACAGATGGATTGAGGTATTTCAAGCTTGTTCTTTGATTTGGTTATGTGGTGATTTACAGTGGCGGGGAAGTAAGATGAATGAGGTTTGTTGACTAATTGAGAGAGAGAAAGAGAGTTTTTTTCTTTTCTTTTCATTTTTCCATTTTTCCATTTTAATGTTTTAATCCATGTGTGTGTTTGAATTTGCAGGTAAGGGACAAAAAATAGTTTTTATTTATTTTTTATTTTTTTTAATTATAAAAAAACTTGGATTTAGTTACACATGTTTTGTAGTTACACATATTATCTTTTATGCAATTTTACTTATTTTTCCAAAAAAATAATTGTTTTCTAATTTATTTCTCCTCTAAAAATAATACTATTTCCGTTCTAAATTATATGATCATTATTGACTTTTGAAAGTTAATTTGAGATATTTTCAAGCTCAAAATTGTGATGACTCATTAAAAATTATGAAACAATAAAACTTATAATGAGTAATACTTTCTAGATAGTTTACAATATTCATCACTGTATTGATTAAAATTAAAAGAATTTATATCAATTTTGAGTTTAAAAATCTCTTAAGTTGACTTTAAAAAGTCAACAATGATCAAATAATATGGAACAAAAAGAGTATTAATTTTCAAACATTAGTTATTTTTTGAAATTTGAAATATTTCTTTATTTTTCTATTTTTTCTATTTTAATTTATGTATTTAGTTTTTGTATTTTAATATTAATAAACTTATAATAACGGTAAAGACATAATTCCCCTAACAAAAATAAAAAATTGGTATCAAAAATTGTTGTTAGACGTAATTGTCTAATGAAGTCAAACCGCATTATATTTTAATACAGTCAAACGGTATAAAACTATTTGTCTTACCTGCAATTGAGGTATTTCAGCCAAAAAAATAATTTTTGGGGTTTTGGAGGGGGTGGGGGGAGACATTGTATGCAATTTGGTAGTTGATGTAACAGATATGTAAGCCCAATTACTTGAAGGGGTAAATTATGAATTGAGTAAAATTTCATGTAACAGAAGTATATCCCTTATATATATTTGTGTACAATTTACAAAATAACTACAAAGATGACATTATATATCTCTTTAGTATAAAAGTTTAGATTTATTTTAATTTTAGTAAACATTATAAGTAGGTTCTCCTACGTACGTACGTTGTGTACTTCAACAAAATGTGTTAAAGTTGAATACTACAATCGTACTATGCGTATTTAGGTATTTGTTAAAATTAACAATAACATGCAATAACAAATTAAAACATAATTTAATTATTTCATTAGCGCCTTTACATTTTATTTTTATTTTTACGAAATCAAATGTTAAATTTTGTGGAACCGACGCATATATGTAAATTTCCTACCAACCGTAAAAATAAAGGCTTAAATATAAAGTTGTTTAAAGCTCTCATGATGAGTACGCAACTACGCACCATGCATGGTCTAACAGTCAATAGGCTGTTTACGCAATAAAGATGAACTAATACAGCACTAAATGGAACCAGAGGCAGGTTCGGAATTTTATTTTATTTTATTTTTTTATCAAAAAAGAGGGCAAAATATAAAATTTCCGAGTATTTTGTTGAAAGTTTGAATTTTACTAGTGGTAAACTGTTAGATTTTCAAAAACGAAGGAGGGCATGCAATTGCCCCAATCTTTTCATGCATGTAAATCAACTCATAATAGGAATTGAATTTATACATCAAGGGAAAAAATTGTTTCCTTTTCCTTTTATTTCTTCTCGTAATTGTTGCTGACGTAATGATGAATAATCAACTTAATCACGCGTCATATTAAATTCATTACACTATAATGTAAAACATATATGAACAATTACAATTAAGCTTTGAGAGTGCCCAAGAAAATCATCAAGGTCACCAAACTAAATGAAGCAAGTAGGGAGCTAAAAGCCTAAAACATAAAAATTAAAAACATGCTTGCATAAGCCACCCAAGCCAGCTCTAACTTGGCGACTATATAATGTAATTCTATATATAATGTTCATATCGATATCTTTTGGATTTGACACTCATGTAAATATCTTGGTTTATTTGAATTTTATTTTGCTGATAAAAAAAAAAAACCTTGGCAACTTACACTACGTTTGCTAAAAATAGAAAAAGATTAGTAAAAAAAAGCAAAAAATGTAACTTTCAAGAAATGTTATCAAGTGCACGCTTGATATCATCATGAGATTGACAGGATATGTGCTGCAAATTGTGGGCCCAAGTGCATATTAGGGTTCACATGACCTAATTGAATTAAATGTACAAATTAGGGTTTACAAAAAACCTAATTAAATGTACAAATTAGGGTTTATGTGACCTAATTAAATGTACTAGACCCGGGGAAGTCTCCACGTGTTCCAAGGCAGAAGACTCGTGGATGCGACCCATTTTGGGAATTGATTGAGGGATTGGATTGGTGGCTAGAAGAACAGGGCAATTTGGGCATTACTTTGATGATTAAAGGGCATTTCTGGAATTTCTCCTTTAAAACATAATTAAAGGGTATTTCGGGAATTTCCCTTAAAACATGTGCCTGACATGTGACTATTTCCCAGGAAACTCTATAAATAGCCCCTCTATTCTAAGAAAAGGGGATTGCTCTCAAGATATTACACTCAAACTCTTGGAAGCTCTAAGCACTTGAAACTCTCTCTCTCAACTCGAAGACTCAAGAAGGCTCTTAGAATCCCTGCTACCCTAACCCGGTTTCCGGATTCTAGGAGTTCTGCCACGTGTCATTGAAGTAATCGCTCACCTGTTCTTCTCCCCTCTTCAATCAATCGATCAATTCCGTACTCTTCGTGGATTTCTCTCCTCTCCAGCCAACGCGAAACCCTAACCCTAGCAAGGTGTAATTTCCTTACCTACATTTATTTGACGACTCTGCTGGGGAGGTGTAGAATTCGTGAAGGGTATGCCCACAACTCGAAGTGGGAGAATTACAGGAAGAGTTTCACCGACAACAAGCATCATTTCACCAGATCCGATTCCAAGGCAAGTAAATCCAGTGCTCCAAAGCACGAATCTGGATTTTGATCAACCCATCTTAGAAGACGTTTCAGAAGGAAGTTCAACATCACCTCATATGGCTGATCAACAACAAACTAGTACTAGACAGCCAAACGCAGGAAGGCAAGGTGAGGAGGTCACTGGGGCGCAGACAACTGCGAATGTTGTGCAGTTGGAGATGCTCAAAGCATTACAGGAGGCACGAGAAGGCCAAGGGATGATGATGACCATGATGCTGGAAATGCAAAGGAAGCAGGAAGAGATGGGGAGTTTTCGCCAGCAGCTGATGCAAATCCCCACTTTCAGGGCTATGTTCCCAGGAAGTTCGCAGGGGGAACGAGCAGATGTGGAAGACAACAGCAACAACAAAGAGAATCCGACTGTGCTTCCAACAACGGAGAGTCAGCCGATTCCGATCATCAACTTGGAGCCCCAAAACAGCGGTGATGTGCCATAACTCAGATTGGAAGCAAGTCAACCTCAGCCCAACATTGTCCCGCCCACTCTCCTAGCATTTTCGCAAGTGCAGATACCGACCATCCCAAGCCACATCCAACGAACAAGCCAACAAGTACCACCGATACAAATTGTGCAGGATGCAAGTGTACACCAGCCAGTTTCCTTACCATACACACCACCTATGCATCAATACATCACAGCCCCTCAGAGAGTCCATACCACGAGCCAGTATGTGACGAAGGATGATATGATCGATGTAATCAATCAACTTCGCAAGCAGACATCCCGACCTTCAGAGTTGGACTTTACTCCACCCTACCCGGCACATGTACGGAGACAACTTTATCCAGCAGGGTATATTGAGCACCCCCCGCAGTTCCCAAAGTATAACGGGGAGAAAGGGAATGCCAGGGAGCATATTGCCAGGTTCGTGGAGTCGATGTCTCCGTGGTTGGGTTATGATGAGGTGAATAACCACAATCTGTTGATGAGGGAATTCAACAAGACTTTGACGGATAGTGCCTTCAGTTGGTACTACAATTTGGAGAAGGGATCAGTCCATGATTGGGATGATCTGAAATTATAGTTTTTTAAGAAATTTTTCTATGTGCAGAAACAGGTAACTATCGTAGAGCTGATGCGGTTCAAGCAGAAGCCGAATGAGGAGCTGTCAGATTATGTGGACAGATTCAGGGCCCAAGCACAGAAGTGTGCAGAGCCAATTGAGGAGAAGAACTTGGTTAGCATATGCAACAATGGTGCTCTAGACTCCTTCAAGCCCCATCTCATTACAAAGGCATGTGATTCATTTGCGACTCTATCATCATTTGCACAAGATTTGGGAGGAATCATGACAGTGCCCACCAACCATGCGACGGTTACATGGAAGGGTAAGAGAACAACAACTTTGGCTTTGGCTGACTCTCAGTCAAAGCCCCAAGGGGGCAAGAGGGAGAAGAACGAGCGAAGTAAAGGAAAACACGGGGACAAGTATACCAGAATGCCCGTTCCAGAGGCTATCACATGCAGTGAGAAGGCCTTTAGAGACCTGTATGAGCAATGGGTAGAACATGGAGTGGTGAGGCCTCCAAAGCCCAGATTTGTTGTGACCGAAGAAATAAAAAGAAGACCAGACTTCTGTGTATACCATCAATACGTAGGACACTCCACTATCGATTGTTATAGTCTGCGAAGAATATATCATGAAAAGCTGGCAGCAGGAGAAATTGAGCTGGGAAAAGGAAGCAGCGTGCATGATAAGCCACTGCCTAATCATAAGGGAAAAGAAACGTGCAACACTATTACTCATAGTGAGGCACCAGCAGTGGAGATGATGGAGAATGCAGAAAGGATGGAAGAAATGATGGATGTTGATCCAGGCCTGCAGGTGACGGCGTTGATGAATGGAGTTAAATTAAGAAATTTTTTGACCAAATAGGGTTAGCCAAAGAAGCAAGGATAGAAGCAACCAAAGCGATCATCAAAGCAGCCGAAACCCAAGAAACCTGCATGGCGGTGAGCAAAGGATTTGTGAAGGCAGTGGAAGAGGAAGAAAGCAAGATATCTTTCTCTAAAGTTGACAGAGAAATAAGATACCCGCACAACCGACCGCTGTATGTGACGGCAATCATAAATGGAATAGAGGTGCGGAGGGCGTTCATCGACAATGGAGCGTCTATAAATATTATGCCCTACACTGTGTTTAAGCAGTTAGGCCTGCCAGAGAAGAAAATTGTGAAAGAACCAACAAACATCACAGGGTTTGCCAACCAAAGTGCCAGAACCCTGGGACACATCAAAGTGGACATGCAGGTTGGAAAGATTCGAGGACCTGTAATGTTTCATGTTACCGAGGTGGATGCAGCATATCATGTCTTGCTAGGAAGGGCTTGGCAAAACGACTATGGGGTGGTACCCTCAGTTTTTCATCAATGCCTAAAGGCCATCTGGAAGGGGAAAAAAGTGAAGGTATCGGCAACAAGAAATCCCTTTGGACCAGAGGAGGCACACATCGCTGAAGCAACTTTCTTCGATGATGTCGCTGAAGAGGGAGAGAGCCAGATTACAAGACCTGATTCTCTAAAACTAGCCAATTGGGAGGAAGTACAGGCAGGCAAGTTTGTGCCTGAGCAAAAAGAAAAGAAGAAGACCTCGGAACACGGAGAATGTTCCAAAGATAAGAAGCCAGTGGTAGTAGACCTAGAGAAGGAAGAAAAAGGAGGAAAGAAAAGGCCAGCAGATCCTGAAGATGCCAGAAACATAATCAATGCCAAACGGACAGTACAATCAGATGATGGCCAAAGAACGAAATGGGAGAGGGTTGTTAAACCCGACGGAAAGATAGTGTTTCGCTTATGACGGTGCAAGGGGGAAGAGTCCAAGGGAGAGTGCAAACCCAACGGCTCAGGAGGTGTCCCCCACTCTAGCAGTAATGAAGAAGAAGAAATGGTGCAGCAAAAGGTAGAACCAGCTCCAGAATGCTTTGAGGATAGGCCAAAACCTCAACAAAATGAATTAGAAGAAGTTGATCTGGCAATAAATGGAGGAACGCCAAGACCGACTTACGTCAACAAAGAGCTGGATGCTGATCAGAAAGAGGAGCTAGTAAAATTGCTGCGAGAGTATAGGGATGTCTTGGCTTGGAACTACGATGAGATGCCCGGGATTGACAAAGAGTTGGTAGAGCACAATTTGAATGTAAGTCCGGGAATAAAACCTGTGAAGCAAGCTCCACGCAACTATGCACCT
Organism: Aralia elata; assembly: GCA_034770075.1. Classification (NCBI taxonomy): domain Eukaryota; kingdom Viridiplantae; phylum Streptophyta; class Magnoliopsida; order Apiales; family Araliaceae; genus Aralia; species Aralia elata. Next base: position 95,173,741 of record CM068384.1, on the reverse strand, counting down.
GAAGTTGAAACCCAAATCAAGGAGGAAATCAAGAAGTTGCTGGAAGTAGGGTTCATCAAACCAATTCAACATCCAATATGGTTATCCAGCATTGTACCAGTTAAGAAGGCAAATGGACAGTTGCGGATATGCATGGATTTCACATACTTGAATAAGGCATGCCCGAAAGACATGTACCCATTACCCAATATAGACACTTTGGTAGATGCAACGGCTAATCACGAGATGATGTCATTCATGGATGGGTTTGTGGGTTACAATCAAATAAAAATGTCAGTAGAAGATGCAGAGTTGACGGCCTTTCGTACTCCGTTTGGGAATTTCTACTATGTAGTAATGCCTTTCGGGTTGAAGAATGCGAGGGAGACTTATCAAAGGGCAATGCATGCTATATTTCATGACATGATTCATGATATAGTAGAAGACTATGTGGATGACATAGTAGTGAAATCCAAGAAGGCGACAACTCATGTGGAGGACCTGAGGAAAGTGTTTGAGCGATGCCGAAAATACAATTTGAAGATGAATCCGAAGAAGTGTGCTTTTGGAATGACTGCTGGAAAATTCTTGGGCTTCTTGGTGCATAACAAAGGCTTGGAGCTAGACCCAAGCAAGGCAAAAGCAGTTGTAGAGATGCCCCCACCAAAAACACAAAAACAACTGAAGAGCTTTCTAAGGAAAGTTTGTTATATTAGAAGATTTATGCCGGCATTAGCAGAAGTTACGGAACCCTTTGGCAAATTGTTAAAAGGAAAGGCAGAATGGGACTCGGGGCAAGACCAGCAACATGCTTTCGAGAAAGTAAAAGGAATTTTGGCTTCAGCACAAACAATGGTAGTACCGCAAAGAGGAATACCGTTGCAATTGTACATCACCTCTACCACAAAGTCTGTAGGGGGATTGATCACGCAAGAAGTGGATGGAGAAGAAAAGCCTGTGTACTACATCAGCCGGGTAATTAGAGGACCGGAAACCCGGTATTCGCAGGTGGAGAGACATTGCCTTGCATTGGTGTTCGTAGCGCAGAAAATGCGACATTATTTTTTGGCACATGAGGTGAAGCTTGCAACAAGAACTGACCCGATCAGATACCTACTGACTAGGCCAGCATTGGTAGGAAGACCTGCAAGATGGATGATGATACTTTCAGAATATGACATCCAGTGCGTAACACCAAAGGCAATCAAATGTCAGGCTTTGGCAGACCTACTAGCTCAATTTCCAAATGGAGAATATGAACCTCCCTCTGAGGATCTTCCAGGGGGAGAAGTAGAAGAAATTGACATAGTAGATGAAGACTCAGAATGGTGGAATTTAGCCTTTGATGGGTCATCTGCTGAAGGGAAAGGTGGAGCAGGCGTGGTGTTGACCACCAAAGAAGGAAAGGAAGTAGCTTTGTCATACAAGTTAGACTTCCCCTGCACGAATAATGAAGCAGAATATGAGGCGTTCATATTGGGATTATTAGCGGCTCGAGAGTTGGGAGCTAAACGCCTTAAAGTAAGGGGAGATTCAAACTTGATTGTGCAACAAATAAGAGGGCAATTCGCAGTGAAGGAGCCTATATTGGCACCGTATCGAACTGTAGCACAAAAAGTGATGGAGGACTTCAGGAAGGTGGTTATTGAGTACGTGCCAAGAGGACAAAATAAACAACCTGATGCATTAGCCACGGTAGCATCTAGAGTATATGTCCAAGGAGAAGACCTAGATGTGAAGGTAATGAAGAGAACCCTCCCAACCACGGTGCTAGACTTGTTTCCCTAAGACCTGACAGATGATTGGAGACATAACATCTCCCATCAATTGCAAACGAAGGAGGGGACCATATCACCGGTGGAACTTCAGAAATACACCATCATCAAGGGAGTCTTGTACCATAAAGAAACAGATGGGGTATTAACACGATGCTTGGGGAGGCTCGAAGCACAGCGCATTTTGCATCAGGTACATGCTGAAAATTGTGGGTTGGCAGATATTGGATTGTATCGAAGGTTGCAGCGCCAAGGGTATTATTGGCCTGAAATGAAGAAGGAAGCAGATGCACTTCAACGACAATGTGTTTCATGCCAAGAATACCCTAGGGAGGAGGAATGTGCCTTCATCGATGACATAGCGGATTGGCGAATCCCTTATGTAGAATTTTTACAAAATGGCAATCTGCCTGCCGAAAAGAAGGATGCAATCTTGATAAAGAGAAAGTCACAAGGATTCTTCTTGCAAAATGGAGAATTGTTTAGAAGAGGGTTCAATGGCAAGCCCTTACGGTGTTTGGAAGTAGGAGAGGCCAAAGATTTGGTCTACCAAATGCATAAAGACGAGCACCAAGGGGGAGCCAAGTTATACAAACAACTTATTGATCATGGTTATTACTGGCCAAAGATGGAAGGAGATTGCTTGGATTTTGTCAAGAAGTGCCACATCTGCCAAATCCACGGGAATTTGATTCATGCTCCCGCTGTAGACCTACGAACCATAGCAACACCATGGCCCTTTCATACATGGGGAATGGATCTTATAGGTCCCATTCAACCTAATTCTAAAGGCAACATATGGATCTTGACGGCCACGGAGATGTATACAAAGTGGGTAGAGGCAATCCCTTTGAAAAAGGCTACGGGTCCAGCAGTGGCGAACTTCATTAAGAAACATATCATTTGTCGTTTCGGGATCCCGAAGATCATTCTGTCAGATAATGGAACTTCTTTCATCAATAGAGACATCAAAAGTCTGATGGAAAGATATAGGGTGAAGCATTACAAGTCATCGCCATACTACCCGAAAGGCAATGGGCAAGCAGAAGCCACAAACAAAACCTTGATCAAGATTTTGTCAAAAACCCTAGATGATCATCCGAAGACATGGGCAGAGCAATTACCAATAGCATTACATATCGAACTTCGAAAAGAAAACCTACTGATGAAACCCCATATGCTTTGGTTTATGGAGAAGAAGCTATCTTGCCCGCCGAAATAGAAATCCCTTCGGCTAGGATGAGACTCCGAAGCTTAGTCGAGGAAGAGAACCGACTAGCAGCCCTAGAGGCCTTAGCTGACTTCCGAGACCGAGCCAAAGAAAGATTGGAACGGTATCACGAAAGACTGCGGCGACAATACAATACCGCAGTGGTACCGCGACAAAATTTGGTGGGGGACTTGGTGCTCAAGACAGCAAATCAAGTCATGAGGGGAACACCAACCACCAAATTTTACCCCAAATGGGAAGGCCCGTATCGGGTACGAGAGATCTCCGAAAGCGGGTATTGCAAAATATCTCGTGTGGGATCAAATGCTATCTCAGGCCCATTGAACCTGAAATGGGTAAAGAAATATTACGCATGAGATAGTCATCACGAGAGTTATACTTTTAACTTCAAAAGTAGTTGAGGCACCTGACTATAAGCCCTCACAGTTATACTTTCAAACTTTAAAAGTAATCGAGGCACCTGACTATAAGTCCTCAACCTGGAAAAATAGTTACACTTTATCTCTAAAAGTGACGAACGTTATGCTTTATCCGACAAAAGCAAGATTTATTGTTTTTCATGAAAATTTTGAAACGTTATGCTTTTCGTTAAAAGCAATTTGATTATCAATAAATTATTAGACTTTCACTTATTTTTCGAAAAGATATATATATATATATATACATGTTATTGACAACATTCATGCTTATCTATTCATAATACCTATTGTTGCCTTAGAGTATTAATTTGAGTAACTTGAGATTTAATGATAAATATTGAGTTTTAAGGAATCATTCAAATTAAAGGCAATCGACAAGGTTAAAGAAACTCTAATTTAATAAATTAAATATGTGTAAATGAGTTTCTGAAACAGGAAAAAGGAAAAAAAAAGACTACAGCAGGTCATGATCTAAAGGCCACGACATATTAAACTGCAGCGAAGGCATAACTAAGGCCTCCAAATCACTAATGACAGCATCCCGAATCTTGAGATTTTCAGCTTTTGATTTCTTGACATCTCGAGTAGCTGACTCTAAGTCCTGAAGCTGTCGCTCGACCTCCTGAAGCTGAGACTTTAAACCTTGCGCATGGATCTTCAATTTGTTCACGGCTTCGTCAAACTCTGAGATCTGTGCTGAAAAGGAGTCATCTTCACACTTACGTATAGCAATTTCCGAACGTAGCTCAATAAGGTTGAAATTCGACTTGAGGAGATCCAGCCTAGCCCGAAAAGGGGCCATGTCAACACCTACAGCTGCAAGGTCGTCTACATCATCACTAAATTTCTTCAAGTCCTCAACTCGCAAAGGGTATAAGGAAAGAGTGTGCAACCCAAGCACAAGGCCTGCGAGCTGATCTAGGAAGAAGGTCTGGGCAGAAGACGCCTTAATAATCAGCTGGTCGAGTATATGTGGGAACTGAGCTAAGAGGCGCTCAAGACTGTCCTGACTAGATAATGATATTCGGAAGCTCCTCCAAGAAACAAGGTCTCCGTTTGGATTGAAGGAAGCTCTGACTGGAGCAACTTTGGAGGCCATCATAGAATTTGTCGAGATAAAGGATGGAGGAGCACGGGGCTGCTGGGATGCTGATGAATCCATAACGCCTTGGTCATCCGGAAAACAGCCTGGAGGATAACCAAGGTCATTATCTAGCGAGGTGTCAACATCCGGATTGAGAGCATCAAATGAGGCAAGCGCATCAACAGGCAAAGGCAACTCTTGCATCTTCTCACTCTGGAAAACATGATGAGAAAAACATAATATATTTGAAAAAAATATAATAAAAATAAAAGATGATATATTTACCAAAGAAAGATACTCACAAGATAGTCAATGGAAAAATAGTTGGGAGATGCCATAGAAGGCGGAATGTCGCTCAACCCACCCAAAATGTTGTCAACAATACCCTCCCGAGAACTCAACAACTCGGTAGACTCCTTCTGGGGAGGATACACATCAGCAATAGTCTCAGAAGGATCCTCCCTCGCGGAAGCAGGAGTCTCATCGGTCTCCTTAGACCTATCATGTGGAGACGCTGGAGGAGGGTTCGAGGAAATTATTGCATCATCCAAAGCAAGGCTCGAACTCACATCAGATAAAGTGTCTTTAGCATCAAGACTGACACAAGCTTCATGGGATGAAGATGACTCAACACTGATAGGTTGGGGAGGGTCACAACTCGTAGAAGCCGCCGTGGATGCCCCATTTGTAGTAATAGGCATAAACTCAACAGGAACATCCTCATCCTCTTCATCAGCATCGCCAATCTAAAGACGGTGGACATAATGATTAAAGGGATCATGAAAGCAATTATATGGATAGTAACAGACAAAAATGAAGATACTACAAAATGTATAAATACAGACCAAATTTCTACGGCGTTTGTTGACCGGATCCTTGGCTACCGGCACAGTAGGACTAGCATCCTCAGGAGGGCGTTTTGCTAATGGCCTTAAGCGAAGCCTGATGTCAGGACGACTAACCGGGGACACGGTAGAAGTCATAGGAGGAGCCACCTCCGAATCCATTGGGGTAGATGTTCTTGTTCTGGAATGAGTAATCCTCATTTCCCCGGCATCAGACGATCCCTGGGGAGGAACTGGAGGAGGCATCCGAGACAAAGGTAACTGAGATAAGGCCCGTGGTGGAAGGTTCCTGGAGGTAGTAGGGGCCTGTACGGGAAGGATAGTTGGCTTACTTTGAGAATGAATACCTGCTGACTGAGGAGGAGAAGACTTAGGCCTCAAGGCCTCACGCTCAACAAGGCGACAACTGGCTGGCCATCGTTCCAAACGAACATTGGGCTTAGGAGAACATAACATCTTAACCCATTGAAGACGTTTGGGAGTAGAAGCTGGTCTAGAGCACATCAGTGTGTTGTCCTCCCATCTCTTAAGGTTGATTTGCCAGTAGTTGCGTTCACCAGTAGTATAGCGTCCACTCCGAGTAGCAGGTGGTATGATAAAAGCCATGGGAAAGGATTTGTGAGGAGCACCTGGGGGTTCTGGAAAGGCCCATGCAAAAGAAGGAGAGGTGGACACGAAATTGAGGAGAGCAGTCTCATAAGTCTCCTTGCAAGTACGGCCAAAGGGACGCTCCTGGTCAAATCCAAACTGCCTCATCACCCTATGAGGATTATAAAGTACGGTACCGAAATCATTATCCTCAATAAAATATTGAAGCTCCGCAGCCCGAAGGAAGACGAACCAGGACAATGAAGAACCGCTCAGCCCGTTGGTATTTAGATAAGAGTGAGACTCACGCCTATAGAAGTGAGGAAGGTGACCATTGTTTTCCGAAACAATAGTGTAAGGACGAGCGGTGAATCATGAAAAATCATCAATGAAAAGCCGTAAGTCTGAGCTAAAGCGATAATCAATCCAACGGGCTGTCCGAGGGTCGATGTAGGGTAATAAAAAAGGGTCTGAAGACTTCTTCTTCCTCTTAGAAAGATGTTCAAAAGAAGAATAACCTTTGAAACGCTCGAATAGGAAAAGCTGAAGGAAGGAGCCTGGAATGAAGCAATTCACGTCGTACCTGAGTAAATGAAAAGGGAAGGTTGATAATTCAAGAAAAGAAGAGAAAAGTGCAGTGCGAAAGACAGTTAATGAAAGCATGAAAACGAATACCTTCCAACAGATTCTCTCAAGGCGAAGGCCACCTCATCTAAACGGCGATATAGGGTTCCCAGAAAGAGGGAAGCAAGAGGAATCTCCAAACACCGAGATAGCAGAGCTGCTAAACTAAACATACGAACTGAGGGACCGTCAACAGGAGACCCGGGAAAGAGAAAACGAGACAACCACATAGCCAGATAGGCTGCCAAAGGAAAAGGATAAGGCTCCTTGCGAAAAGCGAGGACGGATTGGTCATAAGTCGAACTATCCCACTGGTTAGTTTTGTAATCCCGAAAGAAGTAGCGCACCCAATATAACCATGAAGTCTTTTGTCGGCTAGTGGTCTCGAAATCTGGAAGGAGTGTGTCACCTTTGAATCGTGAGACATAATGGGAAGACTGCTTGAAAGCCTCCATCAAGTAGGCAACACACTCAACATCTCTAGCAGACATATTAGATGGGTCACAAGAAGCCGAAGCGACAGCAGGGAGGCTACAAAATATAACTCAACATAAGCACATAATTTGGAAAAGAAAGGGAAAAATAGGAACGAATGAAAGAAACAAAAGGAAAGGCTTACTGGTAGATGGCGTAGACATCCTCTAGTGTAGGAGTGAATTCCCCCCAAGCAGTAACAAATGTGCATGAAGAGGAACACCAGCGGGAAATCAACACAGTAAGAGCGTCATGATCCTGCTGAATACGTAGATCCCTACATAGCTGAATGCAGCGATATATGCCCGCGCTCTTTAGTATAGCCTTATACTCAACATTTCTGAGGATCTCGTCAGTCCAATGTTGCCATCCTTGAAGACGGCTAGATGAGTCAGACAAGAAGAAAAAGGGACTGAAAGGGTATTCTTGTTTCTCTATGCACATGCTGGGAATGCGACCGGAATGGGGGAAGTCGTCCCAACCTCCGCAAGCCGCGACATAAAGAAACAGACCTTCTTTCTCTGGTGCAGGAAACGTTGTGCGATCATAAGTCCGGATATGCTCCCAAAAAGTGTCAAAAGGCCCAAAGAAGGGAGCCTTTCCCCAATCATTGACGAAGGGAATTACCCTGGAAGTCTTCAAGTCTTCAGAACATCCGGTAGACGAGGCCTGCAAGTAAGAAAGACTCCACATGAGGATACTAAGGATGTCAAATAAAGCATATGAACTTGAGTGGGCTTACCATGACAAGGGGAGAATTTGAGCTTTTCACTTAAGAATACCTGAAAATAAGAAAAAATGAAGTCAGGGAAGGATCAAAATCACAATTATGAAAGAAAAACAAGATTTGAAATTTTTCCAAAAAACTTCGGACAACCAAAATACATCCTTCGGAGCCATTTTTCAGATTATTTTGGTATGTGTCATAGACGTTGGCGATGACTTTTGAAGATCTCGTCGATACGGTCGTTTTGATATATTATGGGCCCCGAGACTCCAAACGGAACAAAAGTTATGGTCAAAACAGCGATCACGATTCCCAATGCTTAAATTTTGGTACATTTTCTCATAGAATTCGCTCCCCTAGGGTTCGGCCCACCTAGGGTTCGGCTACCCTAGGGTTCGGTCACCCAAAAAAAAATCCCCTAGGGTTCGGCCACCCTAGGGTTCGGCCCCCTAGAAAAAAAAAACTATATTTTGTGTACCTTGAAAATTCTGGTGCCCCACAGATTAATTTTTTCGGAATGAATGCTTCTTTGTCAATAAATATTGTGTTTTTTTTTATTATCCGAGGGAACTCTACCGAGATATAATCCAAGTAACGGGGCTCGGAAGACAAAAGAAAAGCTACAATAACCTGAGAAGAAACGTAGGAGAAGCAAGTCAAGAAAAAGTTCGGCAGAAAGTACTCAAATAAACTGAACAAATTGAAAGAAAGAGAAGAAGAAATTGTTTTTTTTACCTCGTTCCCAAGCTGAAGACTGTTGGCTTGACGACTTCTTGGTGATCTTCAGACTTGAATGAGGAGAGAAAAAATTTGCATGATGAAAGAAAAAGCCTAAGTGACTTGGGAGATATATATATATTCAAACCGCAAGCTTGCAATAGCAAAGGAAGCAATCTTTATTTTCCTCTTGCGGAAGATTTTGCAATATAAAGATAAGTCTCCTTGAGTTTATTTTTTAAATAAACACCTATATTTTCGAAATTTGTTTAAAATTGGTATTTTAAGGGATTTTCGAAATATATATATATTTGATATCTGATATTTTATTCCTATCAATAGACAATTTTCGAAATTGGTATATATATATATATATATATATATATATATTGAGTATTTGGTTTTCCTAAGGAAAAAAGATCTTGCTTTACAAAATTTTAAAGGAATATTTTGTTTCCAAATACTAAATTAAGATTTGATTATTGGATTTTATTTCGTGATATCTGATGATCTTCCTTGTTTTAATTCTCAGAAAATAAGGAAATAAATATTAGACAAAAATGAGGAAGCTTTCAGATGATCTACCAAGAGGTTCAAGGAGACTTGAACAAGGGGAGTCACACAAAATCATTCGAAAACTTGGAGTATTTTGCACGAGCGTCTCTCAAGGAATCGTGACTCTCGCGCAGGGGGCAAATGTGGGCCCAAGTGCATATTAGGGTTCACATGACCTAATTGAATTAAATGTATAAATTAGGGTTTACAAAAAACCTAATTAAATGTACAAATTAGGGTTTATGTGACCTAATTAAATGTACTAGACCCGGGGAAGTCTCCACGTGTTCCAAGGCAAAAGACTCGTGGATGCGACCCATTTTGGGAATTGATTGAGGGATTGGATTGGTGGCTAGAAGAACAGGGCAATTTGGGCATTACTTTGATGATTAAAGGGCATTTCTGGAATTTCTCCTTTAAAACATAATTAAAGGGTATTTCGGGAATTTTCCTTAAAACATGTGCCTCGCATGTGACTATTTCCCAGGAAAACTCTATAAATAGCCCCTCTATTCTAAGAAAAGGGGATCGCTCTCAAGATATTACACTCAAACTCTTGGAAGCTCTAAGCACTTGAAACTCTCTCTCTCAACTCGAAGACTCTAGAAGGCTCTTAGAATCCCTGCTACCCTAACCCGGTTTCCGGATTCTAGGAGTTCTGCCACGTGTCATTGAAGTAATCGCTCACCTGTTCTTCTCCCCTCTTCAATCAATCAATCAATTCCGTACTCTTCGTGGATTTCTCTCCTCTCCAGCAACCACGAAACCCTAACCCTAGCAAGGTGTAATTTCCTTACCTACACAAATCAACTGGGAAAATGAGATTTTGAATTCATATTGTTAACGCTAAGATTTTGCCACGCGTCCAATCACCAAATATGCGCTAAATCCTGCAGAAAAAACAAACCACACTCAGAGAGCTGACGGCTTTCGCCGCCGGAGGATAGCTCCGGTGTGAGAATAAGTACATGCCGTTCAAGGTGAAAACAATGGAGGTTTAGCACTTTAGTGAGCAAAAAATCATTACCTTTAGATTTAGGGTTTAGCCTTGTATTTATAAACAATCACACCACCTTTAACGCCCTACTTCCCCGCTGCAATTGGACTCCTAATCATGATAATTACCTATGATTGGATAAAACACAATCTCCTTAAAAATGAGAAGTCGGATAAATCCTGACTCTTTCCTTGGGAACTGGAATTCAAATTTAATTAGGAATCTTAGATTCCTTAGAGTCCACATATTGCCCAAAATAAATCTCCACAAATAAAAACCACCCCATGCAAGCCATGGCCCAATCCATTCACAAGGCCCACACGGCCACAACCCAACATTACCCCCCAGTCTTTCATTTAAATGGAACACTTAATGGAAGAATTCGATCATCACAAGCCCAATGACTTAAGCCTGAGAACCCAAGGCCCAAACCTTCGGTAAATTAGCCAACACGTACCACCAGTACCCACCACTATCACACAACCCACTTATTACGCCGCTTCTAGGAAAATGCGCGGAACCCCAAAAGTCAATTAACTCCAAAAACCCCCATTCCCCCAAAATCAACCGTGAGAACGCCAAGCTCCATTTCAAACTGTAAAACCCTCTCTCTGTCTCTCACAACACTGCTCCTGCTACTCTCTCCGGCGGAGAATTTTCCCCGTTCAATCAATGGCAAGCCCCCCCCAGCACCGTCAACAATCCCGTCTCCATCTCCACAGAAGAACCTAACCCTTTATCCGCTCAAACACCCGTCACCGCCTCCCCTGTAATTTACCCTAACCCCACAAACATTGATCCTCCAATTCCTCCTACCACCGTCACCAACTCCCCTTCCTCTTTCACAACAAACCCCCACAATACCTCCACTCAAGCACCCACCTCTATCTCACCAGCCAACACTCCCAATCCCATAAACACCGACCCACCTCATCCTCCAACCACGGACAACACTCCTCCCAGCGCCTCCTCATCAGCCACCCCATCGCCTATCCGTACCGAAACTGAAAAGAATACATTGAAGATGCTAGCAGAATATTCATCCGAAAAGGCCTACATCCACATCAATACCAAATCCTCCATTACCAAAGAAAACCTAACCCACATCCGCCAAAAGTACCTTATTCCCCTCACTCACGACCTCCGATCTCACAACTTAGATGAGAAAATGTATTAACGACCCAACGGCTGGACCGCCGTCTCTCTTTACGCCCTAAGGTACGGAGTCAGATTCCCTCTTCATCCCTTTATCCTTTCATTCCTCAATTTTGTGGGGTTCGGACTCCCCCAATTGATCCCGAACTCCTTCATCCACCTAATATGCTTCATCACCTTTTGCCAAGAATGCGGTGTGGACCCCTCCATGGACTTCTTCTTCACCCTGTTCACCTTAGGCCGATCCAGAGAAGTAGGATTTCGCCAAATTAACAAACAACCAAACAAGGCCGCCCAGAAGCGCTCCTTGATGAAAACCACCACTAGCAACAAGGGCTGGCACTCTCACTGGATCTACGTCAAGGGTCCTGAAATCCCCAAAATTCCGGACTAGGCCGAAGCCTCCCGACCCAACGTCATCCTGGACAAATTTCTCCGAAGTCGAGTCGAAGAACTGATGCGCCTTATAAGCAAAATGCCTGAAGAAGAATGGAGCATGGACCTCCTAAGCAACCAAGCATGGTTATTCGACCACAAACGTAAGCCGAATTTGATTTATTAATTTATCATACCAAACTATAATAGTTCTTGCATAATCGTCCTTTATTTGCAGTTTCTCTTATCAAGCCGAAAACCCACATGAATACCGCTCAAACAACTTCACCCAAGAAACAACCTGAAGATGGCCCACAACCCACCGAAAAAACTGACCATTCCCCTACCCAACCATTGAAGGATCCTATTCTAGCTGAGCCAATCACTACCATGGCTCCACCTTCAACTTCAATACCCGAAGCCGACCTACCCCCATCAACCCCATACCTAACCTTACTGAGAAAAGCCCCCTTGAAATGACACCGGCTGAAAAAGACGCCTTATTCAAAAAGAAGCGAAGGCTAGTGAAGGCACATACTAAAAAACCATCCCAACATCCACCTCCCAAACCTACCCAATCACCCGAACTAAACATCATTCAACCCAACACCACTGAACCCTTAGAATCCACCGACCCTGAAGCCCCCTTACAAAAATGCAAAGAGCGAGCCGAATCTTCTTCTGCACCTCCTACAAAGAAACCACATACCGAAACTCACCCAAACCCCCAACCTCCATAACAAACAACCAACAACCCTTCAGCCGAGTCGCCATCCTTAACCGACGAAGTACGGGAAATCCGGGAAACTCGATCCATAATGTCATTGTGGCCCGAAGACCCCAAAGACTACCCCTTGGAGCTCTTCCAATACTTCAACCTTCACAAAGATGATGGTAGATTCGAGGACATCACAACCGAAGAACTAATCTATACCAACTCGATGCACATGGGCCGAGTAAGTGATCTTGCCCCCCAGACTTTCTTTATTTTTGCTTTCACATTGCATACCAAACTAACCAATCTTTGAATCGGCAGGCAAACGATGTCCTTGCCCGAACCCATCAGCATCTGGACAAAATGAAAAACATGGAAGAAAAACTGAAAGCAGAAAACGCCGAACTCCAACAATGCCTGGAAGTCATAAAATCAGGCCTCGAAAAAGAGCAAAGCCTTCACGCCAACAACACCTACCGCTGCGAGGAACTAGAAAAAGAATTGAAGAAAATAAAGTGGCAGCTCTCCGAAGTGGCCGAAAAGCGCGAAGAGCTCCTGTCCAAATGAACCGAAGATAAAAACAGAATAAACGCAATGAAAAAATCAATCATAAGCCTGCAGAACCGGCTTAAAGCAGTCCACTTCTAACTAGCCGAAACGTTAAAGGAACTAAATGGACTGAAGGCTCAAGGTCCGCCACTAACTGAAGAAACCAAACGAGAGCTGATTTCCGAATATCGTCGATCCCCCGAACTGACTGAAGAAGTCTTAAAGTAGTACGACAATGGGTATACAAACGCCCGACAAAAAGATAAAGCCAAACTGCTCGTCACTGGACTAAACCCTTCAATTTTAGACTCCTCAGACGACGAACCCGAAGCTGAAGACAACCCTCCCCCTTAACAATCATTGTAATTTTCACTTATACTTTTGTGACCATGTTCCCAATGTACAAATCAACAATACAATGAAAATTCACTTTTGCCAGAGAAAGCAAACTATTATTTCATTAATGAATAATTAAAATTACATAAAGAATAAATTGGGAACCTATACAACTTATTGGTAAAAACGCCTAAGTCTCCCAGCATGCCAAGTATTCTTTATTTTTGTTCCATCCATCATCCGAAGCCGGTAAGTCCCTGGCTTCGGAACCCCAATAACTTCATAAAGACCCTCCCAGTTCGGCATAAGCTTCCCTGAATCCTGAGGAACAGAAGCCTCAACCTCCCGAAGCACCAAATCCCCGACTTCAAATCTCCGTAACTTGACCCCCTTGTTATAATGTCGAGCCGTCTTCTGCTGATAGACCGCTAACCTCATCAAAGCTGACTCCCGCACCTCATCTAATAAAAGCCGTTCGCAGGACCGGAGCAGGCCGATGAGCCATTCCCCGATCCGCAACAGGCACCCAAGCCCCTCGCAGGACATGAGCAGGCCACGAAGCCGCTCTCCGATCCGCAGGAGGCATAACAGCCGCTCGCAGGACAGTAGCAGGCCAATGAGCCGCATATCAGACCGGGGCAGGCGTTAGAGCCGCTCCAGGGATAATTCTTTGGAAAGAGGGAGGTTAGGTAACAGGTGGAGGTTGGGTTCTCCGAATGAGGACAGGGTCAGGCTTGAGTCATCTCCCCGGAAGGACGAGACTGACTCCCTCGCAAAAAAGGCTGAAAGAAGTAGAGCAGAGGTTGGCGGCAGTCGATCAATCGGAAGAGTTTTTCTTCCTCGGTTGGATGATCAAATGGAAAGGCTCTTATATGTCGTAGGAGTTCGGGTAATTCACTTCAGGCATGTTTAGCTTGCAGTTCGGCACTTGGAGGTTATGGCAGGGTTCGACGGTTTCATCGATAGGGCAGTCAGAGGTTATGGTGGTGTTTGGCAGTTTTACCAACTTGGCAGTTGGAGGGTATTATGGACCTTTTGATTACTCTCCTATTATAAATCCTTTATAAAAAAAGAGTGGGGGCAATGTTGGGATGTAATCATTTGGGCGTGACCAAGATGTAGCCCAATTTGTTTAATAGTCTGGATCTAATGTTAGCTCGCGTATATTTATTTTGGCAGCCTGTTCGAATAGTGAGAGAGTCTTTATTAAAATAAGATTGTGTTTCATTATTTGGGGGAGATAAGGAGATTTAATTTGAGAAAGAATCTATCAGTCATTAATTGCAGTTATAAGGTGATTCTAAAAAAGTCTCCTACACCTAATTGGATTCGGGTGGACATGATATCTATAAATACAACACAAATACACAATTTGTACTCTTGATATTATTTCATAGTGGATCTCTTCTCTCCGTGGTTTTTTTCCAATTGGGTTTCCACGTAAATTCTTGTGTTCATATTTTATCTCTCTTACAATGATGTGTGTATGCTTATCCGAGTGTTTTTCGCGAGTTTGATTTCACAACTATACAATCAACCGTTAACGCGATTTTGGCCTGCTGTTTTGGTGATTTCGTCAGGCGTACAAAATTTGGCGTTAACACATATGTTTTGCATACTCAGATATATCAATAAATATCTATAAATAATAAATTGTTTTTAATGGTTGGATAAGTGTATCAATTACATGGTGTGTTTTTTCCTTTGGCTCCAACATTTACATTGAATATAACCATTATTGTTCTAAGGGCCAGTTGCTCCTAATGAGGAGAAAAAGGCCTTAATTATAAGAGGCGGAAATTAAAAAGTAACGAATTTAATAAAGTAAATGATGATATGGTGATTAATTGGCAAACAAGATCAAGAGCTTGGATCTTGCTTTGCTCAATTAGCAGCTCCGAAATTTATGACAGCATCTCTAGGAAAGGCTGGGGGAGAATGAACAGCGACACGGCCGCCAGCAAAGTTCATTTCTTCCAAGGTGCATTTTCCGCCCGGGCTGGGGATGTGAGTGCAGGGAGAACCGGACGACGGTGGCACCTGACCTCTCGGGAGCGACTCGAGCAGCGGAACCTGTAACTCCCCTAACCATTGCCTATATTCATCTAAAGGCCTAGTGGCATTTGCACCTTGTAAATTTCTAGTTACCATGAAAAAAATCGAAAGAATGCATAAAATTTTGAAGGGGTTCCTGAAAAAAGACATTTTTATGAGTACTGAAATCACAACAGACGGAAAGTTTGAGGGAGGAAAGGGAAAAATTGGATAGAATGGAAATGAACGAGATGAGTTATGTGCTAGTTATATACTTATATATATGTGCATGCATAGTTTCAACTATGATTGTTTGTCAATCCAATGGAAAATGTTTTAACTTTTCCATTGACTAGGGGTTATGTACATTTTTTCTTGTGTTTTAATTTGACTTGGCCATGGTTTGAACTTTGAACAAAATATACACGGTCTATATTCTTAATCAAAAGAGCGGATGTTTGAAAAGAACTAAAACAGCAATATTGATTTGTTTAAGATTGCAAATTGAAAAATGATCAAAATAATATACTCCATCCGTTCCAAAATTAGAAATACAATTTGACTTTTGTAAACAACGGTATATTAAACTTCAAAATTGGTATAACTTATAAAATTTTGAATGAAATAAATTTTTTGATTTAAAGTTTTTGTTATATACTCCCTCCGTTCCAAAATTAGAAATATCATATGATTTTTGAGGTCAAAGGCAGTATATTAAAATTTAAAATTTATTGGTATGTCTCATAAAAATTTAGAATGAAATAAAATTTGTAATTAATAGTTTTTGTTATATACTATAGAATTATAGTAATTGTATCAACTACGAATCTACGATTATAATAATCGTATCAATTAATATTAAATATATTCACATCAATTTGAACTTTAATATACCGTCGTTTAACCTCAAAACTCAAATTATATATTTAATTTTGGGACGGAGGGAGTACATGTATATAATGTCATTTACGTAGCTTAGTCTGGTTTACACTTTCAAGGTCTGTAGTTTGCTTGTCTAGGTTTAGTCATTAGTGTGATGACCGTTCACAGGTCGATACATACTAAGTAATGAGTTTATTTTGATAGAATATATGCAATTTACGGTAGTCTAAAAATGACTTTTTATAAATATTCAATCCGTCGGAATTTAAATTGAATTCAAATTTCAAAATGATTATTTTGAATTTAAATTCAAAATTCAAATTGATCATTTTGAAATTTGAATTCAAAATGATCATTTTTGATAGAATATATGGAATTTACGGTAGAATATATGCAATTTACGGAAAAAGATATTTTATGTGTTATCAAATGAGCTTTTCTGAGGATATATTTAATTAAATGTATGTATAAGCTTAGTAGTCCCTAATAGAAAAGTAAATAGTCTGCTATGCTTTGCAGGTTATATTTTGTATATACACTGATCATGCACAAAGTACAATATTATTTGACTATTTTTATTTTTATTTTTTTATCTACGGAACCCCTATTTCTCTATATTTAAACAAAATTACCTATACTTTTCTTATTAATAAATTTAGATTTAATATTTAATACTAAAAATATCATTGAAAATATTGGGATATTATAAGTATGCATCTAACAGAATTAAATATGCATTAAAAAAGTCTTATAAAACAAGGAGTAAATAGTCAAGTGAACTCCAAGTTTAAGGTAATATCTTGGTTGGTTCTTTGCTCTTTTTACTTGGTATCTAAGTAAATATTAATTACGTACATTGGCGACAATGATGCTACCTGTCCATTTATCCTTATACATAAACGTTTTATTCTTTTTATTTTCTTAATTTATTTTATACTATGACACTAGTTATAATAGGAAGTCAATTCTTAAATTAATATAATTTTAAACGTGTAGAATGATATTTGTTAAGTCAATTAATTTTGAATGTGTTTATATAGGAATTGGTCCAGTTAATCCGTCAATCCAACATTTTAATGAAGACTTCCTTTGAGTATATAAGAAGGTAATCATAGTAAACAAATATTTGAGTTGTGGAGTCAACATGCATCAAGCTCCAAAATTAATTTGAATATATTTTTAATCGGGGGAAATATTTTTTATTTTATTTTTATTTTTTTTAATTTCTTAATAGAAAATGATATACATGTCAACAAATATTTGACAAAATTGGATTGCGACCAATGTGGAAGTACATGCGATAAGATAGAATAAATTAAAGTGAAACTTTTTTTAATTCGTACCTATCTCATGTATGCACATACGTCGCAATCATAATTCGGTTGAAAACTTTCACGATGTATAGCAGGACTCTTTCCTAATCTATTACAATAATTTATCCTAACCTTGGGGGAGGGGTCTAGGTAAGGAAGGAGATAACTTACTATCTTCAATCCTCATCGCTCGCGCTCAGCTGTCTTCTAGACCTGTCAATGTTGAACTGTCAACAAAAATCGAAATCTCGACTTCTATATTAATAGAAGTGAGTTATACTAGTGAACCAAATAATTATCGGTGTCGGGGGATATTCTTAGTTTTGTGTATTCTCACTAGCTACACTACAAAAAAATGTGCCTTTAGCAACGATTTTTCGGGCAACGACTTTAAAGGTCGTTGCTAAAGGTATATGTTTAGCAACGAATGTTGTCCTTCGTTGCAGTTTGGGTCAGACTTTCACTTTTTGCAATGAACTTCATAAGTCGTTGCAAAATTTCGATGCTAATTCATTGGCGGGAAAACAGTTCGTTAGAAATTCGTTGCAAAATTTTCGACCACTTGATTTCCCGTCATCGTAGGCAACGAAAGTTTTGTTTGTTGCTCAAAATGGGGCTATAGCAACGATTATTCAGGCAACGACTTTATACGGCGTTGCTAAAAGTGTATGTTTAGCAACGCAACTTGTCCTTCGTTGTAGTTTGTGTCAGGCTTTCACCTTTTGCAACGAAATTAATACGTCGTTGCCAAATTTGGAAACAAAATTCGTTAGAAATGCGTTGCAAAATTTCTAACCACTTGCTTTCTATTCATCGTGGGCAACGAAAGTCGTTTTGTTGTTATATTTCGTTGCCGAATATGGCCCACATTCATTGGCAACGATGGAATTTGCGTTGCGTATTTTATACAACTTGTTGCAACGACTAGTAAATTTGTTGCCCAAAATTAAGATAAACCGAATAAGGTTTTTTTGGTAATTTTTTTCCCCAGAACAGATTATTTTTGGTACTTTGAAAGATGTGTTTATCATCGCAATGTCATCGTTGCGTGACATAATATCAATGTATTATTAATTAGAATTAATACACTTAGTTTTTGTTCGGGTTAAATTTCCATGCCATGCAATTAAATCTTTTGCCATTACTCCAAGAAATTATAGAATTTTGTGAGTTCCTTGTGTGCAAAGACAATCTCTTTCTTTCTCAAAGGATTGAGTATTGTGTAACCGTTTCTTAAAGCTCTGTCACAGATCACAATTAATCTTTGTTTGATGAAAGACTTCAGCATGTTCTTACAAACATTGAAATAGCTTTAAAATCAGAAAACTTAATTTGAAAATACAAAATAGGATTCTCTACGCTGCCTTTTGCTGCAGGTAGTCCGAGCTTTAGAAGGGAAGATGTCCCTGGATGAGCTAAAGAAGAGTAATAGACCTGGACACAGTACTACATCTGATGGTTCCCTTGGAAGCTCAGATTATGACAGTGCCACATACACACAAGACATGGACAAATTTAGAAAGTTGGCATTTGAAGTCTTGGAGCTCAACTCTAGTGAATGCAGTAGCGGTCCCACCAGTGAGTTCACTCAGCAACCATCTGGCTCTAGCAGTGAATGTCGTCGGACTACTCAAGATAATATAGATTCCAGCAGTGATGCTCGACAAAAAAAAACTAACGACAACGGAAACAAAATATCCAAATTTAACATAATCAGCTTTACCAAATAAAAGTTCAACAGTTAAACAAAATATCCAAATTTCAAGTTCTGTCCACAACAAAAGTTCAACAGTTTTTAATGTCCATAAATTAAGATCAAGAGTTGTTTTCAGCTCTTTCTGCCCCTGTGTTGGTGTTGCCTTGAATCAAGCGCAAGAATTCTGGATTGTCAGACAGCTTGTTCATTATATTTTCGAGATTGTCAATCTGTTTGTCTTGGGCTCGAATGGTAGATTGCAGCTCTTCATTCTTGGAGCGAGTCGCTTCCAACTCCGCTGCCAATGCTTTTTCTTTGTTGGTTGATGTAGTCTTCTCTGCTCGAGGTCCAAAACCAAAACCAAGCAATCGTCCTGCCTTCTTGCCCAAGACTTTAGTCATAATCTCTCTTTTGTCATTCATGTCAACATTTCCAGATTCTGCTTCCATCTCAGAGATGCATTCAGTCTCAAGTGATTTCATTTCATTTTGTGAAATTATCAACAAATGTAAATAATTGAAATGTATAGTCTCTAACTTTAGTTAAAAGATTACAATGTAAATCATGACTAATGCCCAAATCATATGTTTGACTACCTCTATTATCAAAAAAGAGGTAAAGTTTGTATAACTTACGTATGCAGATTCATTTTCAGGTTGCACCCACTCCTTTGTTTTCTTCTTTTGATGTGTGCTTTTATAACCTTCAATTGGATCTCCCTGAAAAACAAATTAGAATATCAAGTCAGCCATAGTTCAGTGCGTTAGGTATTAGTAAATACCAAGTGGTTTGTCAGGTGTGCTTTAAGTCTACTATAAGATATGTATTTGATAGACGGTAGGCATGGTACAACCAAAAGAGTAGATATACAGACGAAGTAAATATCACAGTTGAGGTTCCTCCAACAAATTAAACTCCAACTATCCTGCAATGAGCTAAAGGTCCTCAGATTATATTGATTCAAATGAATCTCAAAGTCTTAAAGACTGTCACCAAGTATTGTTTTCATAGTAAATTATTGATATACAACACATTACATTTCAACAAAACATTTCAGAGCAAATTCAAATTTGTGCTCACATTAGCATAACAATAACACATCTCAACTTTATCACTTCTCTTATTTAACAAGGATGCAAACCAACTCAATACATAATTACATATTGTCTGAAAATATGTTACATTCTAAATAAGGATTTCTAGTACCAGCAAGTTCAAAATAGGACTCCTCATTAAGCAAACTGCCAGAACATGGATTATTGTAGCAATCTAAATTTCAAAAGAGATTTTGCAGGCTTTTACATATTGTACTGTAAATTTCCCAACTGTTCATAATATGCATCAAAGCTTTTTTTAAAAGAATTAGAATTACACAAACCAAAATCCATATATTTACCAATTCAGTATATCCATCCACTGCAACTTATTAAAGATTTGTTAATGTTCAAGAGGACTATTTGATTAGATAAAACAAAAATATGCAACCAATTTCCAAACCAGATAACAAATAATGGATAACTTCATATCAAAAAATCATATGGCTCAACTTCTTCAATAAAAGATCTTCACAACCCATTTTCAAATTTCAGTACAAGCTCCTTCATAGAGCACAATATTACTATGGTGGGTTAGAAGTTTCAATAGCAAGATTAAAAAATACAAAGGCCGAGCAGTAGCTCTAACATGTACATACATACGCACCTTTTCTGTATGATGAACAACAAATGGTTTTGACCCTCCACTGTGAATGGCCTTATTGCCTCGATTTTTCTTGTTTACTTCTGAGCGATGCTAGAAAAAAAAAACAAATCATTGAATAAATAATATAAATCTAATATTCTTTGATAAATTAAAATAATATGCATATAAAGTAACTGATTAAAGTTAGAATAACCATACAATAAATTTGGGTGATGTCCAATAATCACACATGTCACTCCATTTGGAGGCATCAATGTTGTTTGGAGGGTTGTTCCTTGCTTCTTGGACTGATGGAAAAGTCTTGAAGTATTTGTATAGCTTGCACCTTTCCCCTCTATTCCTATCCTTCATAATTCCAAGTGCCACATGCTTCACATGGGGCTGTGAAAGGTCGATATCGAATTGAGCCTGAAGAAATAAACCATTACTACATCAACGACTTACATGGAAAAAATATGAGTTACTGAAATGGAGAGAAATAATGAGAGACTTGAGTTATATTAATCAACCACAAATTGATTTTTGTAATGAAAATGTTGCTTGTTTGAACTGTATATACGAAGTGTAATGCGTCATGACATTTAAGTGAGCTTAATTTGAGTGAAATTAGTTCACATATTGGTGTCTATATGTTTTTGGAACCGGTTACTAAATTAGACTTATTATTAGGGGAGGAAACATCAAAAATAGAGAAGAAAAAAAATATTTGGATGTTGAAATGTACTAATCTACTGGTTGCTATAATATTGTACTAATAACTGTCTCCGGATATATAGAGTACAATTAAGCAGTAGGTATATATGATATTTATATTATCTCGTATAACTAGTTGTACTTGGACTTGTATTTGTATTCATTCATCTGCATAAAACACAGAACCAAAATGCGGCAAAGACGGTTACCCCAAAGGCCACGGACAAAATATCTACTGGGGTTCCTCGATTATTATCTATTATTATTAGATACACAGGTCACATAAAACAATAATATTTGCTATAATTTAATTTTATAAAAAGTAAAACTTACTTCAACCCTTGACAATGACTCCTCAATCACTCCCTCTGTAATATCCTTGAATTTGGTATTCAATGGAAGGTGGTGGCGGACCATCAGTCCTATTTCTGACAACAACTTAGCTGATTCTATAGGATCAGTTGGCCTTCCTTTAGTAGGTGAGACATTAATAGCCAGCTTCTTTCCTTTGGACTTTGTGAGTTTCTTTAGTCCAATACCGCGAGTAGGTCCACGAATTTTATTTGCGGTAGATGAAGCTATTAAAAAAATAGATGAGAAAAAGTATAGTGAACAACAAATTACCAAAAAAAATAACTAGGTATAGCATACATATACGACTACATATATCATTTGTTAACTAAATAGGTGTATAGAAAACTCACATGGTCTAGACCCTTCTGAAGACCCTTGCTCTGCGGACATCGGTGTCGGGGCACTCTCTTCATTTTCGGTAAAGTTTTCACCAACAAAGGTGTCATTTGTGCCTTGCGTCGGGATAGAACTAGGAGTACCCACTTCATTCACAGGACCAGCATTTGCATTTGGTGAGCGTGCAAACATTGCACGTAATTTGTCTGTTAAACGCATAGGTGATTTTGGCAAGTAATCGGGTAATCGAGCTTGTGATCTAGTAATCGGGCTTCTTGAAGGAGTTGACGACATCATTATTCTTCTTCTTACATGAGGATTTGACTGTTCAGATACATTACGTTCAACTTCTTCATTAGCCTTATGGACCTCTTCATTTTGGGAGGCTAGGTATCTTCTGGTTTGAGCTGCGCCTTTCCTTTTAATTCCAGGGCCAGACATTTTCAACAACCAAGTAAACAAGTTGAATGCTTTTCTGCAATTAAATTATCAGAACAAGTATATATATTAGTAAATAAGACAGATTTAGTAATAGAAAGTAGGATTAAAGAATGCCATACATTACACAAACAAAACTGCAATCTGGTCAGAATATATATTACATGTAATATGTGTAAGCATGCATAGCTGCAACATAATTTTATAAAAGGGGTGAAGTTTCTGTTCTGGGCAGAAAAGCATTTATTTGAAAGCCATATTCAATGAGTTGTACAATGTAGCTTATTTTCATATCAAAACTGCCATCCTTAATTTTTGAACGTTTTCACAATAAAAGTTAATTTATATCGAGTGATATACAGCACGAGCGAATGCAAAAATTTTTATCAGTAGTTAATTTTGTTTTATATTTAATTGGACTTGTACTTTATACTCAGAGCATGTTTAGAAGTTTGTGACATAATTAAAGCCTCCTATGTTGAAAAATCTTATTGATCGATTCACATTGGTTTAGCAACAATCAGGTTATTCAGAAAATTGCCTCAGACAAACAAATAAGCTAAAGAAATGCAACATATAGCTACTTTAAGGCTAAAAAGACGATACAAGCAAGCAGGAAGCATAAAACAGATGTAAATAAGAAAAGAGATGGTTTAAGTGGCAGCACACAGTGGATAATCACCCAAACAAAGATAAACATGCATTATAATTACTTAAGGGTGAACTACTGCACTTAGTCTACCTAAGAACTCCTGAAATATTAAAACTTGAAATTTTAATGATAATTTATGATATAACTAATCACATCAAATGATATTTTAATCTGAGAATGACATATTATCATTAAATTGTGACTTTATTATATTATAAAGTTTAGTTACGATTACATTAGGTGGTTTAATCTGACCATAGTTTAATTTATATCTTGAATGATACTTGATGACTAAAATGGAAGTGTCCTAATACAAGATGTTTGAAGAATTTAAGTCAACACATGTATTATGTAGTCCAGGTGACTTACTCCAAGCACATCATAAAGGTTAACAGATTGAAACAATAATATAGTATGGTAAATCAGGATAAATAACAAAATAATAGCCCAAATAACAATTAAGGATGGAAGGTATGATGTCTGTAAAAACGAATAATGCAAGGGGTGCTTATGAAGAGCTCAATTAGGCAGCGATGTTTGCTTATCAAACTTAAATTTTTTGGATTTTCTAAGTAACCAATAGACCACTGTTATGGCTTTTAACCTCTGTTCAGATTTTTAATTTATCAAGGCCCCCCATCAATTGCAAGTAAATATCTGTCATGATTGTAAAAAAGAAAAATCAAACTCTATTTTGTTACCTCCATTCCAACTCATTCATTTCACCGAGTTAAACATACATACATGTGTCATACAATACATGGATGGAATAAGCTTTTACCCCCCTCCCCTCCCTTTCTCACAACAGCCATTTCCAATTTTTCTCCCCATCATTCACTAACTTCATTACAAACAAAAACAAAGAGTAATATATAATAATAAAATTGCTCTTCAGCAGCTTAAAGATACATTTCTCCATGCTATTCATCCTCCGTGCCAAACCCACCAATTCAAAGCTTTAGTGTGAGTTAAAGTTTGTATAATCATCATAGGCTTTGATGATTGTGGACATGGTAGTTGCACAATGTACACTCCTCTCATGTAAAATGAAGAGATTTAGAGACGCTGACTACATTTAAAAACAACATGTTTGGAAATTCATTTTTTTTTGACATTATTTTTAATTTCCATTTCGTGATCAGTTTAATAGTGTACTTATTTGTTTGAAATTGATATACAAAACCACACTCTTCTTAAAACTTAAAGAACACACTCCAAATAAGGTAATTTTTAAATAGGTTCTCAGACTAATCTCTTATTAATTCCTATGTCTTCTTATGAAAATGTTTCCTTTTCTGGAAGTAGAATCTCTAATTCTGGAATAGGGAGTAACTGCTAAAATTTGGCATCCACAATGTGTTAATGACTTGCAGCTATAGATTTACTGACCAAAAATGGTGTACTTAAGCGATGGGGCTATATGATACTATAAGAGTGATCCAACAACCTTTATTCACATAGTTTGGGGGTAGAAATCATGTTTTTGTGATCACGTAATCTTAAAACTCTCGCATCAACATTAAGAGTGGAAGGAACATAGACTGCCTTAATTTGTATTTCAAATAATCAACTAATCAGCCAATTCATTCACACAAACAAACCAAAATCCCAAACTAATAAATAGAAATCAGAATCACATAAACGTTTGCTAAAATGCACCACTGAAACTAATTTTAAATTGGAAACATATCATCCCAAAATCCAAACAAATAGATAAGAGACAAAATAACATTTTTACCAAATCTAAGTTTGTTGTTTCATTCAATAGTTCTAATCAATTACAAAAAACAATCCTTGAAATAGCATCAACAAACCCTAATTTTTACTTCAACTTTAAACTTATCAGCACATTCATTGCCAAAAACAACCAAAAATCCCCGATCTAAGAACTAGTCAACTCAGTATACTCAAAACATTACAAGCCATAAACCCTAGAAAAACTATGGCATGGAATTGAATGATACTCAAACTGAGAACTCTAAATAACATCATAAACGAATCAGAGTACTAACCTGAGGCGAAAACTATGAGTTACTGCTTGTCGATCTTCGTTAAAGTCACACACCAAGCAAGGTCATTTCTCTGTTACGCAGCGGGGAAGAAACTGTTGGAATAACTCGAAAAGATACCGACACAATAATATTATGCAAGGGCAGAAATTGGGAGGGAAATATAATATACTGGAGTGAAAATTATAGCGGGAAAAAAAGAATAATAACGTGAACATTTATCCTGAATATTAGAATATCTTACATTATCTCATCATTTATAAATTTTTATTGTTAACTTGAAATGTCATTAAGTTACTTGTTCCTAAATATTTCATAGGATTAAAATGTAATGTATGTACATGTTATTATAATGATATTCATTAATGTTTAATGGGTACATGTTTTCAATAAATTTAATTTTTTTTCCTATTTTAAGAATAATATTTCTTCTGTCCCAAATTAATAGCTCAATTTTGACTTTTTAAGTAAAATTGACTATGAAATAGAATTAATAATTAAGCATCTATACATATATTTCTAAATAAATTGTATATACTTTCTTGCGCATATAATTACTTCACCTATATTTTAGCAAAAATAGTAAAAAGATTAGTTTTAAAAATG
The DNA here is from genome assembly GCA_034770075.1 of Aralia elata. Taxonomy (NCBI): domain Eukaryota; kingdom Viridiplantae; phylum Streptophyta; class Magnoliopsida; order Apiales; family Araliaceae; genus Aralia; species Aralia elata. The sequence goes on along the minus strand of CM068384.1, from coordinate 95,147,882 downwards.
GTCAATTTGACTTTACAAGGTCAAAATTGAGTAATTAATTTGGGACGGAGGGAGTATTGTTTATGCCTTGTTTGTTATAAGATGAAAATAGTGGATATGCTTGTACGAAATTTCGTACAAGCATATCTAGTTGTAAGTACTGGATATGCTTGTACAAAATTTGTATGTTGCAACGGTGATAGTGAACTTTAGCGCACTATGCTAGAAGTTCTAAATCAAATGTTAATGCACATTCTAAAACTTCTTGACTTAACCCTTTATAACAGTTTGTTTTGTAATTGTACTTGATAACATTAAAAATTAAAACTTTTATATATAGTTTTGTTTTAAGTAATTATGAAATAAACATAATCTTGTTGCATGTGTAAATATTTGTTATGGATATACTATTCAACTAATGTGATTTTTATTTCAAATTAACGAGTGTTTCAAGATTAGTTGAAGGGCTATTTCAAAGAAATTGATTGACAAATGTTTTATTTTAAACAGTCAACTAAAGATTCATTTGACGAATTTTCCTCTTTTCAGACTAATTGTGACGTATTTTCCTCTTTTCTCTTTTCTCTCTGGACAGAAACACTAGCTTTCAAAAGTTCATACTTAGAATTGGGGAGGGTTTGTTTTCTCTTATGGAGAGACCGTCATGTAAATCATTTGGATAGGTGATTGCAGATATGCTAATTGAAAACACGATGCGGGATGCAACATATCTACAGGGGTTATTTTCTTATTGTGACATACTATGATACTACGATGTGAAATATTGTACAACTTTAGTTATCTAAAAGTATAATATCTGACTCAAAGCTCAAAATTAAGTACCATTATAAATATTTTAATCTATCATTAGTTCACTTAGGCTTACAAATTGTTCATTTCGCTATAAGGATACATTTTGACCTTTTAGAGTCAATTCGCAAAATTCTTACGGACGATGTGTGTATAATATTTGTGATTTGTAACACTTTTCTTTTGAAATTTACATAATTAGCTCTTTTTATTTCAAACAAGAGTTTAATTTTTTAATTTTTATGTTATAACTATTTAGTTATTGTTAGATAACAATTATAAATGATACAATATTAGGAAAGTAATTATCATAAGTTCATTATCATATTATTATTATTAACCTAATAACTTTTTATTTATAAAAATAAACAATAAACAAATATAGGTCCTTAGTATTATTGGTTATTATTTTTATCATTTATATATATATATATATATATTAAAATTAACAAAACATCAATGGACTCTATTACAATTTTTTTTAACAAAACAGGAAAATATTATTGCCAAAATCGATAGAGACCCAAACTCTCCCCCAATTCAATCTGATCTCTAACTGCGAAGCCCTCACCTGGATTAGTAGCGAAGAAAACCGAGAAAATAATCGAGCATTGTGAAGAAACTGAGAAAGCGATGGAAACCTAGAAGCATTGAGACAACAAAGGATCGTTATATCTAAGTATTAGAAGCAAAAATCGGTATTCTACTTTGTTTATATATTTACTTTTTAGTATGATAGTTATTGTTTTCGATTTCAATGAATATGATGAAGCTTAGTCACAGAGTAACTGTTAGTATTTAGACAGAAGCTAGAATTCTACATGATTTGCCCTATTTTATTACTTCATTCACCGAGTTAAGGCATCTAGAAACATTCCCACAAGCCGCTCCTCGGTAAACATTGATTTTTATGTAATAAAAGTGTCTGCTTCTTTTTGATTTGTGTAGAAATTATAGTATGCTGATCTTCATCATTAACATACTTGCCGACATAATTGGTTGGTAAGACTATATACAATGTTATATACGACTCTGTTCAATAAACTTAATATGTATAAACTTAATGTGTGTGTGTATATATATATATATATGTATATATATATATATCGTTCTAGCTGCATTTTTAATCATAAAACGTGGAACAAATTAAAATTAATATGTTCAATATGTTGATCAAAATCTCTCTTAGATGCTTGTGTGTTTGCCCTTTTTTTAAAAAAAAAAAAAAATTAATAGTTGGGGAAAGTAATTGAATAGCACCAGTGCCCTTTTTGTCGATGAAGATGAGTTGGGTGGTGGAATTGGTCTAATGGTTCCCATAACTTTGGTACACTTGAAAATATAAAGTGGAGGGTACTGTTGGGGAGTCAATTGTAATCTCTGTTGTGAAAATATAATTGATTTCGTTGGTTTCTTGTTTACTGTGATGGATCTCAGTTCTTTAAATGTGGATGGCATTGAAACCTCAATTTCATTTATGGGTTTGTAAAGCAGTTGTACTGTGGTATGTATGTATCTTACGCAGGGATTTTAATTAGGGGAAGACTATGATGTTGTTTTAGTAGTGGATAGCATTTATGGCTTTCTTTGTTATTGACTGGTGTTGCATTGCCATCCGCTAGGTTAAAAGGTAGGTAGTCGCATATTCTTTTATCCACTCTACAAAGTATGAGTGGATAATTAACCATGAATTAAGTGATACATCTACGAGTCCCTCTCATATAACTAAGTGATACACACACACTCTCCGGAACTGGATCCTTGTTCAGATATGTGAAGTGCTCTAGTTGTTACTTGCTTTTCTGCAAATAAACAAAATGCTAAATTGGGTGTGAATCTGTGAACTTCAAAACCATTATTCTAAATGTTTGTTTATTTGTTTTGTATTGCGATTTACCTCAATGCTCTTGGTATATGTTCCTGGTCAGGTCCCCTCATACGTAGGACTGGACATGTGTGTGCTTGTGCATATCTCTGTCTATTCAGAACTAAGATAACATGGGAAAGTTGGAGGCTTTTGCTTTCGGTCCTTTTGCTCATGAAGTCACTTTCTAGTTCGGAACACATTAAAAATGGACCACAAATTATCATCTGCATAGTCTGAATTTTACTGCATAGTTACACGTCTTCATTGTTCACTGTAGTTGGGCATAAGTTAATTACTAAAGTTGCATTGAAGTAAATTTTTATCACATAAATATTTAAATGCCTGGTGTACAGAAATTTGTTGATGACTCGTAATAAGTGGAAGAACAAGAAGTTTGTGACTGCTCTCACTATATTCTGCTCTCACTATATTCAGTCCTCTACTTTGCTTGTTATTTGGAGTCTAATTTTCAAATTTTCTAAGGTTTACTACTAAATATGGATTATTTCAGGTTTAACACATTTTCATGGATAAGAGTTGGACTCATCATGAGCGTATATCTACGACTTATCGCAATGGGGTCAAAACGTTCATTGATCATGTACGTGCAACAATGGGCCCAACCGTTGACATTAGATGTCCTTGTATTAAGTGTATGAACTTGTACACTATAACCCAAGAAGAGGTGTCTTCACATTTGTGCATCAATGGAATAATGCCTACTTATAATAAGTGGATTTACCACGGCGAACCCATTCCACATAAAAGTAATGAACATGGTGAGTATATTAACTCTCAAAATGAGGAGTTTATGGACTGTGATTCAGATGGTGATGAGGATGAATTTGAAACATTAATGGAAGATATTAACCGAGAAAACTATACTGTTAATGGGAATGAAGAAGATACCTTCCAAGATCGAAACCATACCAGATTTGAAAAAATGGTGTATATGTTAAACAAGGAGTTATATCCGGGATGCAAAAAGTACTCCATTTTGTCATTTGTTATTAAATTGCTACATTTGAAGGTTTTCAACCATTGGACAAATAAGTCAATAGACATGCTGCTTGAGTTGATGAAAGATGTTCTTCCTGATGCTGTGAATTTGCCAAAGTCATACTACGAGGCAAAGACAATGCTACGTGAAATTGGCCTTGGATACCTGCAAATTCACGCATGCAAGTAAGTTCCATCACACATCAAAAATTCCTTAGCACATGCTTCTATATATGATTACTAAATCTTTCTCCCTTTTGTTGAAGGTATGATTGTGCACTTTTTTGGAAAGAAAGTAAGGATTTAGAAGAGTGCCCAGTATGCGGGAAATCAAGATGGAAACTTAATGATGGAAAGGGGAAGAAATTCCCACACAAGATGTTAAGATACTTTCCTATAAAACCACGGCTGCAAAGACTTTTTATGTCAAAAAAATTGCAAAAGACATGCGATGGCATAAGGAAAAACTTGTTTCAGTTGAAGGTGAATTGAGGCATCCAGCAGATTCTATATCGTGGAAGGAGTTTGATAGAAAGTACGAATGGTTTTCCAATGATCCAAGAAACATTCGTCTCGGCCTAGCCACGGACGGATTCAATCCATTTGGAAATATGAGTTGTTCATACAGCATGTGGCCGGTAATACTCACTCCTTATAATTTTCCCCCATGGATGTGCATGAAGGAGCCCTTTTTCATAATGTCACTGTTAATTCCTGGACCAAAAGCACCAGGTAATGAAATCGATGTTTATTTACGTCCTTTAATAGAGTATGGAAAAGGTTATAATGTGTTCATATTTTCTTGTGAGTGGTTTGATTTAGCTAATCGGCGATTGGGTATTAGGAAGGATACAAACTTTATAAGTGTAAACGTAAGTGGCACATGGTATAAAAATGATCCATACATATTAGCTTCTCAAGCAAAACAGGTTTTTTTTCTGGATGATTTGAAATTAGGAGGCAACTGGAAAATTGTCCAAAGGTTTAACCACCGACATGTATTTGATGTTCCGGAGGATGAAATGGACGACATTGAAAATTATACCACTAACGATGTTGTTAACCTTGATGATGACTCACCCGATATCGACATTGTTGTTGAGGATCGAGAAATAGGGCCAATGGATAGAGTTGACGTTGACCCATAAATAATAAATAGCAGTGTCTTAATACAAAGAAATCACAAAAATAACATTGAACAAAATATTTTATTGGATGAAGACATTAATGATGATGTCGACGAGGATGATTTTGAGGAGGAGGAATTCGATGAGGAGGGGTATAGCGAGGATGATACAACTGCGGATTATCGTAGCCAGGAAGAACGAAGTATGAACGAGGAAGATAGTGAGAACTAGCATCAAATAAGGTATGACTTTTGTCATATAAATAAACTGTTGTTTTGTATATTTGTTTCTCAACACAAATGGTGCTAGTGCTCCTCTATGATACTGTCATGAGGAATGAGCGCACTAGTTTCTTCCATTTTCATCTGTGTACATTCTGGTGCACTTAAATGTATAGAGTTCTAGTCACATTGTGTTAAAAAACGTGTTCCAATGGCGCACTTCATCATCAATTGGTGTTATCTCCTCGATGCATATGCCTCATGTTCTGAGTTTATAGTTCATTTGTTTAGAGTGATACTAAATTCTGTAAAACAAATAGAAAGTAATTTCATGTCATTGTACAACACAGATACGAGCCTTATGTTCATGAATAATGTGCAAACAAACACGCACATATATTGCAATATCTGCACACAGACGAGCATAATTAAGTACTCCATCTTTGTATAGTTTCTGCATATGGAAATAAGTTGAGATCAATTTTTTGATGTTCTATCCAGTGGGATACCTCTAGGAATTCTGGTAAGGAAAGTCAAGTTGAACAACATGGGATACGAAATACATTCGAGTCTAGAGTAAATGTGGTAATATATTAGTATAGAGCGTGTGAAGAAAAATGTAGCTAATTGTCAGCACTGAATAAAATGCGAAATAAAAGAAGTAGCTAATTTGTCAACAGCGAAAATAGGTAAGCCCTCTCTCTCTCTCTGCCCCCTTAGCCACAGGCCACCAAAATATCAACAATTCTCTACTAACCTTGTTTTTAACATTTTCTTTTTAATGTTCTATCTAACTTTGTTCCTAAATGGAACAAGAAGTTAACTATGCTTGACCAACTTGGCACAGAACAAGGCAAACATTCGTCTGATACAAGTTAGCTTACTACTCAATTCTGATTTGAAGATGATAATAGTTCTAAAAGCAAAGCAGACAATGGGAATTCTGTTATTAACAATTATTATACACTCTGTTCCAAATAAGTGGAAGATTGACAAAATGTAGTTTTCCATATGAAGTTGAGGAAAACAAAGTAAAGTAAGGTATTAAAATATATGTAATTATGTTTTCCTCTACTGGTTTGTACTTTCTTGCTTTGTTTTTATCTAATTTTTGAACTTCTTGACACATTAGCTGATTCACTTTGTGCTTCTAATCGTGTCAAAGTAACACTGCTTCCATTACAGTAATGGTTACATTAACATATTTCTTGTTAATTGGGAACCTTGTTTTTAGTCTCGTCATTCTCAACGGATACACAAGGAACTATAGTTTAGCTTAGCTTAGCTTAGCTTGTATGGTAAAATATGTGAGTGATGAAAACAATGCAACCAAAGGGCTCTACCAGGAGTTGATAATTCCCGTAACAAATTTTCATAATGAAGATAAAGGTTATGGTTTTGGCTGGTGAATTTTTTGATGTACATATTAGGAAGGATATTGTTCACCGTGTAGTAAGATGACAACTTGCAAAATGATAACAGGTATTACATAATCCTTTTGGTTTGGAATTTGAAATATGGGCACTTAACTGAATATTTGTGTGTTGGCCATAGTACTCTTTATTTTGGTTTTATTTATTTATTTTTGTTTAATTTTTGAGATGTTCATTATTGGTTTGTAGATAATTTTTTGATATTTCTGCAGGTTTAAACTCTAGCTGTTGAAGATGGGTTTCAATTCAGTTTATAGGGTTTTATTGAAAGTTTTTCCACAGATACAAGTCTAAAGCAGTAATGTCACTTTATGCTATTTTTGCCTTTCAATTAAGTAAGCAATAATTGGCAACTAATGTTGCTTATTAATTAGGTTTTGAAAAATACAGCAATGATTTGTGCCCCATTAATGAGCCATTCCGTTTAACAGATGATGGACGATATGTATACAAGGCTAAACAAGAAGGGGCAGATATAGTTGAGGTCATGCTGGATTGTGTGAAGAACTTTAGGCCTCAAAAGGACCTTGAAGTAATCTTTAAGAATAAGCCATTGCCAGTTATTATTGTGTGTAGGTATGTAAATATGCCCTTTGTTTCTTGGATATTTTCATTTTCCTTGCTTTAAGGGATGAATTGAATAGATATGAATTCATTGTTTCCTTTCATATTATTGTAGATGTCTGTTTGATTATGTGTGTTGCTTTGGCAGATAAGTCAAGTCAAGACAATTGTAATGCGTTTATAACAAGCCGTTGATTATGTGTGTTGCTTTAGCAGATAAGTCAAGTCAAGACATCAAGATAAGAACATAGGTCTGTCTAACCAGTCAGTCCTTTTGCTTTATTCTTTTTAATTGTCCTTTCACTTTGGTTCTTATTTGCATATTCTTAACCCAAACTCAGATGAAATGTCCAAAGGAAGAGAGCTATGACGAAGATAGCCCAAGCAGGAAATTTTTATAGTCTTACCTTGAGAAAATAACTTCGGTGTACCATTTCAGATTCGTTATAATTGCCTCATCTGTTTTTGTTCTTTTCTGTCCTCATAACTCTAAGATTCTTTATCTAATTCATACAGTTGGTTAAATTTTCTTGAACAAACATTACTGGATCAAATATATCTTAAAACTTTGGAATTTGTAGGACCTTCCTCATATAAATGAATCATGCATTTCAGACAAATTTGGTTTCACATCCAGTTAAGAATTTGCTTATTTATCTCAAAGATTAACGGATTTTATCTTTCTTTTCAGTTGTACTGATGATATCTATATTTCAGCTCCTCTTAAGCGTACTAGTAGCTTGTCCTTTGATGAAACGCTTTTTATAGAGACGCTATACAAGGTCACTTATCTCCCTCCATCGTAGATGTCAGCTTATCATTCCAGTGTACGATTTTGTATAAGTTTTTATGCAGTATAACAACTGTGACCTCTTACAGGTTCTTGTTTCAATATCGAAAACCAGTCCTATTGTGCTTTATCTTAGGGATGATGACAAGCTCCTATGTAGATCACAAAGAATATACATCTTGTTCCAGGAAATGTTGAAAAAATTAACTGGGCCAGTGTTGATCCTCGATTCAAAAATTGTGGACCCGGGCGATGACTACAGAGAAGTAGATGAAAGGCTTAATTCTGTATTCCTATACAATATTGAAATCAGACCACCTGAGGACGAAATTATGAAGTGTACTCTCTCTCTATATATGTAGATATATACTTTGATTGAAGAACTGTGGTAGCTTTAGATGGTTAATTGTAAAGATAATGAATGATTATGTAGTGGATGATTTTATTAAGTAAATAATATTTTAGTTTTTTGTATTTTTGTCATTATTTGCAATGGGGACATATTTGAGCCAGCCAGGTACACAAAAAGAATGTCAAATTTTGATTTGGCAACAATATAATTCGTTACCAAAGCATTGACCAAGTTTTAATATAGCAACAATTTTTTATACATTTAGCAACAAATTTTCGTTGCTAATGGCATTAAAACAATAATATTTGGCAACGAAAAATTAACCTAATAACAACGGAGAGGATATTGTTGCTACTACAAACATAAAAGGTAACATTTTTTTTCGTTGCAAATCATAACCACTTTCGTTGCACATATAAAGAATCGACAACATATAATGTCGTTGCTAATCGACGACTTTCGTTGCTATTGCAAAATAACCACCAACAAACATTTTCGTTGCTAATTCAGCATAATGTAGTCTAATAATACAATTAGCAACGAAAATCGTTGCTAAAAAGTTTACATTCCGCAACGAAAGTAAGCTTAGGCAACAATTTTCATAATTTACTGCAACGCAAAATGTCGTTGCAAAATGATGTCGATAGCAACGAAAATGCAAGGCGTTGCAAACAAAAATAGTCCATTTCGTTGCCAATTAGCAGGCTTTTGCAACGAAATGGGGTTTTGAGCAACGAAATTGTAATTATTCTGCAACACTACATTTTGTTGCTAAAGGATAACTGTCTCTGTACAAAAGCCATATGTCGTTGCAAAAAGTTTTACTTTTTGCAACGAACAAAATACGTTCGTAGCGGAACAATTAGCAACGCTCATTGCGCAATGAAAGACGCAACGACATTAAAGTCGTTGCAAAAACCCTTTCGCAACGAAATTTGACACCTTTAGCAACGAAAATCGGTTGTTGCTGAAGCCCCATTTTTTTGTAGTGCTACAAACTCAGCCTAAGGTCCATATCCATGACTAAAAATCTTGGAAAAAGATTTTTATTTTTAGCGCGTAATCAATTACCGAAGATCACGCATAATGAAATTTGGTACATTAGATTTTGAATATAAATTCTCATTCGAAGTTATATTTTAAGCATATGCAAAAGTAGACTAGAGGGCTTTAAGGAACTATTGGCCAGAGATGTACTGAGATGATACTTAGATACATGGTTAAGTGACTCAAGTCACAGTGTTACAAAATGACAGTCTTGTTGATTAATTTTATTTGGTCCCCTCCACTAGTACAAAATGATAAATATATAACGCCTAAAAAACGTTGTAATTGGTCCCCCAGAAACGTCGAGGTTAACGGTGTCATCTATTAGACACATTTATACAACGTTTTTAAAACGTTATAGTTCACACAACGTTTTTTTCTTAAAAAAACGTTGTATATTTATTTTCCATAAATTCTTGGATGCTTGAAAACGTTATAGATGGTATGATTCCACAACGTTTTCTGACTTAAAATGTTGTAGTTTGATACATCATACAACGTTTAGACACATTTATACAGTGTTTAGAAGGTGTCATCTATTTAGACTGCTATAACAATTGTTTTTGGACTCCTAATGCCATGATATATAACTAAAAAAGCTCTAAATTCTCATTTAAAGCCAAAATGTATCAACCATTAAAAATTCATCCCAATAATACCATACGTTTACAGTTTCAAATTACTACATCCACAAAATATACCAAACTATCCATACATCTCAAATTCACTTTTCAATATAATTACTACTATATTGAATTGTGAAGTTGACTACATCCACAAAATATACCAAACTATCCATAAAATTAAGCTACTACCTAATCATGTGAAAAAAAGCCTTCTCCCAAAATACATTCATCTAACCCTGTACATCCATCGTTAACTCGAGGCTCTACATGTAGCTGCTCACATAAGCTACCCACTCACCTCGTACTTCGTCAATTTGTTCGTGTGTGTACGTTAATCCATTTGTCTTATCCCGCTGAAATAAATTAACAAAAAGTTTAGTCTCCCACTATAGACTAATTGGTCAACAAACAACATGCAGCAATCAACAACAAAAGGCAGCAAGGGAAAGCTTAAAACATGATTAAAACATGATTTGCACATGCATAATGAACAACCCAATTTTAATCTTAAATTAAGCCCATATGTTTCTACAGTTATTATAGTTTGGAAAAATAAATGATTTATAATAGGATGGTGAAGCCAAAAAAAATAAGAAAAAAGAAAATCTTAATTAACTACAAGTTCAATCAAAGCATAAGGCATGTATTCTAGTTTCCAATTCATGATTTCATATATTAAGCCTAGAAAACAATGAGAGAGAGAAAAAGACACAATCAAGTATAAAAGGGTTTCAAAGTGCTGCCTATTCTCATTGCTAAGACATTACATTCTATAAATTCTGGCTATTTTTGTTCTTTTTGGAACAAAAAAACATCCTTTATTGAAAGGTGTATACCTAGAAGACAAAAGTTCCAGCAATTGTTGCCAGCAATTCAAAATTGAACAACAAAAGCCAAAAGATAAAATCTGAAGTCCCATCAGTTGGTCCCCTACTATAGCTTATCCTAAAAGTAAAAATTATTACCAGCCTCCTTAGTAATATTATAGATGTTTAAGATTGATATTTGAACTGCAAGATTCAATCACAATTAGGATAAACATAGTTGATGGACTTAGAATACATCTCTTTCAGAATGATTAAAATTCTTTGTAATATGGTACTAAGATTACCAGAACCTACAGAGTGGTCTACTGCTAAATATTAAATGAGTTTAGAGACAAACTAGAATGGTGGAAGAAGTTCCTTCCCAGACTTTAAACATTAAAGTCAAACCCAAAGAGGGAGATAAAAGAAATTATGAGAGTAGCAACTACAATATCAATAACTAAAAAACTAAAAAACAACAAGAGAGTAACAATTACAACGGAATGAAATGAACTTTTATTCCATTAGGCTACTAATTGGTACTCCTTTACAGGACGAAGGGAGTAAAAGACTATAAACTGGTTCAACTATTACTAGTATACGCAATACCTATCAAAAAAATTTAAAAGAATACATAACATTGTAATTATATATATCATTTAATATCATTCACATGATAATACAACATTCTAAATACATAACATCTAACAAATTATAAAAAGTTATCAAAAGAAGATATTGACCAAATATCAAGTGCATACTACTATCTTAGCTACTTGCATATTGATGAGCCATGGAGGAGGAGCACCTTCAGGCATACCAAGAGCTTCTTTTAGTTCCTATGATAGCATTCTCGGCTTCATCTCCCTTAGTTTTACTTGTATGGCAACAAGAAGTATAAGTTAAACACAGCCTAATTTTCTCAATGCCTGTGACAGCAATGAAGTCAGGAAGTTGAAATAGTTGTTTCTTAATACCATGTTTCCCCTGCAAAATAATTTAACAAAAGATGAGGCCCAAAAATATGATTTTCTTTGATAAGTACCATTCACCATCCAATAATACCATTCACCATCCAATATTACCTCTACTACATCAGGCCTCGTGAAGATTTGTTTCAGTCCCTCAATCTTTATCCGACGCTGAAGCTGAAAAAGAATGCAATTCGCAAGCGTTACTATCTCAAGTTAGATAGGAATAAAGAGAACACCCAGACTAACCATGAAATAGTAGCAGTTAATTAATAATAAGAGGGATGCTAAAAATTTGAACCTTTTTCTTTTTATTAGAGATGCCACCTTTCTCCTTATGCGTGGCATCTTGCTCTTCATCCTCCTTATCCAAATCAGCTTTCTTCTTTGTAGATGTATCAGTGGTAGTCTTATCCTTCTTTTCATTCTCCTGAACCAAATAAATGAAAAAAATATGTTATTTCACCAATAAATCAATATAATAAAGGCAGGTTCGATCATGAGAAACAGTAATTTCTCAATACATCATATAATCTTTTTACCTCAGAACCAGCAAGTTCACTTAAATTAAATTTCTCAAAGACCTTTCTGAATTCCTCATCCAAGACTCCATCTAGTTCTGCCTTTTCAGGGATGTATTCCACTTCAACTTGCTCAAAAGCCTTCAAACAAACAAAAAGTTGCACAAGTTAAGATGACAATAGCCATGTGGACTATATGATCATTAAGTAAAATATTTTTTAACTGAAATTTTAGTTCATGTAAAAAACTCCAATATTACACTTAATCCAACATAGACATGTGATTGTATAACACATTTCAATTTTATACTAGAAAGGTAGTATGGTCATTATATTAAGATTCGCATGAGTCTTAACTTGGAGGGAGTAAGAATAGTTTTGAAACTGAAGTGACAATCTTTGTGAAACGTAGCAATGATTATAATAATGTTAATGACTAGGATAGACATGGAAGAACAGGTCTCATTAACTTTTAAAAGGACCATCCCCGTGTCAAACTACAACATGCAAGGAAAAAAACACAGAATCATCTTTACTTTTCTGACAAGTCACATAGGACCATTATTTTCTCCGAAAAATAATGAGAAGATGTCAAATGAAAGCAATGTCCATCAGTTTCAAATTGTTTCATTATTACAGGTTTCTGCAAAAATAAAAGAAAATCGAAAAAATTGAAGGTGATTCCAGAATCTAGGTCCTAAGATTAATTTAGATTTTTTTTTTCACAAGTGCCTACGATTTATTCAGAGTTCTGCTCAATAAACATTAAAATTACAGATTGACTATTTCATTTGATGTCTGCTATAATAATTAAGCTATCATTCTATATTAGTGATGATACAGATCAATAATCAACAAAGAAAATTCTAGAAACGCATGTCATTGAGAACATGAATGGTTTTACAGGGCACGTGTTAATGCAGTGCACTAACAGTGCAATACATATGAAAACTGAGTCAATGTTGGTTATATGATTTACCCATAGTTTCGAAGATCATGTAATAATCCCAGTAGTATATGGCTCTGATAAAAAAAGCCAAAGCACGCAACTAGCCAAAGTAAAATGTAAAATGACTGAAAGCAACAACAACCAATTTTACCTTTATAACAAGATTATTAGCAACAACCCTAATAAGAAGGAAATGGATCCTCTCCATTTCATTTGAAATGGAGAGTCTCCATTTCACTTAATTTCATCAACTATTGGACCATAATGATTTGGTTAGTAATGATCCAAATATGTTAATAGATAGTTAATAATATTAAGATCAATTCTAAAAAAAAAGTAATACGACACTCTTTCACCGTTAAAAGTCTAAAAGATTTTTCACCGTTGAATTTTAACGGTGGAAATTCTTTTAGATTTTTAACGGTGAAAAAGTGTCGGATTATTATTATTTTTTTTTTAGAATTGATCTTAATATCATTAATTATCTATTAACATATTTGGATCATTACTAACAAAAATATTATAAGTTGATAATTAGTAAAATGGAGACTCTCCATTTCAAATGAAATGGAGAGGATCCTTGTCCAAGAAGGAGTGGTCCAGTAAATGGTAGTACCCATGTTGTAAATATTAAAATTCAAAATAATCAACCAGATAGTGCAAACCACGGGAAGAAGACCGTCTGCATATACCAACATACTTAAGAGTGAAGAAACTACACAAGTTTGCATGGTCATAGACCAGAATGTGGAAAAAGGATGCTCAAGTAATTCTAGATTATCAGGATTATAATATAAATTATTTTTTTTAAACAAAGATCTCGGATAAGTAGAACATAAATCATTAATTTTAAGCAATACAAATGATCAATGCCAACCTATTGTCTTTCTCTATTTTTAAATAAGTAAGAGTATCAGTTTGTATCAAACATTAGATGTTTTGAGCAAACTAACAAGTGGACTACAATTTACCACTTGAGGCTAAGTTATAATCTTTGAGGCCATGACAAAAGTTTTAGACTTTTAGGCATATAGCTCATTTGGTTCATTGGCTTAACTATACACCAGGATAGATACGAGACATAATAACAGAAAAATGTTCATACAACATTTTCAAGGACCGAGAGAGTGAAAAGTCACCAACCTCACAAATATCTGATGATTTGGCCATTGCCTCTTGACAGTCGGGTCTAAAAACTCTTCATGGGAAGTTTTTTTTGTTCAAAATCTAGTGTCTACACTCAATGTGTACTGAAGTAACTGAATTAAGCTTCATATCATAGTTAGTTATTTACAGAACATATATTACAGTAAATGTTTCTATCAAGCATAACTTCGCATATTACGGTTCACAGGGTTAATGTACAGCAAAAGTGAGTTATAATTAAGTGATACTCACTGCAAAAGTTCTTCCTAATAGAGTATCCAAAAAGTCATTGAGCTGCTTCCTATACTGCACTGACAAGAAAGTAATAAAAATGGCACTAGTATTAAAAAAATCTAGTGTTAGAAGTGCTGTGTGTGATGTGTAAGTGTTGTGTGTGCTGTGAGTGCTGTGAGTGTTGTGTGTGCACTCCTCCTCCACTTGCATCTAACTTGTATAAATTAGGGAATTTTAATATGTAAAAACAACAAGAAAATGTATATAGCTTCTACAATTCAACATGGTATCAAAGCATTAAAGCAGTTTTAAGAAGCTTTTGTTCCTTCTTTTCCGTTGCGCTACTGCTGCTCTAATTTCCAAACAGAAAGCTAGCAAAACTGGTAGATATAGAAAAATTGAAAACATAGTTGGATCAGTTAGTGTCAGGCGCCCAGCACAGGAGTTTCCGGTTTGGAACCCACAACCCCACGCGCCCTCACGCGCCACCTCACGCGCCTGACGTCGACGCCACGCGCCATCGCCGACCGGCGCGTGAGACCTTCTCCGGCGAGCTTCTCCGGTGCGGCTTCTGGCAGGTTGCTCGTTTCTCTCTCCTCTTACTATCTACAGTGGTTTCAGAGGAAAAGATTCAGGTTTGTCTGTGTTTGGCTTATTGACAGTTCGTTCAGTTCATGTTGGCTTACTGTTTGGATTACTGTGACTTGTACAAACTATCTCTGCTGGGATTACTGTGAAGAATAATTGTTGGGCTTATTACTTGCTACTTCAAAAATAATAATTCTTTCAAAACCATCACTGTTAGGCTTGTTATCACTGTCTGGCATATAGTTCTGCTTACTGTTAAGCCTTAACTGCTAGACTTGTTATCACTGTTTGGATTGGTGATTTTTTCCTACTGGTGTTTATTGATTAAGCAGTAAAATTATCCTTGTTGCTATTTCCTTGGATAAATTCTTGCTGCTTCTATTATCTTACCATGGCAGAATCTGGCCTTATTATTGAAACCAATAAGGGACAGATGATAAGAAATCATCATCTTAATTCTGCGTTGGTTCTTAGTCCATTTAAGTTGGACGGAAATAATTATCTCGCTTGGTCCCAAGCATGTCGTATGTCCATTGAAGCTAACCGAATGCAGCACTTTATCACCGGTACAACGACCATGCCTATACAAGCAGGCGTAGCCCAAGAAGAGTGGAAATCTGATAACTCCATGGTAAAAACATGGATTTTTAACTCAATGGAACCCAGTATGAGGAGCAGTTATATGTTCTTAGACACTGCATATGCACTTTGGGAGGCTATCTCTCAAACCTTCTCTGTTAGTGGTGATATGTCCAAAGCATATGATATCCGCAAAAGAATCCGTGAACTAGGTCAAGGTGAGAAGTCTGTAGCACAATATTTTACAGAAATAAATGCACTGTGGCAGGAGCTCGATCATTACCGGGTTTTTTCACCTAAATCTCTGGAAGATACAGCTGCTTATCAAAAATTTGTTAATGAAGATAGAGTTGTGGATTTCTTGGCCGGGTTGAATATAGAATTCGATCAAGTTCGAGCACAATTACTTGGTCAGACTCCCTTCCCATCACTACGTGAGGCTCATGATAGAGTCCAACAAGAAGAGAGTAGACATCGGGTAATGGTTCTAAATATAAATCCAGTTGACCGCTCAGCTATTATTGCTTCATATCCTAAGTCTGGCCTTCCCATCCCTTCTTCCATTGAAAGGGAGTCCCGTGAATGTGACTATTGTGGGGGAAAGAATCACACCAGGGATCGTTGTTTTAAGCTTCATGGGCGTCCTAAAGGATGTGGAGGTCGGTCTGGTCGTGGACATGGATCTCATGCCTACATATCTAGTCCTCCACCTTCTGTTGATGTATCTAGCACTGCAGACACTACTACTACACTCACTCTTGAGGAAATCTCAGCCTTTCGAAAATTCTGTTCCAAATCCACCTCATCTCATTATGCCCAAACAGGTATACTTCCTTGTGCCTTTCATGTTTCCTCTACTTGCCCTAGTTGGATTATAGACACAGGTGCCTCTGAACATATGACTAGATCCTCCAACCTCTTTACCTCATACATGCTCCGCTCTGGCAAAGACAAAGTTCGAGTAGCTGATGGCTCCCTATCTTCTATCTCTGGGAGTGGTTCTGTCGTTTGTACCCCTACATTGACATTATCATCTGTTCTTCATATTCCTTCATTTACTGCAAACCTATTATCTGTCCAACGCCTTTCTGAATCTATGCACTGCTCAGTAACCTTTTTTCCTAATCATTGTGTTTTTTAGGACTTGGTGACGGGGCAGAAGATTGGCAGTGGTAGTGCAGTTGATGGTCTCTATTATTTAGATGTTCCCTCATCTAACATGCTCTCTACTCAGGCTCTCCACTCTACACCTGACTCCAACCTAACTTTGCTCCATCAATGGCATCGTCGCTTGGGTCATCCTTCCTTTTTTATATTGGAGTCTTTATTTCCATCTTTAGTTAAGCAATGTAACAAAACTCAGTTTTTGTGTGAACCATGTGAATTCGGTAAACACAAACGTTCGACTTACTCTGCTATTAATAGTCGTCATCCTGAGCCTTTTGTTGTTATCCACACTGATGTATGGGGACCTTTTCGGGTTGTTTCCCGTTCTGGTTTTAGATGGTTTGTTAGTTTTATTGATTGTTATTCTCGTGTCACTTGGATTTACCTTTTGCGTTCCAAAAGTGAAGTCTTTACTTGCTTTCAAGACTTTCATAAAATGATTCAAACCCAATTTAACGCTAAGGTCAAAATTCTCCATAGTGATAATGGTCGTGAATATAGTAACAATCATGTTTTTGCATCTTACCTCTCTCAGCATGGGATCATTCTTCAAACCACCTGTGTCAAAACTCCAGAACAAAATGGAATTACGGAAAGGAAAAATCGACACTTACTAGAAGTTGCCCGCACTCTTATGTTCACTATGACAACTCCTAAATTTTTATGGGGAGATGCAGTTCTGACTGCCGCATTCCTCATCAACCGCCTTCCTTCTAGGATTCTCGGTAACAAAAGTCCTATCTCTTTTCTTCCGCAACTACCCAGTCCGTCTCCTTTACCTCGAGTTTTTGGTTGTGTGTGCTATGTTCATGATAAATCTCCCACTCGGGGTAAATTAGATCCCAAGGCCCTTCGGTGTGTTTTCATTGGTTATTCTCCCACCCAAAAAGGATATAAATGTTATCATCCTCCTTCTAACAAAGTATTTGTCACTCGGGATGTCACCTTTTGGGAATTAGAACCTTTTTACTCCTCACCTTCTCCTCAGGGGGAGGATGTTATTGATGAGGAGAAGCTTCCTTCTGAGACTGGTATTACAAGTACTATTATATCATCTTCTTCTACTCCTGTTATTGTTTCTGATAATTCTGCACAGGGGGAGTTACAGTTAAAAGAGTCATGTGATAAACCGCCTGAGCCTGAGTTGAGGACCTATGCTAGAAAAGGAAAAAATAAGGTCACCATCGCTGCACCACTACATCAACCTTGCTCCGAACATGGTCTTGATAATACTAATGGTGAGAATCCTATTTATTCTTCTGATGATACTGACATTCCTATTGCTCTTAGAAAAGGTGTCAGATCTTGCACACAACATCCTATCTCGAATTTTGTATCATATGATAAACTATATGCATCCTACCATTCCTTTGTTTCTTCTTTGTCCTCTATATCTATTCCTCAGGGGTGGAAAGAAACAATGAGCAACGAGAACTGGAAACATGCTATGATAGAAGAGATGAATGCCCTAAAAAGGAATGATACTTGGGAATTAGTTACTCTTCCTTATGGAAAAAGACCAGTTGGTTGCAAATGGGTATATACAGTGAAACAAAAGGCAGATGGGACAGTTGAAAGACTCAAAGCTGGGCTAGTTGCAAAAGGGTACACTCAGACTCACGGGATTGATTACCAGGAGACTTTTGCTCCCGTGGCAAAGATGAACTCTGTTCGTACCATTATCTCATGTGCAGCAAACTTTGGCTGGGATATTCAGCAATTGGATGTGAAAAATGCATTTCTTCATGGTGACCTGGAAGAAGAGGTATATATGGAAATACCCTCTGGGTTTGCCTCACCTATCACCAGGGGTAAGGTTTGTAGACTGCGAAAGGCTTTATACGGATTGAAGCAATCTCCTCGAGCTTGGTTTGGTAAATTCCACAAAGCAATGGTCAAACTTGGGTACAAGCAGAGTCGAGCAGATCACACCCTATTTGTCAAACAAATAAATGGTAAGATTGTCATTCTTATTGTTTATGTTGATGACATTGTTGTGACAGGGGATAATAAAGAAGAGATAGTTAATCTCAAGGCGAGTCTTGTTAAAGAGTTTGAAATCAAAGATCTGGGCACCTTGAAATATTTTCTTGGTATTGAAGTTGCAAGATCTTCCAGTGAAATTTTTCTATCTCAACGGAAGTATGTTCTTGATCTCTTAACAGAAACTGGCATGCTGGGATGTAAACCTGCTGATTCTCCTATTGAAGTTAATCATCATCTAGAAGGAGGCACACGACCTACGGTTGATAGAGAAAGATATCAACGTCTAGTGGGATGACTGATATACCTGTCCCATACTAGACCCGATATATCTTATGTTGTGGGTATAGTCAGCCAATATATGCATGATCCTCGACAAAGTCATATGGAAACCGTTTACAGAATTTTGAGGTATCTCAAGTCTGCACCCGGTAAAGGTTTATTGTTTGCACCACATGGTCATATAAGAGTCGAAGCTTTTTCCGACTCAGATTGGGCTGGCTCTATAGAGGATCGTCGATCTACATCAGGCTACTGTTCATTTATTGGAGGTAATCTTGTCACTTGGCGTAGTAAGAAACAGTCGGTTATGGCAAGATCTAGTGCTGAGGCTGAATACCGAGCTATCGCCTTGGGTATATGTGAACTAATGTGGCTTCGAACCTTGCTAGAAGATTTGGCTGTTTCAACT
Organism: Aralia elata; assembly: GCA_034770075.1. Lineage (NCBI taxonomy): Eukaryota > Viridiplantae > Streptophyta > Magnoliopsida > Apiales > Araliaceae > Aralia > Aralia elata. The sequence continues at coordinate 95,128,432 of CM068384.1, read as the reverse complement.
ACAGGGCCTATGCAGTTGTTTTGTGATAACAAGGCAGCCATTAGTATTGCAAATGATCCGGTACAACATGATAGAACGAAGCACATTGAGATTGACCGACACTTCATCAAAGAAAAATTAGTCAGTGGTCTTATTTGCTTACCTTTTGTAAAAACAGAACATCAGCTAGCTGATATTCTAACTAAGGGTCTTAGTGGTAAGATGTTTCATCCCTTGTGTTTTACGTTGGGTATGTGAGATATCTATACACCAACTTGAGGGGGAGTGTTAGAAGTGTTGTGTAAGTGTTGTGTAAGTGTTGTGTGTGCTGTGAGTGCTGTGTGTGCTGTGTGTGCACTCCTCCTCCACTTGCATCTAACTTGTATAAATTAGGGAATTGTAATATGTAAAAATAACAAGAAAATGTATATAGCTTCTACAATTCAACATCTAGTATTTCATAAAAATTGAGCTAATTTTAGGTTGGACAAGTACAAAAATTTGGACAAAATTTTGAATTGATATGAATTGAGATGAGAACCACTAAACATTTGAACAACAACAAAGCAAAATAACTCTTACCCTTGGCTAAACATTTGAACAACAACAAAGTAAAATGACTACCCCTTTGATGATCTTAAACTAAAACAGTAATTAAATGTTGAATTTTTCACACTGTTACATCCACATAATAGCCCATGCGTCATAAATCCATGAAAACAATAATACAACTAGCTTTTATTCATACAAGAGAAAAGTTATTGTATCAGCAACTAAATTTTGTTTCAATTCAAATATCATGTATTTTCAAAGAAAAAGTAAAGAAATTGTTTATAACATTAGGTAAAATACAACAAATTTTGCGTTCCTCTATAATCATACCATTTTTTCTTATAGGTTGTCCCTTGGCTAGGCTGTTGGATTGGTTGTTTATTTTTTCACCAAAAACAAGAATAAAATTGAAAACAAAACATTGTGATGCTGGGGATATCTAACAAACTATAAATATCATAACAATTACATGCAACATGTAATTGGCTATCAAAATTATACAAATATATTAATTTTCTTTTCTTTTCTTTTTTATTAGAGCAATGAAAGATGTCTAGTTGTACCAATGTTTTATAAGTTGAATTAATATGGATTGATCCTTGGAAAGTAAAGGATTTTAACAAAGATTATATCAAATTTTGAGAGCTCAGATTAAATGTGCAACATATTACTAATACATTTCAACAGGACTGCGCAAAAAATAATAACAATAATACATAAATAATTTCAGTAAAAGCACCAAAAAAGGGGGCGAAAGAAGCATGACATTGACATCTGACCAAAATGCAAAGAGAACAACATACCTCATCTGATATAGAACATTGAATGCTATCTTTAATTGAATCAAGAATTGAGTCAAGTAATAATTGCAGCGATGATATATCTGGTCCACTGAGATTTAGTTCCTCCAAAGACGAAACTGACCAAATTGTTATGATAATAGAGGAAAACAATTGAAATAAAAAAACAAAATGTACTAAAATATCAAATTCGTGATACGTACCTTCCTCATTTCGATCATCGTCTTTCTTCACGAGTTGCGCCATTTAGGGAAAGCGATAATCAAATCTTTGCAGATCCCTGAAGCAAATTCACGATCTGTCTTTCCCTTCCAACCACGCACGCATGCAGCAGATATATATGGCCAAAATTAGTGGCTGAGGAAGAAAAAGAAGAAGATTATAAGAATATGATTGAAATGGGTCATGGAAAAATTAAAACCCTAACTTTTATTTCCATAAATGAGCGAGAAATCTGGGGTAGATGCAACAGCTAGCATTCCCTTGCCTATAGTTTCGTGATTTTCAGTCTAGATTGAGCGAGAAGGGGAGAGAGCTAAGTTAAGGATGAGTGAGGTAGATGAGTTCGATCGGGGACGAGAGAGAGTTGCTTTAGTTGTGGGGAGGCTAGGAATTTCTTTAATTTGGATCGGAGAACTTTTTCTTTAATTGTTATGAAATTTTTTCATTTAATAATCAAAGAACTATGCTCCGTGTTTTAATTTGAAGTTTTCACTTTCGCGCGGTTTTTTCAAGCTCCGTGTTTTTTACATATATAACGTTTATAAATTTAAAACCAAAAATTGCCCCTTATAAATACATAACGTGTTTGCATATGTATCTATAACGTTTTGTTAAAAAAACGTTGTGCAAAAAAAACACCACACCGTTTTTTATAAAAACCTTGTTGTTTAAGTGTTATCTTTTTATTGTTTTGTACTAGTGCTCCCACTCCCACTTCCACTCCCGCTATATTGATGCTAAATGATAAGGTTGTAAAATGAAGAAATAGTTCGGGTTCGATTCGTACTCGCTCGACTAAAAGTTCGATTCGAGTTTGACTCGAAATATAAATGATTCAAATATGAGTAAATTTTAAAGTTCGATAAATTACTTGAATCTCCTCAAATTACAATTTTCTATTGATACTCAGATCATATTTGTTCGAAAAGTTCAAATTGCTTAGGTTCGAATGAGATCGTGCTCGACTCAGTAGCTAAACGAGTCTCAATCAAACCTTATTTTATACTCGATAAATTTTGTGAACCAAATCTGAGCAACTTAATACTCGACTCGACTCGATTCATTTACACCCTTACTAAATGAGTTTTAAATTTTTGAATCTCAAATACAGTTTTCATAATTAATTACTTAGTTACTCAACATCTTGGATTTACAAACGTAAATTAATGTTGAGCAATTAATTAATGTATTCATGACATATATATTTAAATAAAAATAAATAAATTTTAAAACCTCATTTAACGCCCTATCATTACTTTGTAAATATTGGCTTTACACTATCAAGTATTAAGACTAATTCAATCATTTTGTGTGTGAAAGCCCGTTAAAGATTTAGAAGTCTGAAAAGAATTCATGTACTTATTTTTTTACCTTGCTTGATTCATATGGTCTATAGGGGCAAGGCGTAACTTGACTAGCAGTTATTAAATAGATTTGGGCTTATGTTAGGCTACTTTAATTGAGAATTTATACAATGTTCTCCTGAAGACTTATTCCTAGTAATTGATGGCGGCTTCTTCCGCTACCAATTTTTTTTTTCTTCTCTTCTCGCAGAAGGCTAAAGAAATTTTATTACTAAAGATATTCACAAATCAAAAGATTTGAATTAGGAGATATCAATATACACAAACTGAGAATCATGAGATACAAACCTACAAACTGTATCTCAATGTACGTGACTAAACTGATATCACACTTACATAAACAAACTGAAAACATACTAGTCCCAGTGGTTACGTGTGCAATTATCATAAGGATATAATAAGAGGCTTTATCAAATTTTAGGGATAAAATAAACATAAAAAAATTAAGAAATATGAAATTGTAATAAAATCAAACTTGTAAAGAAAAAAATATTTGTGATAGTCTCAAGGAGCGGTTATTTTTCTTACTCTCCCTTAATGAAATAAATATATGTAATTAATGTCTAACACAAAAATTAGTAGTTCATTTAAAATTCATTCTGTTCAAATTGCAAGTCCAAGCATTTATTAAGGTCTAAGACTATCTTCTTGGTTTTTACTTTTCTTTTTACTTTGGTAAGGAAATTAAGAATGTCTATAATAAACTAAACAATATACTGGACTCTTTTATGAACAACACGTATGCTTGATCATGGCCCGGATAAAAAGTTGCGGCTGGAAACTAAGTGGACAAAACCAATTTGAAGAAGTAATTGACAGCTAGATATAATGATAATATGTACACGTCCATGAGTCGGTTTGTTATAAACCGAAGTTGAAGTCATTTGTAATATGTAATCAGAAAGCGAGAAGAGAGTGCTTTGGTTGCACATTAACTAATTAGCAGCAGCTATATAAAGAGAGAGAGGGTTAATATCTTGCGGGTGTAGTAACACCCACAAGAACTAATTAGCATCAGCTATATAAAGAGAGAGAGAGAGAGAATATCTTGTGGGTGTAGTAACACCAACTTAGTGAGAGAAAATATTTTGTAGTGTGTTTTGTTTTGTGAGAAAATTTTTTGTAACCAAATATTATTAATAGAGTGGTGTTTTATTTAAAAGGACAAGACCTAACTCTATTCCATGTTAGGAATAGCGGCCTTGGTTAGAACGGATATGCCTTTCCCCCTTTTACGTGACCTTAGTTAGAGCAGATAGGTCTTTCCCCCTTCTACGCTTTCCCTTTGGCTTTGGGGGGTGGTTCCTTGCTAGACGTTCCGTGCATACAAAGGGGTAGAGCTTTCTTGTGATTCCAGAATATTGTATATATCTTAGATTGATTTACTGTAACGACCAAGAATGCAGACTATTCTTGTAATATTAGGATTTTATTATTTAATAAATAATATGAATATTTTGACAGAAATGTTTATGTATTATGTGTGTGAAGGTCAATATTGACCTAATGAATGTGATATATGATGTTTAACATGTGTCACGGTTTCATAAATGAAATAAAAAAAATTCCGAGAAACCAGAAACCGCTAAATCACTATTCATAAAGACACTATTCATCGCATAACGTACTCGTTAATTCATTTTTCGATTTTTCGAGCGATGTCATATTAATTAATTGATAATGGGAGATGAAATCTCCAATAAAAATATTTTATTGAGAAAAGACGTAAAAACACTATTCACGCTAAAAACGTTTTTTCGTGTTTTCGAATTTTCGGATTACGACATAAAGTTTATTCAGGAATGTGAGATATATTCTCTAATAAAAAAATTTCTGTAAGATAAATTTTCAGTTTGACTAACCGAACTAGTTAGGAAACCCTAACTAGAAAGAAACTAGAAATGAAATTAGTTTATATGTAACTAAGTCATTTAAGCCTAGGGTTTTAAAATGGCTTGGCAAGGGTCTAAGATGGCTTGCCTAGAGTTGAGCCAAGGGTTTAACTGGCTTCACTAAGGTTGAGCTATGTCTTAGGTCTAGGGTTAAAATCTAAAGACTTAAGAAAGGTTTAGGGTTAGGTGTCAAGCAAGTAAGCTCGATGAACAAGTGTCACTTGATTAAAATTTGTGCATGTGATTAAATGAACCTAGCAAATGAGTCATGGGAGAGAGAAAAAAGGAGGTGGGCGGCCAAAGAGGGAAAAAGGGGACAAGAGATGAGTCACTTACTATATATAGTAAGTATGATCTAAATAAAATCAAATCCTAGATTTATGTCCCCTCATTTCTCATTTATTTTACCAAACAAAGCCTTAGATAATTATTTTGTCCAACCTTAGTTAATTAATTGAAGTTAGTTTAATTAACTAATGCTTGGTTAAGGGCTTAAAAGACTAGGTTGCCCTCACCCTTGGTTTGCTCTTAAATAGATTTGCAAGTATACTTGCATTTCTTTTGTGCATTCCTTATAATTTTCACTTATTAAAGAGAGAGAAAGCTTGAGAGCAAGAGTTGAAAGAGAGAAAGAAGAGAGGGGGACAGATAAGGAGGGAGCAAAGAAGGGAGTATCTATTGATTCTCAAGAAAAGCTAACTAAGAAGAAGAAGAAATCTCTAAGAAGGTAAGAATATTAAAAACCCTAACTTTCATCTTCTTATATTTTTAAAAGCTTCTTAGTATATTAAGAAACTGCTTGTTGGTGGTTGTTGATATTTGATGAGATCAAAGAAGGATCTTGGAGTAATAAGGCTTTATGATTTAATCTTGTTTAAAATCTATCAGTAAATGCCATGAAAGTGAACGAATGACTAAAACTCATGAACCAAAACGTAAATGATGGAATTTAATTAATAGAGGACTATATAAAAGGACTTTGTTAATGTTTTCTATGATTTGTTTGTGGAATCCGAAAAGGAAGAAATATAATTAAAGAAGTTAAGAAATTGTTCCAAGTGGAACGGGAGAAAAATACGCCATAACGAAGTTATGGCAATATTTTCTGTAAAAAGACGTTAAAACGCGAAGAAATCTTATTTAGTATGTTTTTCATGCTAAATCTATGGTGAGTTAATGTTTTAGGAAAAATCTGATTTCATAGGGCTTTTAGAGTCCATAGAAAATCCGTGGGCTCAAGAACAGACTTATTTCGATAAGAAATGAGCAAGTTATGAAGTCGCAAAGTAGGTACGAGAAAACGTAAACAACCCAGTTGATAACTGCCTATGCAGTGGGTTTTGTTCTAAAACAGACAGGTATGAACTGTCTGGATAATGACTAAAATAAAATCTGTCCTAAGCGGACAGGTTTTAACTATCCGGATAGTAACCAAAATGAAATCTGGTCTAAGCGGACAGGTCTTAACTATCCGGATAATAACTAAAATGAGACTTGGCCTAAACAGACAGGTCTCAACTGTCTGGATAACAACTAAAATAGAATTTGACCTAAAGCAGATAAGTCTTACCTGTCTGATTTAGGCCTGTAACGTAGAATCTAAAAGTTGGATGCGATGTATAAAATTTATTAAACGTGAACGACCTAGAATGAAAGTATTGTAATGTAAACCACTAATTGGTGTCAAATATGTGGCTAATTGGTGTGTTAATGTGAACATATATGTGTAGGACATTGAAAGAAGATTAACGTCAAGTTTTTAAAGAAGCGAAAGGCAAGTATTCTTAAACTCTTTCACGAGTTTCATTTCTATGAATGATATTATTATTATTATGCGAGCTTTTCAGCATCATTGACCGATCGTATTAAAGTATCAATTTACACAATATTTATTTATTGTGTGAACTCCAAACTTATGTAATAAATTTTATGATTGCACAAGTTATTCGTTATGCTAAAACCTCATGTTATTTAAAGATTCAAAGTTCGATATTTCCTGAACTATTATAAAGTTATGTCAATGCCTTGTTGTTTCGGCTAGACACATGTCAAGTTATGATTTGAATTTGATATATTCTTAAATGCTTTCCAAACCATATTAAATTGGTGCAGACTCTGACTTAAGTCTGAGATGAACCTCCCTATTATTAAGGGTATTTTGGTCGGATTTCCGACTGACCTTCGCAGTGTAAAATCAAACGCATATAGTCGTTTAAAATAAATAGGTTGTGCACAACATGAGTACAATAGGTTGATCCCCTAAAGTACTTGGAAAATGTCGGTTTATAGTATAAAAATATGTTAAACCTTTTATGAAAAGAAAATGTTCAAGGTCGTTTGACCGCTCAGCATGTTAATTCATAAATGTTAAATAAACAGGAACTTTCTGTTATTGTTCCCATTTATTCAAAATGTTTTCACAACTATTGTTCAGTTGTAGAAATTATCTAAAGTGAAAATATTTGATTCTTGATTCTGTTGTTTACTTAATTGTTTATATTTGCTGAGCTTAGTAGCTCATTTTTGCGTTGAATCAAATGTTTTCAACTAAGCCCGAGCGGCCCGAGAGTTCAGGAAAAAAGGATAAAGGGAAAGGAAAGGTTTCCGAATAAAGAATATTATGTAATAATTATGTGATAATGTTATGATATTATGTAGAATGATGTAATATTTATTCATAAGATAATGTATTAAGCTTGTAAAGGTTATGAAACCTGGGATTTAGAGTAAGACAGTTTGTAATAACTTAGTAATTATATTATGTGTTTAAGATTATGTTGAATGAGTAGTACCGTGATGTACGGGACTCGGGTTTGAAGGAAGACCCGGATTTAGGGGCGTCACAGGTTGGTATTAGAGTTGTAGGTTATAAACCTTAGGTAGGGGTACCTGGGGCTATAACCTTAGATAAGTTAGAAAAACTAGAAGGTAAAGAAACTTAAATCGAATTCTATGAGATGAATTGAGGAAATTCATCTCTAAGAAGTCTATAGAAGTAAAAATAACATAAATTCAATTGTTATTTGTTATGTGAAATATATTTTGTTGCTATGTGTTAATCTAGTTAACAACTTTGATTATAGGATGTCAGGAGAAGAGGAGGTTAGAGAGATACATATTATTAGCGAGGAGCTGATCGCTCCACTTCAGCCAGCACCTGAGCCAGTGCCTGTGGTGTTAATAGAGAGTGACCCAGGTGTGGAGATTGATCCTGATGAGGATTCGTCCGAACACGAGGAAGAGCCGGCGGAAAACAATAGATTGCCAACTGGCATACGGGCCATGCTAAGGGGATTGGTAGCAGCAGGGATGTTGGGAGGACCGGAAGCTCATGGAGTACCGACTATAACAGTGGAATATGAGGATTCTAAGGAGGAAGAGGAGGAGGTAAACCCCAAGATCCAGGAAGCCTTCAGCCAATTAAGGGCCTTAGTGTATAACTTAGTGGATCGGAATGCAGAGTTGAATATAGCATTGCATGCTGCTAATAACCAGAATCAGGTATTGGAGGCCCAGAATCAGGTATTAGATGTTACGGTACATGACCTCTAAGTAGAAAGGCATGAGATTAATAATCTCTGGGATGCAGAGATAGTTGATCAGCAGAGGGTTGAGGATCAGGTGCAGGATCTTGAGCAGGAGATGAGAGTGCACAAGCGGAAGGCTGATAGGATGGACTATGCATACTCGACATGTGTAGATCGTATCATAGATGTACAGGGTGGTCTTTTTCTCGGCAAAGGCGTGACAGACCTTCCATACCATCACTCAGCCAAGGGTGGTGGCCATAGCACGGGAAGAGCGCACGAGCGCCATTGCTAGGGGTCTAGCATAGATTAGTATATTACATATGTAGATATATATATATATATAGATATATATATATATATATATATATATATATATGTGTGTGTGTGGGTGTGTGTGTGTGTGTAAGTATATACCTGAATGATGTGAGTCCCAGCTTTTTATATACATAGTGGGATAATTTTTGTAAATCTTAACTTGTGTACTAGCTAAGGATTAGAATAGGTGAATCCCTACTTTTTATATTTAATAGAGGGATATAGAAGTACATAGTCAGGGGTGCTATGCAATGTAAATATAGCGGATAGCTATATATATGTAATGAAAAGAAGCATATTAATATAAAGTTTTATTAAATATGCTTGTGGTGTGAATGTGTTAACATTAAATGAAAATTTTTTAAGATTAATAATAAGATATTAATAATAATAATAATGAATATTTTATTAACAGAAAAATGCCACCAAGATGGAGAGGAAGAAGAAGACCGAGAACACTGAGACTTGTAAACGAGAATAGAGAACCTGAAAATAGGAAACCTGAAAATAGGGAACCCGAGAATAAAGAACCTGAGAATAGGGAACTAGTAAACCCTATGCAACAATTCATAGATTTATTGGTAAGGACACTTAATAGAAACCCCACCGGAACACCTGTGAATCCTCCAGCTATGCCAGTCACCAGCTTTAAGGATTTCAAAAGTGTGGGTCCACCTGAGTTTAGGGGGATCACTGAGCCTATAAAGGCTCAATCTTGGATAAAAGAGATAGAGAAGGCATTCATTATTGCCCGAGTCGGAGAGGAGTAAAAGACCACTTTTGTTACTTACATGTTGAAAAGAGAGGCCAATTTCTGGTGGGAAGCCAACTAGAATAGGGCTGGAGAGGGAGTAGTCGCGTGGGATAGGTTCAACGAATTATTTTTCGAGAACTATTTCCCTAGAATTGAAGCAGGAGAACATGTCAGTTCCCCAATATGTCGCCAAGTTTAATGAACTGGCCAGATTTGCTCCACATCAGGTGGACACCGAGGAGAGGAAGGCAAGAAGATTCGAGTAGGGATTGAAACCCTGGCTCTACAACAAGGTTTTCGTGTTACAGATTGATTCATTTGGATCAATCTTGGAGAAGGCTATTATAGCCAAAGGAGGGAATGAGGCGTTGACCAAGTTCAACCAGGAGAAAAGAAATAAGAAGAAGTCAGAGGGTGGAGATAAAGCTGAGGGAAGCGGAGGAAATGGAGGAAAGAAAAGAAAGTGGAATGATTCCGGGAATACCGCGAATAAGCAAGGAGACCAAAAGAAAAAGGTCGAGGCTTACAAAAATTGTGGGAAGATTCACCTAGGGGTGTATCTAAAGGGGAAAACAGTATGCTACAAATGCGGGTAGGAGGGACACGTCTCTCTTAACTTCCCTAACCCGAAGAAAGGAGTGTGCTTCAATTGCGGAGCGCCAGACCACATGGCAAGAAATTGCCCAAAGAATAGGCTCTAGCATCTCTAATTTTTATTTGCCCAAAATTTGACTCCACTAGGATAGAAAATAAACCTTATTCCCTGTCATATATTTGCTAGCACCACTATCCAAATACCAAACATGATTATTATTTTCTTGACAAGCAATTAATAATTACTCTGAACAATCTTTCTCAACTGATTTATTTTCATGCACCAATCTAGATTCTTTTTTGTTAGATGGTGCAAACCAACATTCACTAATTTTATGACCAGGCCTATGACAATGAAAACATTCAATATAGCCTTTTCTCCCTCACTACAAGAAAAAGGATTAATTCCGATGGAAAATTCTGTCGGAAATTCAGTCAGATTAAAGTTCGTAGGGAAGTAGTCCGTCGAAAATTCGATCGGAAATAATTATTGTCGACGGAAATATTGCCGACGAAAATAATTCCGACGAACAAATTTCGTCGACCATAACAGTTGCACGTGTTACAACTCTACTCGTGTGGGATGTCATAATTCCGACGGAATATCTGTCGGACATAAAGGGTGTTCCGTCAAAAATAGAATTTTTTAAAATTAATTATAATCCTTATTTTTGACGAAAGTTCCGTTGGGTTCACACTATTCCGTCGAAAATATGTATTTTTTTAATAATTTTATTATATTTGCAGTTTCTAGGTGTTAAAACCCTATTTTTGTACATGTAACCTACATTATCCCAACAACACATATAGTAATCAACCAATAACTACATCCAACAACATATATCGTAATCAACTAATAATATAACATAACTACTTTGAAGAACAACATATATACACGTTTTAACGTGTATATATAACTACTTTTCCAACAACATATAACGTGTATATATACGATAAGTTATAAACTACAAAGTAACTTTAATGATTTACAAAATTAATCTAAAATACATTGATCATCAAAGAATCAAGCTAAACTACAATGATATAACCTATAAACTACAAAGACTAAAGATAACTTCAATGATTTACAAAACTAAAGTAAAATATATTGATTTACAAAAAATCAAGGTAAACTATAATGATTTACATAAAACCAAACAATTATATAATGTTTTACAAAACATTTAAGTAAATGTTATGCAAAATATCAACCTAATCTAGTAGTACCACCACTATGAGGGGAATCAACGGGCGAGGGTCGACATCGCTGCTCTGGTGTCTGAAAATCATCGTCATCATCCCCCCGCTCGCGAGCAGGTTGGCTCGCGATCTGCATCGCCAGCCTGCTCTCCATCACCAGCATGCTCGGCATCACCACCCTATTGATACAATTACAAATATAACCCATTAATCCATATGAGAAAATTAAACAGACAGCTAAATAAAAATTAAATAACATGCAGAATAATCAACTTAAAATAAATAGAATACCTGAGTAGTCGGGGGCTAACTCAATATCAGCCCAAAAGCCTCCGTGAGTAGGGTAACCACCATTCAGACCACCTCGTCGCGTATCGCGGCGAACTACTCCATAGGGATACCCGTACTCTCAATGGTGGCCCATACTGTAATGTCCTGAGCAAGCTAGTGGAGGCAAGCATGGCTAGGCAGGTCCTGACGATGGAATATCAGATCTGTACTAAATGTCTCTGACACCGCCGCCATAATGCTCTGGAACATGGCGTCGTCCAAGCCAGTGCCCGTATGCGATGGTCCAACAGATGCTCTCGGACACTTACGTTGGCTAGTGCCTGCGAAAATAAATATATATAACATTACTAATAATAATTTATATTATTTTTTAAATTATGATATAATGAGAAACATAATAAATATAAATACCTCCAGGTAGTGTATACGTCGGTACCCTCGGCAGGCCCATCACTCGATACCTGTTGGTACTGCTAGTAGGGGGATGATGAGTGCATAATATTCATATATTTTGATTCATTTATGCTTAGTTTTATTGCATGTTTTATTGTGTATATGCACTTATTAAGGTGTTTATTTATTTTAGGAGGATTCAGGAGTCAAAAGAGGAGAAAGATTGAAAACCGAAGCGAAAAACAAGAAAAAGACAAAAATTGAATTTTGAGAGGAGCTTGCCCTGACGAGCCCAATTGGCCTAGATGAATTCGCCTCGGCGAGAAGTCCTATGCCCGAGTTCGCCCCAGCGCCTTCTGAAACCGCCCCGGCCCAGACCTCTCTGTAGTCTCTCTCCCCGGTGAACTGGTCTGGAAAAAAAATATTTTATTTTAGGCAAGATTTCTAGGGAATTCTAATTGGTTTTGGATTGTTATTTCTTAGTAACTTAGGATATTATATTAGGACTATAAATACATGTAATTAGTGAGATACTGGACACATCTACATTATCATCTACATTGGAATTCAAACCCAAGTTTTGCAAGATTGAAGGCATGTCGAGCTAAATTCTCTATTTCAATTCTAAGGGATGTTGAACCTTTTTTATAATTAATGGTTTGATCAAGTTTACTTTATTTATTCCTTCTTGTATGAAATTCATTCTTGATAATCTGATTTAATTGTTGAATGCTATTTGGCTTAATTGATTTGATTTCTGCAGAATTAAATGGGTTAGCTAATATCATATGCTAGACTAAGGAATAGTATTACGTGTAATTGATATTGTTCCTAATCACAAGTAGTAATTAGTACTATATGATTATGGACAAACTTTTAAGTATTGCTAAGATTATCAGAAGACGGGTTAAATAATCCGAGCTTGTGTGATTATTGCTTGGAATAGTCTAATTTCCTAGTTTTTAATACTGTTATTATATTAAATCTAGAGAGCTTGTTCTAGGTTGTATGATAGTTAGAATCTTATGAAGAGCTTATTTCATTGAGTGATAATCTAAGGAAAATTTCAGATAGCAGAGTTTATTGTTATCTAGGACTGTTAGTTTATTGAAGGATAAATATTGTTATACTTGATTACTTCATTATTATAAAAAGGCGATACTGAACTGAAGAACTGAACTCTTTAATTCATTAGTTATTCTTATTAATTATTTTATGTTGTATTGGTTAGTTTTATTCAATTCAAAACCCCCTAATTTATATTCAGTTACATTAGAAAACATTAGGATTAATATAAGACAATTCACTCTCTGTGGGTTCGACCCTGCTTATTGTTATACTAGTTCTTGTGTTAGGAGCGTAAAAGTAAGGTATTAATTTTGGAGTGTTAATGACAGCTCCCAAATTTTGGCGCCGTTGCTGGGGGAGTGTTATTTATTTTTATTTATTCTTTGTTTTCATTTATTTATTATTTTCTTTTCTTTTGTTTCAGTTTATGACTCAGTCCTCTCACTCTCTTGAACTAAATTTTGATCCAGAAATAAAGAAAACTGCATGCAGGTTAAGGAAGGAAGCTCGTCAATCTCGAAGTACAATTGCAGATCCCGATGAAGCTCCATCACCTGGCCTTAACATAGCACTGAAAATACTGTCAAACAAGTCAAATCGGAAGAAGAAGAAGAAGAGATGGCAGTGCCAAACAATAACAGGACGTTGAAAGAATTAACCACTCCTAATCTCAATCAACAACCTTTATGCATTGAATATCCTACCTTGATTGTTGCTTTTGAACTAAAATTCGGACTAATCCACCTTTTGCCTACCTTTCGTGGTCTTACAGGTGACGATCCGTACAAGCATGTTGTCCGATATATATAATGACAATTGCGCACAAGTATACACGGTCAATCAGGTAATATAGAGATAAAAAGGATGTCGAACCCACAGAGAACAGTTATTAACAATTACTCTAATTACCAAATTTTTACCAAGTTAAATCTAATTAAACAGTCACCCCAATTGATTTGTGAAAATTTGTTTGATTAAAAATAAAAACTAAATTAACTAGCAATTATTGATCACCCGATGACTAAGACATAGGAATATAATTTCTCCAATTGCTCTACAATAATCGCCTTATCTTATTCCCACTTAATTAATTCAATGTGTTGCCAACTAGGATTGCCTATCAATTTATTAACATCTTTCAATGATTAATAAAAATACATATTTCAGTTATTTTGCTATTTTTATGCAAGCCACTTAAAATAGATTCATTAAGCACAAACTCCTAACAAAGTCGCACATGACATACAAGTACTTTCGTCTCATACACTATTATGTTATCCTTAACAAGAATCAACAAATTCGTGCGTTATTATATTCAGATCTAATCTAAGATTTCCTCTTTCAATTCCATCAAAGATATCAGATTAATTGTTGGCCAAACAATTATTTAATTAAGCACAAAATATAATAATCAACTCTGTAGAATCAATCAAGTTAAAATAATGATAATTGAATTATTGCTTTGCAAAAGGTTCCATTGTATCCCTAATAGGAAACTAGTTCATCATCATGATAGAAACAAAAAGATTGAAATTAAATAACATGTCAAGTACAGATGAAATTAAGAGAAGAAGAAAAACTCTATCGAGGAACTCCAATCTCTGTAGCTTCAATCTACGTCTTCTTGTGCTCTCCAATGAAATCTTCAAGTTCCAATAGAAGTGGCTCCCAATGAATTGCAGTCAAAAGTCTCTTAAATCCAAGTTATAATCAAATATTTATAGTCCTAAGAAAAACCCTATTACATTAGGTAAGTGAGAATCCTCAATTTAATCAACTTCTAGCAAACAAGGAAACAAAATCTGCATAATTCGTCGGAGTGGCACGCCCCGCACCGCGTCCCTTCAACCATCAGCGCGCCCCACGCTACCCATACAGTAACTCACTACCAGCCTGGCGCGGCCCGTGTCGGTTATAACCTTCCTGCAGCGCGCCCTGCGCCGCATCGACAGCTTGCTCAATTTTTTCTCTTCACCTTTTTCCTTCCCTTTTTAGATATAACCCATCCTTGCCTCTTTTCCTGCAAAGTGACACAAAACCTAAACAAGTAACCAAGAAAAATAACAGGAACACCCAATATTTCAAGTTAAATAATACCCAATTAGTAGGTTTTCAACCCACTCATCAAATACCCCCAAACTTGAGCAATTACTTGTCCTCAAACAATCTAACACAAACTAAACTAACTATAAAACTACGACTCTAACAATCAACTACTCAAGAAATGACTCAATACGAACTTGAACAATAACCTCAAAATTTTCTTTAAATGATAACTCACGAAAAATTTCAAAAACATGCAAAGCTTAAAATTTCAACCTATTCATCAGTTCCACATCTATCCATGACCCTTTAAGTGTGTGTGCATCCAAATGTTCAAACTAGTCATGATTTAGATAACATCATATAAACAAATACTCATAAAAGATTTTCAAATCAACTCTATAAACTAGCTTTCACATCAACCTCCGTTCATAAAGACAAAACATAAAATTTAGAGGAGCAAAAGGATATTTCATTACAGCACGCTTGAACCTTTCCCAAGTAATTCAAAAACATAATTTTTTCCCTTCATTTCTTTTTTTTTCTTTTTAGTGAGTGCATTTTATGCTCCCTCTCACTTTCTTTTGAACGAGTGCGTTTTTATGCTACATCTCGTTTTCTCTCGTACGAGTGTGTTTTACGCTTTATCTCGTGCTTGTGTTTATGTGTGAGTGCGTTTTACGCTCTATCTCAGCCCACCAAATGATTCTTCATTCTAACTCGGGAAGGTTCCAATTTTTCAAAATTTTCAATAATCCAAGATTTATCCCAAACTTATGTTAATGCCTAAATTTTGCTTTGAATGATGGTCAAACAAGATTTCTAGAGTTTCAATTATATCTCCCACAAGCATTTAACCAAATTTGTTTTAAGCCCCAACTAGCCAAACAGATGGATTTGTGAATATGAGTGCAAAAGAATCATAGACATTTTAAAACCAACTCATAAGTCAAAATATAAACTAGCATGCTTCTCAATTTCACAAGAGTTAGACGTTAAACTCATTTTTCCTCCTTTTATCATCAACCATAATCAAATGCAATCAAATCATTGCTCATCTATCCTAAAAACATAATATCTAACATACAATCCTAATAAACTAAAATAAATAAATAAAACAAAATAAGACCACACCCCCAAACTTAAACTAGACATTGTCCTTAATGGCTAAGATAGGAAAAAGTAAAGCAAAGGACTTTCCTGAAAATATAGCAATCTTCCTCCTTGTATGCTAAGTCTAAAGAATAGGCTAGGCACATTGGAATGACAAGCATTGCACTTAACTTGGACTTGAATAACCTGTAAACACAATAGAAGCAAGTTCATTAAATCCTAATAAATGCAAATTTATTAACTATTATGAAACCTAATCAAATAAATATAAATAAAAACTAAAAATTAAACTTGGGTTGTCTCCTAATAAGTGCTTGGTTTATAGTCGTCAGCCCGACTTCACCATCTACTATCCAATTCCCCTTCGAAAATTGAGGAACCCTCCATCCATTAATAGCCATGTAACATTTGAAGGCTTCTCTTGAGTAAGGGTCATTGTTTCAAGTTCACCTAGCTTGTTACTCTTAGATAAAATTTTATTTATGAACTTCAAATAGCTAGGCGCTTGCTCTATTGTGTCTATGAATGGATTATTGAATTGAAGTTCTGCAAACACAATAGAACTTTCAGATTTCTTCTCTTGGACCCCTTTTTCGTCCCACCATGGCACAAAATTTATACTAGCTCTAATGTCACATAGAGCATTGTCTACAACATGACTACCACTTGGGCACGGGATTGCAAATTTGCCCGAATCCTTGAGCTTTGGTGGAGAAGGTACATGGGGCACTATCAAAATCTGCTCATCTGCGTTGGAACTTAAGACTGCATCTTCTTCGGCCTTCTTTTCCTTATCCCCACTCTTCTTCTCCTCTTTAGCATCCACATTTGTTGGAACATTTGATTGCGGGTTTGGTTTCTCCTCGGTAGGCTCCTCCATATCAGAATTTTCAACAATTAGCTCGGGTACTCCATCAGTTTCAAGAACCAAGTCACTTAACAATTCAACTTGATGGCGATTGTTAATGGCGTTTAAAATCTGTTCTACGTGGTTCTCAACATTCTGGGCCAAAATCTCCTAACTTTTCCTACTCTCCTCATTCGAAGCTATGATCTTGGACAAAATTTTCTCTAAGTTTGATATCCTTTCTTCTTGAGTAGGAGCTTGATTTTGAAATTCTGGAGTATATGATTGGCTTGGAGCAAAGGTTTGGATTGATTATTCAGGCTCCATAAAAAATTTGGATGATTTTCCCAACTATGATGATAATCACTGAAATAGTCATAACTGTTGGGGTAATCACCGAAGTTGTCACCATACAGTGTGGACTCGAAATTAATGGTGCATTGATGACTCGGATGGTTTCCAGCACAAAAATCACAATTCACCGCAACTCTTTGAAAATGTTGTGCCTCAAAAGCGTCTCCATACCACCCATTCATCAAGTATACTATTCCCTGCCGCTCTTGGTTAAATCATTCCCGTGTGAGACCATTGATAATTATAGCTCGCCATGGTGTACCTCGTTAAGAAAAAAAATAGAAAAATTATAAAAAAAATTTAAATATACTAAATTGATAAAAACTAATAACGAAATAGATATTAAAACCGTTCCCCGGCAACGACGCTAAAAACTTGTTGTCCGATTTATATAGTGACAATTACGCGCAAGAATACACGGTCAATCAAGTAATATAAAGATAAGAAGGACGTCGAACCCACAGAGAACAATTACTAACAATTACTCTAATTACCAAATTTTTACCAAGTTAAATCTAATTAAACAGTCACCCCAATTGATTTGTGAAATTTTGTTTGATTAAAAATAAAAACTAAATTAACCAGAAATTATTGATCACCGGATGATTAAGACATAGGAATACAATTTTCCCAATTGCTCTACAATAATCGCCTTATCTTATTCCCACTTAATTAATTTAATGAGTTGCCAACTAGGATTGCCTATCAATTTATTAACATCTTTTAATGATTAATAAAAAGACCTATTTCAGTTATTTTGTTATTTTCATGCAAGACACTTAAAATAGATTCATTAAGCACAAACTCCTAACAAAGTCGCGCATGGCATACAAGTACTTTCGTCTCATACATTATTATGTTATCCTTAACAAGAATCAACAAATTCATGCGTTATTATATTCAGATCTAATCTAAGATTTCCTCTTTCAATTCCATCAAAGATATCAGATTAATTATTGGTCAAACAATTATTTAATTAACCACAAAATATAATAATCAACTCTGTAGAATCAATCAAGTTAAAATAATGATAATTGAATTATTGCTTTACAAAAGGTTCCATTGTATCCCTAATAGGAAATTAGTTCATCATCATGATAGAAACAAAAAGATTAAAAGTAAATAACATCTTAAGTACAGATAATGAAATTCAGAGAAGAAGAAAAACTTTGTCGAGGAACTCCAATCTCTGTAGCTTCAATCTCCATCTTGTCGTGCTCTCCAATGAAATCTCCAAGTTCTAAAAGAAGTGGCTCCCAACGAATTGTAGTCAAAAGTCTCTTAAATCCAAGTTATAATCAAGTATTTATAGTCCTAAGAAAAACCCTATTACATTAGGTAAGTGCGAATCCTCAATTTAATCAACTTCTAGCAAACAAGAAAACAAAATCTGCAGTATTCGTCAAACGGCACGCCCCGCACCGCGTCCCTTCAACCATTAGTGCGCCCCGCGCTACCCATACAGCAACTCACGACCAGCCTGGCGCAGCCCGCACTGGTTATAACCTTCCTGCAGCGCGCCCCGCGCCGCACGGACAGCTTGCTCAATTTTTTCTCTTCACCTTTTTCCTTCCCTTTTTAGCTCTAACCCATCCTTGCCTCTTTTCCTGCAAAGTGACATAAAACCTAAACAAGTAACCAAGAAAAATAACAAGAACACCCAATATTTCAAGTTAAATAATACCCAATTAGTAAGTTTTCAACCCATTCATCAAAGCATTGTAAGGAGTTCCATGTGGTGTATTCCACGATGAAGCCGCAAGGAATTACTAAGGATCAGATAAAGCTTAGAACTTTTCCATTCTCATTGGCAGACATAGCAAAGGATTGGTTATATTGTCTCCCCTCCGGATCAATTGTCTTTGAATGATATGAAGAAGCTGTTCTTGTAGAAGTACTTTCCTGCTTCAAGAGTAGCCAACATAAGGAAGAAGATATGCGGAATTCGATAGTTTAGTGGAGAGACTCTTTATGAGTATTGGGAAAGGTTCAAGAAGTTGTGCTCTAACTGTCCACCACATCAAATCAATGATCAACACCTGATCCAGTACTTTTATGAGGGATTGTTGCCAATGGATAGGAGTATGATCGATGTCGCGAGTGGAGGAGCACTAGTTGATAAAACTCTAGATGTTGCAAAGAACTTGATTGCAAATATGGCGGTTAACTCCCAGCAATATGGAACCAGGAATGATCACGCACCGAAAAGAGTAAATGAGGTGAGCACAAGCAATATTGAGAAGCAGATTTCTGACTTAACTGATATGGTTAGACAAATGGCTGCAGAAAATATGCCAGTAGCGAAGGCTTGCAGGATATGCTTAATGATGGGTCATAATGGCCGGAGATGTGCCCCTTCCCTCTGCACCTATGGCTATGCCGAGCGCAGCCTTAGAGATTCGTATTCGTAGCCTTACTTTTGAGCGGGATCAGGCCCAAGTTGTGATGATGACTGCTTTAGTTAGTAGGGACACTGCCTATGTTGAGAGAGATGCTGCTCTTGCGGATAGGGATGCAGCTTTTGCCGATAGAGATGCTCATCGCGATTATGCTGAGGAGGTTGTTGGCTAGGCCCGACGAGTTTTGGATGACCAGGATGAGACTATTTGTACTATGCTAATTTTGCTGAGATGGGTTGAGGCAACAAAGCAGGAGCTTCAATTTGCTCTTGAGACTCCAGAGATCGCGACTTGCCTTTTGTTTTTGACTTCTTTGACTTCAGATTTGTAAATCATACTTTATTTTATTTTTCTGCACAGACTATATCATTTGTCATTCATCACAGATTACCACTTCATGTCAAAACAATCGAATATAAAAAGATTTTACGCTTTTAGTCAACTTCCCATTTTGATGCATCTTCGCCCATTTATTTGATCGCTACTTCCTTTTGATGACTACTATCCTGGTATATTGTTGATTCTCTTCGTCAATAATATTTGATATGCTTAATGATGGGTCACAATGTCACAACCCATGAGGTTTTAGAATGTGGTTTCTATTGGCCGAAAATCTTTAAAGATTCTTATCTGTTTTGTAAATCATGTGCGAATTGTTAAAAGACAGGGAATATATCACATAGGAATCAAATGCCACAAACTCCCATCTTAGTTGTTGGAATTTTTATGTTTGGGGTATTGATTTTATGGTATATTTTCCTGCTTCTTATGGTAATATTTACATTCTTTTGGTTGTTGACTATGTTTCTAAATGGATGCAAGCTAAAGCCACCAGGACTGATGATTCTAAAGTTGTTGCAGATTTTGTCAAATCTAACATATTTGCCAGGTTTGGAGCTACGAGAGCCATCATCAGTGATAGAGGGACGCACTTCTGCAACCGCATGCTAGCCGCACTTTTCAGGAAATACAATGTGATTCATAAGGTTTCTACATCCTATAATCCGCAGAGTAATGTCCAAGCTGAGGTATCTAACCGTGAGGTCAAGTCCATTTTAGAGAAGGTAGTCAACCCAAATAGGAAAGATTGGAGTCTTCGGTTAGAAGATGTACTTTGGGCCTATAGAACTGCATACAAGACTCCTATTGGTATGTCGCCTTATAAGATCCTATTTGGGAAACCATGTCACCTTCCTGTGGAGCTAGAACACAAGGCTTTCTGGGCAATGCAATATGAGTTTAGATCAAGCTGGAGAGTAGAGGAAGTTGCAGTTGCAGAAGCTCGAAGAATTGAGGAATGACACCTATAAAAGTTCTAAGATTTACAAGGAAAAGACTAAAGCCTTCCATGATAAGCAGATTTTGCGAAAGAATTTTGTTATGGGACAGAGAGTTCTCCTTTACCATTCAAGGCTTAAGTTATTTCTCGGTAAGTTGCGTTCTAGATGGGTTAGACCTTTTGTTGTGACTAATGTTTTTCAACATAGTGAAGTAGAAATTCGGAGTCCGAGCATAAGAAAAGTATTCAAAGTGAATGGTCACCGGCTCAAACCCTTCTATGAAGGATATCAGGTGGAGAATGTTAAGATGGTACTGGATTTGGTGGATCCATATTTTGAGGATTGAGCAGATTGGAAGATTGGAGTCGAGCAAACGACGTTAAACAAATGCGCTGCTTGGGAGACAAATCAAGATTCAGATTTGCTTTTCTATCCATTTTACTTTTACTTTTCTGCATTCTAATTGCATTTTAGTTAGTTACTTCCTCTTTGCATGATTTTCTTACATTGGGGACAATGTAAGGTTTGAGTGTGAGAGAGGGGTTTAGGTTATATTAAGGTTTACTCTAGGAGATTATGATCTAATTGTGTGAAGAAAAAAAAAGTTGAAAATTCTTGGCTCTAAAAATTTTTCCAGTGATTTTATTTGGCTAAGTTTTTAAAGGTTTTTGTTTGAAGAATGAAAATTGATGCTAATTGATAGAGTTTGTTTGATGTGGAATTGGTTGATGAATGATGATAATTAAGTCATGATCCATAATAACTGATTAAGATCTAATTTGTGTTTCATGAGTTCTTGAATATGAGATATATGCATTTTTGGCTGAGTTATCTGTGGAGTTGTCTATGTGCACTGATTTCATGATTTAGAACATTTTATCTACTTATGCTATTTGTAGGACCGTGATAAAATAAGAGCATGAGGAAGTTTGAAAAAATTGATTTTTTTTGAAAGAAAGTGCAAAGGAGAAACATGTGGTGGGTTGAGATGGAGCGTAAAACGCACTCACCCATAAACACATGCAACGAGATGGAGCGTAAAACACACTCACTTAAGAAAGAATGAAAAAAAAGGTGAAACGGAGCATAAAATGCATTCACCTGGGAAAAGAGTGTGAAGTTGGTGGTTCTTGAGGAAAAAAAAGAAAAATAAAAGAGAAAATAAGTTTTGAGTCTTGAGTCAGTGTGCATGGTTGTTATTCCATGCTAACTGAGTTAAGTATGTGTGTAGATCATGGGAAAGATACTTATGTGGATACAGTGTGATTTAGAGATGTTCGGTGGGGAATGACGAGGTTATTATTGTACGTTGATTAATGAAGTGTTGACCAAATCTCTGTTAATTAGTGTTGATATTCATGGTCGGTAAATGATTTAAAACTTTTGAAAGCTTACTTAGATAAATTTCATATGAAATTAATATGATCTTTGTTTTGGTTTACACGAGGACGTGTAAAGGCAAAGTGTGGGGAAATTTGATGAGTGCATAATATTCATATATTTTGATTCATTTATGTTTAGTTGTATTGTGTATATGCACTTATTAAGGTGTTTATTGATTTCATGAGGATTCGGGAGTCAAAAGTGGAGAAAGATTGAAAACCGAAGTGAAAAACGAGAAAAAGACAAAAATTAAATTTTCAGAGGAGCTCCCCCCGGCGAGCCCAATTGGCTTAGATGAATTCGCCCCGGCGAGAAGTCATATGCCCGAGTTCGCCCCAGCGCCTTCTGAAACCGCCCCGGCCCAGACCTCTCTGTAGTCTCTCGCCCCGACGAGCTCATCACGTACAAACCAGTTCGCCCCGGTGAACTGGTCGGGAAAAGAAAATAATATTTTATTTTAGGCAGGATTTCTAGGGAATTCTAATTGGTTTTGGATTATTATTTCTTAGTAACTTAGGATATTATATTAGGACTATAAATATATGTAATTAGTTAGATATTGGACACATCTACATTATCATCTACATTGGAATTCAAACCCCAGTTTTGCAAGATTGAAGGCATGTCGCTCTATTTCAGCTCTAAGGGATGTTGAACCTTCTTTATAATTAATGGTTTGATCAAGTTTACTTTATTTGTTCCTTCTTGTATGAAATTCATTCTTGATAATATGATTTAATTGTTGAATGCTATTTGGCTTAATTGATTTAATTTTTGCAGAATTGAATTGGTTAGTTAATATCATATACTAGACTAAGGAATAGCATTACGTGTAATTGATATTGTTCCTAATCACAAGTTATAATTAGTAATACATGATTGTGGATAAACTTTTAGGTATTGCTAAGATTATCAGAAGACAGGTTAAATAATTCGAGCTTGTGTGATTATTGCTTGGAATAGTCTAATTTCCTAGTTCTTAATGTTGCTATTATATTAAATCTAGAGAGTTTTCTCTAGGTTGTATGATAGTTAGAATCTTGTTAAGAGCTTATTTCAGTGAGTGATAATCTAAGGGAAATTTCATATAGCTTATCTAGGACTGTTAGTTTCATTGAATGATAAATATTGTTATATACTTGATTACTTCATTATTATAAAAAGACGATACTGAACTGAAGAACTTTATTTTCTATTTCATTGGTTAGTTTTATTCAATTCAACCCCCCCCCCCCAATTTATATTCAGTTGCATTAGAAAACATTAGGATAAATATAAGACAATTCACTCTCTGTGGGTTCGACTCTTTCTTATTGTTATACTACTTCTTGTATTAGGAGCGTAGAAGTAAGGTATTAATTTTATAGTGTTAATGACAGCTCGCAGGGGATCTTGAGACGCGACCTATAGACGAAGCACCTCATCCCAAGATAATTCAATCTCGGGCGGAGGGATGGTAGAATCTAACGGCTCAGAATCCCCCCTAACATCCCGCAACTCAGCTACACACTAGTCCCAAAGATTCTGAAATCAGTCCTGTAATTTATTTTGTATATGTGAGTTAATTAAATCATTTTATTAACTACCTAATATTAATAATTAGTAAAAATTGAGATTAGTCTTACCTGTATAGCTAATGTTGCGAGAGACATAGTAGAGTTATTTGCCTTGTGGGCTCTATCTTAGAACTCTACCATGGTCGGAGGTCGGCCCAAGCTCGCCCGCGTAGCCTAATAAATACATTCATATAACATTTATTAAGTACGCTGATGACAATTGAGTAACTAAATAACTAAATACATATACTTACCGACTTCACCTCCTCAAAGGACTGTGAGCCAGTAGTGTGTACGACTCAGAGCTGGCCACGATTCTTTTTGCCTTCTCGGACTTCTTCTTGAAGTCATCAGTATCCTAGTGCGTACATGGCCTCCCATATTGCATCTAAGACTATATGGGGCTGATGATCTCGTATCGTAGTCCCGGGCAGGTCAGCAACTGCCCGGGCGGCCCTCTGTCTCATCTCGTACAGCCAGCCGACGTAATTCTTCGCGACATGTGCAATAATAACATTATCGTCGGCTGGCTAAGAGATGCCCTCTTCATATCTAAAATAAGTTTAAGAAAAAATTAATTAATTGTGTAACTACCATGTACATATAATTTAAGTTAATTAAGTAAAATAACTTACATGAAACTCGCGTAGTCTCCATAAAAGAGGCATCGTACTGCGCATACTGGCTGAAGCGCATGCAGCCAATCGGGAGGTGCATGAGGCATATGACGTGTATGATCGCCTTAGCGACCGAGTCCAATATACTACAATAAAAATAAAATAATATTGTGTTATGTTAATTGTCTTGTCAAATTAAATATATTAATTTAACTACTTATTTCTTATTCTCTAACACTTACCGTACAAAGTCGACATCCACTCGGACTGTAAGTGGAACTACCGGCGGACGACCAAAGATACCGAGGTTAGTCCATCGGTGACGTCGACGACCAGCATCAGTAATTATTAAAATAATTGAGTTTAATATAATATTTACAGAAAATATAAAATAGTGAATTGAGAAATATCAAAATCATGACGACAACAACTTATTAGCTCCTGAAGACGAGCCGCTGGCCTGACTACCGTCTCCTAATCCTGATCGACCACCACCGCGACGACCACCACTATGTCTAGCCATAAATCTACTACTAAAATAACCAAAATAACGTATATGAATTTATAGTAGTTAAGTTAATTAAATATGCAGTATTATAATAAATTATTTACAAAACATAAATAAGTTTAGACTTAGTACGTCATCAAACCCATCAGAATAAACATCATTATCATTCTCGGATTGTAAGACCCCAACTTTTTATGAATAAGATTTTAAATTTTTTATATATTATTCTAAATAATAAGGTGTTGATTTAATAAATGTTATAGTTATGGGTGATATGTTCAAATTATAAGAAATAAACAGTATATCGGGGAATATTCGTTGTGTCGGAGAATATCCGTTCTGTCGAAAAGTACAACGGCGCCGAAATAACTAATCATTGGTGGACCCCATAGTCATATACTGAAAATGACAGAAATAACATTTTTATAAAAATTGTCAACGGTACTATCATTTGTAACTGTTGAAATACTCAGTAATAAAAGAACAGTAACACGCGTTATTTCATAGTAGCACGCGGTGCTCCACAGTAGTACACGGTATTCCACAGCAACACACGGTATTGCACAGTATTTTACATTATTAACTCAATAATTGTTACATTAACATTTACACCGTATTTCATATTATTAAATCACGAAATAGTACTCATATTATTTGATATGATATTATTAGAACAGTTAGCATTATTGACAATGTTTAGAAGTTCTGTCAAGGAAAGGGGTTATTTAATTGCGCGTTATTTCTACAGAAGGCCCCCTCTTTCCTAAGAACGATCTGGTTGTCAGTATTGTGAGTCTATAATATTAATTATGAATTATTGTGGAAATATTGAAAAGATGTGAATAATTGATGAATAAAATGTATTGATTAGAGATAAGTATAATAAGTGATGTGTGGTAGATAATTGTTCAATTTTTAACATAGATAAAGGAGTTTAGCATGAGACGGTTGTTGCACGTTTGACTTACTTCTCTGGTGGGATCCACCACTCCTACTTTGTCAAATTTGGTTGTCTGAGGTTTGGTTTTTCTTCTGTGGGACCCACTTATTTTATCAAACCAGTCAAAAGGTTTTTTAGAACGTGGTTCCTTATTTTCTTCTGAGGGACCGACTTGTCTTAATCAGCAAAGTTTAGAGCCTTAAATGATGTGGGGATAAATATGTTAATTTGCTTCTCATTAATTAAGGATAATATAGTCTCTTTGATATATAAGGGTGTGTAACAATTAATTTAGTATGCGCATATATCACTACATTAAATAAATACTTCATTTTAATTTTAATTACATTTTTTATTATAAAATTTCATTCATTTGAGTTACTTTTTTTTTTACCGACAAAAATAAAATTTATTAAAATCCAAGGTCATATAAGGTGACAAATCCAAAAGATATGGATTACGGCCACAACAAAGTTATAGAGATGGAGCGACACTCTTTAAAGATTAGAACACATAAAATAGTAGGAAAAAATAAAAAAAATATTTATAAGGGTAAACCTTCTTGTTCTTAAGACATGATATATAATTAATTTAGCTTCTATTTTACTAAAGTAACTACCAACAATATAGTTTATTGCTCCATGTAAAAAATAAAGATTTTATTTTGACTTCAAATTCAAAGAAAACAGAAAATTATTTAGTTAATAAACCTTTAGATATTTTTTTTAAAACAAACTCTCTATTAAAATAAACAAATGATAATTGCAAAACCTTACAGAAGCCCTAATATTCTTGTGGAATTTATAGTCGACCAATTAAAGAATAGAGTTTCATTTCGAAAAGCAATGAAAATGGTTTTATGAAGCGTCTAAGAACAGTTCACTCGCGTTGATCAATCAGGAGGTTAATTTGCCACCAATCCTTAAGGTTATCTGTCGTATCATACACTTTTTGCATTCTTTCCACGCTTCATATGCCCCTCGTTATACCGACACAGGTAGGTAGGTAGAGAATACCTAGGGAGTGAGATAACTCTCTCTAAGAAAATTAGCAAAATAGCCCCGTAACTTCGAGAGAAGGGGGGTCACAGTGACTAGGCTCGGACGACTGTTTACCAAAAAAACAAGTCTCCACAAAGTCCGACTCTCTAGGTAAAACCATTTTTGTGAATTTTTTGGCTGGTTCGATCAAAACTCTACTCAATTCGATGGAATTGTTTGATCTGAAAAGAGATCTTCTATAATTTCACACGTGATGGGTTATTTCTTGGTTTCGTCCAATCATTAAATACTTGATTATGTTTAGATAAGAGTAGATAGAAACAACGCTTGTAAGGAGTCCTATTAAAACCAAGAAATATAGGACAAAAGAGAGATGTTTTCTATCAGTCAAAAAAAGCAGATACCGGCCCTATGCTCCCACAATCCACTTATTGAAAAATAGAAAGGAAGGACCTGGGGCCAAAACAAGTTGGGCTGGGGTATAGAGCCGTAAACGCTATGGGGATAAATATGTTAATTTGCTTCTCATTAATTAAGGATAATATAGTCTCTTTGATATACTAGGGTGTGTAACAATTAATTTAGGGTGCGCATATATCACTACGCTAAATAAATACTTCATTTTAATTTTAATTACATTTTTTATTTTAAAATTTCATTCATTTGAGTTACTTTTTTTTTGACCGACAAAAATAAAATTTATTAAAATTCAATGTCATACAATGTGACAAATCCAAAAGATGTGGATTACGGCCACAACAAAGTTATATTACATCATAAGATAGATTAGAAACCTACCTGAGTTACGTAGGCGGATGTTCCATGCTTCAACAATGATAATTAGATCCACTACAAGAAAAATATCTATTTTTAACGAAATATTCTGTCGAAAATAAGCTTATTCTGTCGGAACTAACTTATTTTCGAAAGAATATTTTGTCAGAATTAATGGTTTCAGAATTAGTTCCGTTGAGAATTTCGTTGGAATTAATTATTCTCAACGGAACTAATTTTGACAGAATTTCTGTCGGAAATAAATAACTCCGACGGAATTAATACCTACCGAAGCTTCCTTCGAAAATACGAATGCCACGTGTCCATTTTTAATTAATTTGTTTTTTCTTTTTTCAGTGAGATAGATTTTCTCTTTACTCAGTAGATTTCTCATTTCATCTTCAAGTTTTGCTATCCTCCCCACTAATCTACCATCCGTGTTAGAGGTTAGTGTTGGTTTGTATGGTTTATAGTTTTAATGATGACAACTGGGTTTTTGTAGTGCTTTCATGTTGTTACAGATTTGGAGTGAGGTGCTGAAAGTTTTCAAGGAGCAATGACTAAAAGCTACAGAATAGTTGCTGGAATCTCAAAGTGTAAGGCATGGAGACAAAGAAGTCTTGATGGACTAGGACTCTAGAAGCAAGAAGACATAGGACTTATTATGTAAGTTTTCTAGCAGATCATCTAAGTTCAGGGCATATTACTTTTGCTAGAATTTCTTTAAAAAGAGTCCAGTTTTGTAAAAGTTCTTATGAGATAAAACTATTTTTATCTGGCCAGTTTTTATCAAAACAGATTTTTGTTTTTGAGATAACAAAAACTTATCTTTTAAAGATAACTTGTTCCTAAAAGTGTGTCAAACAATTTTTCTCTAAAACAATGTATAATTATCCTGTTTGCAATTTCTAAATCATGTTATAAGATTATGTTTAGATAAAATCTTTTCATCTCTTTGAGGATTTAGTTTTTCAAAACTGATTTCATAAGTTGAGTTTTAAAACTAGCCGTTGGGACTTATTGCTTATAAATAACAGTTCTCGTACTGCTGAAAATACAACTGTTTCATCAAAATTGATATAATCAGATAATTTTCTAGCAATTAAAAGTGCCTTGTTCTTATATTTTGTTCTTGCTGAAAATATTTAGACCTCATTTGTAGGTAATTTTATTCATTCACTGAAAATTGTAAGCAAGCTTTGTAAGCTTATAAAAGTCTATTACTTAATTCTATTTTTTTAGAAATAATATAACAAGTCATATATAATCAGATTTCTTTGGGAAAAGAATAATATAAAAAACCTAATAAGCTTTTGAGGCATTCTGGTAGAAACAGAGACAATTAAGCTTATAAAAGTCTATTAATTGCATTAATTAAAACAAATAAAAATCACATCAATTAATTTAAATTGCAAACTTTCATTAATTGATTAAAAATAAATTTAAAGAGACTCTTTTTGTAAAACAAAGAGAATAATAAAGATATTTTCACAATTTTGGTTTCAACAAAAGCCACAAATGTATATATAAATAATATCACCATTTGGATTTCAACAAAAACACTTTTATATAATTTGTTATATATAGATTTCAATTAATAACAGTAAGTAATGAATGGAGGGAAAAGTAGGCGCCAATTCTTTTACAGAAATCGTAAAGAGTATATTTAACAGTAAGGGTATATTTGTCTAAAAAATATAATTGTCATGTGTTCATAATTTTTGCTCTGTTAATATCAATTGTCTTAATTTATACCAGTTTTAAATTTAAAAATTTATACACAATGGATGGAGTTTTTCACAAAATTATTGCAAGATATTTCTATGACCCACACAATCATATTTTTCTTGGTTATATGTTGGTTACAATAAACACTTTTGGAGAAACTCTAGCTGTGGATGTATGTATGTGACACCTAATACATAACCACTACTAACATTGGTTGACAAACTGAAAATTTTAACTAGTTATATATATTAATTTTGTCAAATCTGCGTGGGTAAGTTTTTAAATATATAAAGGTTCTTCTTGTTGTGGATATCTTTATTTATATTTATAAAATTGTGGTGGTTCGGGTGGTCTTGTGATTTATCTGATCTTTTTTCAGGCCCCTATTTTTATATATACTCGATCAGAAAGTAGTCTTGTTCGTTTGTTAGAGCGGAATCCTCAGTATTTATTATTATTATTAGTAGTAGTAGTAGTATCATCGGTACGATTTAATTTTGAGCACGTAAGTCGTGGGATAAATCATATATCCTCTTTTACACAAAACTAAAACAAAACAAAACACAATAAGATACCTTTCATATTGATTTAATATTTCGATAGTCGGAGAATCCGAATTTATTTAAAAAAAAGTACTTCTTCTGTCTCAAAATTAAAGATACAATTTTTTTTTAATTAGTTTGTTCTAAAATAAAAAATATATTTCTATTTTAAGATTATAAAATAACATGATATTCCTAATTTACTAATATTACTTTTCTACTATTATTTTCAATATCACGTACAACTATAATTGAATTTCTAGTAAAATATCCATTTATCTTGTTTGTGAGTATTTTAGGGGACGGAAAAAAAATAAATAAACCAAATATATATTTGGCCACTTTCTTCTTCTTCTTTTTTTTTCGAATTTTTCCATTAAAATGTAAATGGCCGGATATAGAGTAAAATGAAAAAGTCTTTAGTATATCTTTTACAGTGTACATTACTCTCTGTCTGCAAATACGTATAAGTTTTCTATTACATTTTTTTCCATCCTAATTTAAGTTTTCTATTCTTTCTTTTTTCTATCCAAAACTCATAAATATAATATAAAGTTCCTGTTTATTCTTGTTTAAGCACATATAAAACTTTTATCTATTATTAAACAATAACTATTAATATTATATATAGAGAGAGAGACACACACACACTTATACATATGTATAAGTATATTATTCATAAAAAAATAATTATTTTTCAAAAAGTATTGTCTACATTGGCAATGAGCTAGATCTACCTTTGTCTATCGGGATCTAACTTATATCTCTGATATCATATCGAAAATAACTTTTATATGTTAAATTTGAGCCTATTTTTATAAAATTAATATGGTATCAAGGCGAGTTTATTTTTGAGATACCTGAACAATATTCTTATTGTCTTTTCATTTCTACTACACTTGCAGTCCACTTCTTAATCGTCAAAAAAATTTCATTTATTAACTATTAACCACTTTTCAATTGGGCCAAAAATTATCATTTAATTATTAACCGATTGAGGGGCAGTGTTAGATTATATAACTTATCTCATATAGCAACTTGAGAAAGTTTGTATCTATATCTATATTATCTATATTATATCTGATATATAAATTAATCGCGAGCATCCTTTGGTGTAAACAATTTTGGTGAAGCCTTTTGGCTTCCCAAAATGCCCCTCACCTTTTGTTGTAATTCTTATTTTATTCTTTTTATATTAATTATTTTTATTTTTTTTATTTGGTCTTGCAAATTTTATAAAATTCTTATTCTACCTCACACAAATTTACACACGCAACGCGATTGTCATCTCATGAGGCTTCCTCCATAAGTTTGGTGATTTTGTGTTACACTTTTTTCTTTTTTTACTCTTTTACCCCTATAACTTTAGATATATTATTATTTTGTTTTTTTTTTATATTAATTTTTATATATCTTTCTATTTACTCCTCTAAATTTTATAAAATTTTTATTTTACCTCCACATAATTTATACACGTAATCCGTGTGTGGCGATCGTTAGTAATATATAATGACTGAGGCAAACTCTTCTTAGTGATAATTTATTTAAGTTAAAAAACTTGGTATCTTTATATGCAAAATGTAGACCTATTTTATAATCAAACAATTACATTCTTGGGATGGGGTAATCACTCATTTATTTGAGTCATACCAAATACATAATTACATAAATGATGTATGATTGCACTGAGCAAAATTTAGTGATAAAGAATTGGGAGAGTGATATGATTGAAATTAATGATTGTATTTTATTTAAATGGGTAATTAATAATATATTATTTAGAGAAAATCTACAATAATTGATCAGTTGCTTTTTTCTTCTCAATTTCGAATATTAAATTTTATGCATGGTATGGATATTTAATCTAACCAAGTCGTTTGTTTCTTAACAGCAACATAATAAATAAAGAGCATGTGATAGACAGTGTAGGGTTTATTGTTATTAATGTTATATTCTCATTATTTTAGGTGAAAAAACGCAGAAAAAGTAATAAGGAGTGAGACTAAGAGAGTGTTCGAAAAAGTGTCAATATTTAATCTAACCAGGTCAGTTGCTTTATATTTTATATAGTAATACAAACATGAGCACACAGATAGAGTATTAATTTATTTATATATAAGTTACTTGTTGAAACTGAGAATAGGTTATTATTTCCTTAATTAATTTCGTCTCAATTACATTGATTTATATACGCAAGTATAGGTATGATAATTCCTAATTTACAGTCATGTATACACACTAGTTATGAGATATGACTAACTATAATTATGAAAACTATATCTTCTAACACTCCCCCTCAAGTTGGTGTATAGATGTCTCGCATACCCAACTTGAAAACATAATGGATGAAACACTTTATACTAAGACTCTTAGTCAAAATATCAGCAAGCTGATGTTCTGTTTTGACAAAAGGTAAGCAAATAAGACCACTAGTTAATTTTTCTTTAATGAAGTGTTTGTCAATCTCAATATGCTTCGTTCTATCGTGTTGTACTGGGTCGTTTGCAATACTAATGACTACCTTATTATCACAAAATAACTGCATAAGCCTTTTAGTTGTAACACACAAATCTTCTAGCAAGGTTCGAAGCCACATTAGTTCACAAATATCCAAGGCTATAGCTCAATATTCGGCCTTAGCACTGGATCTTTCCCCACAGATTGTTTCTTACTACGCCAAGTAACGAGATTGCCTCTAATAAATGAACAGTAACCAGAAGTAGAACGACGATCCTCTATAGAGCCAGCCCAATCTGAGTCGGAAAATGCTTCAACTCTCATATGACCATGTGGTGCGAACAATAAACCTTTCCCAGGAGCAGACTTGAAATACCTTAGAATTCTGTAGATAGTTTCTATGTGACAATGTCGAGGATCATGCATATACTGACTCACTATTCTCATAGCATAAGATATATCAGGTCTAGTGTGAAAAAGATATATATCAATCATCCCACCAAACGTTGATATATTTCTTTGTCAACCGTAGGTCCTGTGCCACCTACTAGATGATGATTAACTTCAATAGGAGAATCAGTAGTCTTACATCCCAACATGCCAATTTCTGTTAGGAGATCAAGTACATATTTCTTTTGAGATAGAAAAATCCCACTGGAAGATCTTGCAACTTCAATACCAAGGAAATATTTCAAAAGACCAAAATCTTTGATCTCAAACTCTTTGGCCAGTCTTGCTTTGAGATTAACTATCTCTTCTCTATTATCCCTTGTCACCACAATGTCATCAACATAAACAATAAGAATGGTAGTCTTACCTTTTATCTATTTGACAAATAGAGTATGATCTGCTCAACTCTACTTGTACCCAAATCTTGTCATTACTTTGTATCTACCAAACCAGGTTCAGGGAGATTGCTTCAAACCATATAAAGCCTTTTGTAGCTTATAAACCTTACCCTTGGTGGCAAATGAAGAAAAATCAGGGGGTATTTCCATATATACTTCCTCCTCCAAATCACCATGAAGGAACGCATTTTTTACATCCAATCGCTGAAGATCCCAGCCAAAGTTTGTTGCAGACGAGATTATTGTACGAACAGAGTTCATCTTTGCCACAGGAGCAAATGTCTCCTGGTAATCAATCTCATAGGTTTGAGTATACCCTTTTGCAACTAGTTTGACTTTGAGTCTCTCAACTGTCCATCTGGCTTTTATTTGACCGTATATACCTATTTGCAACCAACTGGTTTTTTTACATAAGGAAGAGTAACTAGTTCCCATATATCATTCTTTTTCAGGGCCTTCATCTCCTCTATCATAGCCTGTTTCCAGTTGTCATCACTAATTGCTTCTCTCCACCCATGAGGAACAAATATTGAAGACAAGGAAGAAACAAAGGAATAGTAGGATGCAGATAATTTATTATAGGGTAAGAAATTAGAGATAGGATGTTGAGTACAAGATCTAACCCCTTTTCTAAGAGTAATAGGAAGGTCAGTATCATCAGAAGAACAAGTAGTATCATCAGAAGAATAAGTAGAATTAGGATTCTCACCATTAGTATTATCTGGCCTATGTTCTGAGTAGAGTTGGTGTAGTGGTGCAGTGGTGACCTCATTCTTGCCTCTTCGTCGTCCTGTCTAGCATATGACTCTTGTAACTCCCACTGTGTAGATTTATCAAAGACAACAACAAGAACATGAGAAGAGTTTATAGGATAAGATGGTATAGTACAACTTGTAATACCAGCCTCAGGAGGAAGCTTCTCCTCATCAATAACATCCTCCCTCTGAGGATAAGGTGAGGAATAATAAAAAGATTTCAATTCCCAAAAAGTTACATCCCGAGTGACAAATACTTTGTTTGAAGGAGGATGATAACATTTATAACCTTTTTGGGTTGAAAAATACCCAATAAAAACACACCTAAGAGCCTTGGGATCTAATTTTTCCCGAGTGGGAGATTTATCATGAACATAGCACACACAGCCAAAAACTCGAGGCGAAGGGGAATGACTTGTCGTGTGTTGGAGAAAAGAGATGGGACTTTTGTTCCCAAGAATTCTAGAAGGAAGCCAGTTTATAAGAAATGCAGCAGTTAGAACAACATCTTCACATAGAAATTTAAGTGTGTTCATAGTGAACATAAGATTAGCCAATGTTCTTTGTTAGTTAATTTTGTTTTTGAGTTTTTTGTTTGTTTGTTTTTTTTTTCTAGTTTTGTTAAGGATTTTGTAATTATAGATTTTGTAAATAAATATGTAATTATTTATGTATTTTGTCATTGATGTGTAAATAAATTTTTAGTTGTTATAGATTTATTATTTATTTTTGAACTTTAAAAGTTGACGGGAAAAAAATGAAAAATATTTTATTTGGGCAATAACTAGTTAATTACAAGTGAAATACGAGTGAAAAATGTATGTATAAGGTCAAAATACTTAAAAAGGTAGTTAAACGTATATAATACTTTAACGATTCACAATTTAATGACATGTGTCTATCTGCCAAATAATTTGATTGAAAAGCAAAAAGGGAAAACTATTGTTGTTTTAAAATACTTAGAGATATTGATTGACGATTCCTAAATTTTGAGAGTCAAATTGATTTTCGGTCAAACTTAGGAGAACAGTTTTGTCATTAGTCCAATTATTATTGAATGGATTTGAATACTTGGTTTTGAGTTACGTGATAAAATAAGTTTTTAGTTATGTGATAAACAAGTTTTGGCTTATGTGATAAAACAAGTTTTAATTATCACTCCCTAGATCCATCAACTTGTTATAGGGGCGGAAGGAAAAAAGTTAAAACAAATTCCTTAGATCTATTCGCCAGGTAGAGGGGCGGAAGGGAGGAAAAAAGAAAAAATACATTAGACTCCCTCGATCTATACGTCGCTCTATAAGGGGCAGAAGGATATAAAATATTATATAATTAGTGGGTAATTTGGTAATTATCGCATCCGATCCTTATTGTTTGCCTTATGCCCCTCTAAGGGGTAGAAGGTAGTAAATTTGGCCACTGAATTTTCTGTTGAATGGCTAGAGATGTTGTGACGCCCCCAAAATAGGTCCACACAACCCATTCTGAGTCGCCAATAACATTCTACAAAAATACAAATACAAATACGAATTTTCCCATATACAACTAATATTTGTCGTGCAAAATACGACCACACATATACTGTGACTTTCCAAACAAATATCGTACCGTATGGTACCATAGTATCCAAACCCAAATTATTACAATGCCGTAAAAAGATGGCAACACACTTTTTAATTCTC
This sequence comes from Aralia elata, assembly GCA_034770075.1. Classification (NCBI taxonomy): domain Eukaryota; kingdom Viridiplantae; phylum Streptophyta; class Magnoliopsida; order Apiales; family Araliaceae; genus Aralia; species Aralia elata. Next base: position 95,092,651 of record CM068384.1, on the reverse strand, counting down.
CAGTGCAATTATTATTAAACTATGCTATAACTTGATGAGGACAACCACTAACTCGGACCATCACTCCACTCCCCGGCTAGTCCCCGCTACACTCTATTTTCCTGAAGAGAACAAAGGAAAAGGGTGAGCACAAATAGCCCAGTAGAAAATATCACGACTAAGATAATGAAGAATAAAATTATCTTTAGCCTTCAACCGAAATAAATCAAAGATTTAAAGATATTTTAATTGTTCAACAACAACAATAGCAGCGGAACAAACAATCCATTAGAAGAGTCAAGTAGATTATAATATCTACCATCTTCTATAAATTAAAGGATCACCACCAATATTTTATCCCTGTAACACCAATCAACAATTCCTGTTTATGAATCATCCAAGTCAACAGTTTATATTCAACAACCTCTCTTTGCACTACGTGCCAAAGATATTAATTTGTAACATCACCGGTCATGATCATGCCAAACGCCAGTTCATCTTTGCACTACCGGCCAAAGAGAACTTTCACCATACGCCTTTGTTTGTAACACAAAAAGTCATGATTATACCAATACACAGTTTGGTCAAAATCATGTCACGCCAGTTCATCTTTGCACTACGGACCAAAGAGAACTAATACCATAATTTAAGTATGAGGATGAGGATGATGACAATGATACAGTGAGATTAAGGATAAGAAAAAGCTCTATAATTTAATCAGTTTCAAAGATTGACCAAATTGCCAACACGATGACCAAATTGTGGAGTCAAATTCAAGAATGATATTCAAGAAATTATTTCATGCTTCAACTATAACGTATAAAATGAAATAGAAAGATTCAAGTGAAAAGATATTAGATGAAGCACACACTATTAATGATATTCTACTAATTTTCAGGGATTTTCTCCATTTAAAAATAAGGTTTTGGAAACAAACAAAGATTTCTTATCATAAATGGAGAAATTTGAAAGAAAAAGATATCCCTTAAAGAGTACAAAAGAAATGATACGTTATACGAGTATAACAGAATATATGAAACTACAAATGGATTTTCACCTGTCATGCGATAATTCGCGTAGACATATTATTTCCACAACAGATTAATAAGTAATGAATACGACGGGTTATTCACCAGGTATGCGTCAATCCGCACGAACAGGTTATACCCACAAATTTATAAGGAACAAATGCAAAGGGATATTCACCAGGTACGACACTCCGTACATACATGTTATTCCCACAGAGTAATAAGGAATGAATACAAAAGGATATTCACCAGGCATGCGTCATACCGCACGGACAGGTTATCCCCACGAATTAATATAGAACGAATAACAACCTTTATGAGTATAATATCACTTACGAACATGAAAGCAAATGATATTATATATGAGTATGAAAGAAATGATATTCCCTACCTTAGTTAACAAGTGACTGGATGTTACTTTCTATGAAGTTTACTAACTTCGGACAATACTAGTATCCTCACAAATACTCACAGTAACCTAGCACACTAAGAGAACTTAAGAAATTTAGAGAGAGAGAGAGAGGAAGTATAGGCAATGAAGGTGTGAAAATTTCTTAAGCAAACTCTCCCTATTTATAGGAAAATCAAGGTGAGGGCATTTTGGTCTTTTCCCCATATTCTTTTAATATCATCCATTCATTTTTTCTTCCATTAATATCATCCATCCATTTTTTTCTTCCATTAATATCATCCATCCATTTTTTCTTCCATTAATATCATCCATCCATTTTTTCTTCCATTAATATCATCCATCCATTTATTCAAAAAGATTAATCCATTATCAAAAGATAATTCCATTATCAAAAGATAAAACCATTAAAAAATAACTCCATTATCACAATAAATCCATTTTTCTGTATTATTGTGTTAAATGTATTAATATCACATATAGCATATACTCGCAATATTGACAACCAGATTATTCCCAGGAAAGAGGGGGGCTTCCATAAAAATGGCGCGCAATTAAATAACCCATTTCCTTGACAGAATTTCTAGACATTGTCAATAATGCTAAACTATCATATCAAATAATATGTGTTACAGTGTCTTGACAAATAATATAAAATATTATGCAGATACTACTATAACAATTATTGAATCAAGATACTGTGCAATTGCTACTTTATCAATTATTGAATCAATAATATAAAACACTGTGGAACACCGTGTGCTACTGTGGAATAACGTGTGTTACTGTGGAATAACGCGTTTTACTATTCTTTTTATTACCGGGTATTTCAACAGTTATCGATTAAAGTTTTGCCGCCAAATTCTATCACTTTCTATATCCGACAGAAGGAATATTCCCCGACATACTAGTTTGACTTTTTGTATAAATAAATAGTATATTCGTATGAATAGTACTTTTGTATTTATACCGTATAATTTTCGTATCCAGCTTATATAAACGTTATGACATAATTCGGAGATCGAAGAAAATGTAAAAGCGTTTTAGCGTGAATAGTACCCCGTGAATAGTGATCGCGTGAATAGTGATTTAGCGTTATTACTAGACATCTCAATTGTCACATTTCACTAGTAACTTTATCATTATCGATTTAACACCTTTCTGTTTAAAATAATAATAAGAAGAAAATTAAATTCTATTTATTAAAATTTTCGGGGTCTTACAATCTCCCCTCCTTATGAAATTTCGTCCCCGAAATTTACGTACGTACCTGGCATTCCGAAGAGATATATAAGGATACCTAACTTTCATTTCAGATTCTAGTTCCCATGTCATTTCCTCTTTATCATAATTTCTCCATTGCTCATCTCCTGGTTTTCAAATACCATTCTTAAATGCGACCACAAAACAAAAGGTTAGTTAAAGAAATTGACATCTCACATCGTGTCTCTACGACAAGACCAACTAATTAAATAGAGAAGTTTAGCTTAGGTAGGACACACTAGCGAAGGATTTTACTCGTCTCTCCCCTCCTAGTTCTAATCCCAGATCTCTGCCAGAGATCATATCCCTAAGCTCTGATACCAACTGTGACTCACATCCAACACCACGGATAGCACCTCACAGTGGTACCTATCAGCTTGCCACCGTTATTAATTGTCGGCGTCCCCTACGGAGAGTCTGGCTTCGGTGCATCCCACAAAGGAAGTCAACAGCGAGAGGCTCGGGGCTCTTCACACTTATGGCTCTGATACCAACTGTGACGCCCCCAAAATAGGTCCACACAACCCATTCTGAGTCGCCAATAACATTCTACAAAAATACAAATACAAATACGAATTTTCCCATATACAACTAATATTTGTCGTGCAAAATACGACCACACATATACTGTGACTATCCAAACAAATATCGTACCGTATGGTACCATAGTATCCAAACCCAAATTATTACAATGCCGTAAAAAGATGGCAACACACTTTTAATTCTCCAGTGCAATTATTATTAAACTATGCTATAACTTGATGAGGACAACCACTAACTCGGACCATCACTCCACTCCCCGGCTAGTCCCCGCTACACTCTATTTTCCTGAAGAGAACAAAGGAAAAGAGTGAGCACAAATAGCCCAGTAGAAAATATCACGACTAAGATAATGAAGAATAAAATTATCTTTAGCCTTCAACCGAAATAAATCAGAGATTTAAAGATATTTTAATTGTTCAACAACAACAATTGCAGCGGAACAAACAATCCATTAGAAGAGTCAAGTAGATTATAATATCTACCATCTTCTATAAATTAAAGGATCACCACCAATATTTTATCCCTGTAACACCAATCAACAATTCCTGTTTATGAATCATCCAAATCAACAGTTTATATTCAACAACCTCTCTTTGCACTACGTGCCAAAGATATTAATTTGTAACATCACCGGTCATGATCATGCCAAACGCCAGTTCATCTTTGCACTACCGGCCAAAGAGAACTAATACCATAATTTAAGTATGAGGATGAGGATGATGACAATGATACAGTGAGATTAAGGATAAGAAAAAGCTCTATAATTTAATCAGTTTCAAAGATTGACCAAATTGCCAACACGATGACCAAATTGTGGAGTCAAATTCAAGAATGATATTCAAGAAATTATTTCATGCTTCAACTATAACGTATAAAATGAAATAGAAAGATTCAAGTGAAAAGATATTAGATGAAGCACAAACTATTAATGATATTCTACTAATTTTCAGGGATTTTCTCCATTTAAAAATAAGGTTTTGGAAACAAACAAAGATTTCTTATCATAAATGGAGAAATATGAAAGAAAAAGATATCCCTTAAAGAGTACAAAAGAAATGATACGTTATACGAGTATAACAGAATATATGAAACTGCAAATGGATTTTCACCTGTCATGCGATAATTCGCGTAGACAGATTATTTCCACAACAGATTAATAAGTAATGAATACGATGGGTTATTCACCAGGTATGCGTCAATCCGCACGAACAGGTTATACCCACAAATTTATAAGGAACAAATGCAAAGGGATATTCACCAGGTACGACACTCCGTACATACAGGTTATTCCCACAGAGTAATAAGGAATGAATACAAAAGGATATTCACCAGGCATGCGTCATACCGCACGGACAGGTTATCCCCACGAATTAATATAGAACGAATAACAACCTTTATGAGTATAATATCACTTACGAACATGAAAGCAAATGATATTATATATGAGTATGAAAGAAATGATATTCCCTACCTTAGTTAACAAGTGACTGGATGTTACTTTCTATGAAGTTTACTAACTTCGGACAATACTAGTATCCTCACAAATACTCACAGTAACCTAGCACACTAAGAGAACTTAAGAAATTTAGAGAGAGAGAGAGAGGAAGTATAGGCAATGAAGGTGTGAAAATTTCTTAAGCAAACCCTCCCTATTTATAGGAAAATCAAGGTGAGGGCATTTTGGTCTTTTCCCCATATTCTTTTAATATCATCCATTCATTTTTTCTTCCATTAATATCATCCATCCATTTTTTTCTTCCATTAATATCATCCATCCATTTTTTCTTCCATTAATATCATCCATCCATTTTTTCTTCCATTAATATCATCCATCCATTTATTCAAAAAGATTAATCCATTATCAAAAGATAATTCCATTATCAAAAGATAAAACCATTAAAAAATAACTCCATTATCACAATAAATCCATTTTTCTGTATTATTGTGTTAAATGTATTAATATCACATATAGCATATACTCGCAATACTGACAACCAGATTATTCCCAGGAAAGAGGGGGGCTTCCATAAAAATGGCGCGCAATTAAATAACCCATTTTCTTGACAGAATTTCTAGACATTGTCAATAATGCTAAACTATCATATCAAATAATATGTGTTACAGTGTCTTGACAAATAATATAAAATATTATGCAGAAACTACTATAACAATTATTGAATCAAGATACTGTGCAATTGCTACTTTATCAATTATTGAATCAATAATATAAAACACTGTAGAACACCGTGCGCTACTGTGGAATAACGTGTGCTACTGTGGAATAACGTGTTTTACTATTCTTTTTATTACCAGGTATTTCAACAGTTATCGGTTAAAGTTTTGCCGCCAAATTCTATCACTTTCTATATCCGACAGAAGGAATATTCCCCGACATACTAGTTTGACTTTTTGTATAAATAAATAGTATATTCGTATGAATAGTACTTTTGTATTTATACCGTATAATTTTCGTATCCAGCTTATATAAACGTTATGACATAATTCGGAGATCGCAGAAAATGTAAAAGCGTTTTAGCGTGAATAGTACCCCGTGAATAGTGATCGCGTGAATAGTGATTTAGCGTTATTACTAGACATCTCAATTGTCACATTTCACTAGTAACTTTATCATTATCGATTTAACACCTTTCTGTTTAAAATAATAAGAAGAAAATTAAATTCTATTTATTAAAATTTTCGGGGTCTTACAGATGCACTAGTCGGAATAGTGTCCATAGCAAATGATAGCTATATATGGTAACTATGGATCACTCACTCTCTCTCTCTCTCTCTCTCTCTCTATATATATATATATATATATATATATATATATATATATATATATATATATATATATATATATATGGAAAATGTAATATAAGGCATGCATTACCCAAACTTAAAATCTTAGTAAAATGATGTAATTTTACCCCTTAAGGTTAATTTTTTTATTTTCGGGTTTTATATAAAAAAAATTAATTATAATTTTTATACAAAACTACGTTGTTTTATTAATTTGCTTTTGCCAAGTTTGACTAAGATATACCTTAGATTACGTTTCTCCATATATATTGTTAACGCTAAGATTCGTCCACGTGCCTCAATCACCAAAAGCGCGTCAATCCTGCACAGAAACGAGTCCACACTCAGAGTTCTGGGCGGTTTCGCCGCCGGGGGATAGCTCCGATGTGAGAATTAGTACAGGCTGAATAAGGTGTATAACAATGAAGGCTTATAGATTTAGTGTACTGTTTTGCATTACCCTTTGAATGAAGAAGGAAACCTTGTATTTTTACCTCATCACCCACTTATTACGCCTGACCCCCACATGTCAGCATAGTGCTCTATCACTGTCAGTCACATCATGCAAACCATCCTGGTCTAGATATAAGTCAACCTAGTTAAGAAATTACATTCCTTAACTGGATAGCCCCCAACCAGCAAAGACCTCTACGTAGGGTAAAATCCTCCACGTGGGGTCGGGCCCACCGAACCCATGTCCTAACATTGCCCCCTACTCTTTTATTATAAAAAGGTATAATAAAAGAGTATACAAATAAAGTCAACTAGTCGGTCTGGAATCCAAACGATCCCTTAATAGTGTAACCGCCCAAAGAGGGTCCCACCCGAATCGTTCTTGGAACCAAACCCGCCTTATTACCCCACGCGCCCCCCAAGGGCCCACCATAATCATTATAGTCATATTCTGAGAATCGTGTCGTTTTTGAAAAGTCACCTTTACCAAAATTGGTTTTCCCCCAAAAATCAACCGCCACTTTTTTAGATCTAAGTTCCCAAACCCTTGAAGCTCTTCTCTGTGTGCTCAACTCCTTTACTACAACCACTCTCCAACTTCGGCAAGTCATTCTCAGTTAACCATACTTTCAGTCGGTCAATGGCAACTACAGACGCCTCCAGTTCCTCCAACCCCTCCAAAACCACTGCCTCCGCTGTGACAACAGAAGCCACAATAGTCGTCGTCATTGCTGCCGGTACTAGTTCCACCTCTCAAGGCCCCATTACAAGCTCCGATTTTCCCGACAATCCTTTCTCTACCCCATCACCCAAAACCGAAGCCGAACTTGAAACCATAAGAATGCAGAAGGAGTACTCGGCTGAAAAATCATATCAACATATTAACATCAAGTCCTCTCTTACTGACCAAGACCTCATCAACATCCGCGAATAGTATCAAATCCCCATAACTTATGAACTCCACATGGCTCATATCGCCGCCCTGACGGCTAGACCGTCGTGTCCCTATATGCCTTGAAATATGGGCTTCGATTCTCCCTTCATCCCTTCATAGTAACCTTTCTCAGTGTTGTTGGGGTCAGGTTCGCCCAACTCGTCCCCAATTCGTTTATTCACTGTGACGCCCCCAAATCCGGGTTTTCTAACCTCGAATTCGGTGCTCATGATTCAACACCATCATATACATTCTATAATCTATTACGGAATAATAATATACATTGTTTGTTAAATAAAGTCTATAACACAGTCCCAAGGTCTCATTAACCTTAACATAATACATACCTTTAATATTGCAAAAGGTTTACATAAATAACTACATCAAACTTAAGACTAATTAAGAGTTTATAATAAACTACTCTGGTACTTTTTCTTTTCCTTTATCTTTCTTCGTCGAACCTTCAGGTTTAGCTGAAATAAACGTCATGATATAGCAAGGGTAAGCAACTAATTTGCTTAGCAAGTTTAAATACAAAGGAGATATATCATGATTAGAAGGAATTTATCATTCAATATTCAACAATGAAATTCAGTTGAAAGAACATCTAACAAGGTTCTATAACTGGATAATGGATACTGAGTGGTTATAAATAACCATGAACATATGCGAAGGTTGTTAGTATTTAAACTGGTCCTTTTTAATAAGTTTTGATAATCAAGGGGATCAGCCTTTCATACCCGGTGATTATGCATAAACACTTAATAATCGAGCAATAATTATTTTCCAATTAATACTTTAATAAAAATGTTCTTTATCTCAGTCGAAGAATCCATACCAATCAACTGGTAGGATTGACTTTTAAAATGATTTGAGTTTATCAATTTAACATGTTCGATCTAGCTGATACAATTAGCATAGATCCAGCTCATATTAGTTTATTGATGGAAGAACTTTAAACAATTCACAGTCCAAAAATAATAGAACAGGAATTTAATTGCACGAAGTGCGAATGTCAATAAATATTATAGATGCGAATAATCATCAATAATTATTCACTAATATGCTTTGAATAATAATATCTCGAGTTGAGTTAGAAAAACTTGCACAGAATAAATATCTGAGTAAGTTTAGGAAACTTGCCTACTACGCGATTTACTAGATTGGCAATATATCGCCCTTCAATTGACCTATATATAATATTAGGGTCATCATATCAAATTAGTCACATTACGACTCTATTATCGGATTACGTTATAATATTAATCATTTTAGTTCATTTGCGTTTTATAAATTTAGATAACGTGTCCAAACTTTTAGTCTTTGTGTTACAGGTCTAATCCAGACAGTTAAGACTGTCTGCTTTAGGTTAGTTCTGATTTAGTTAACATCCAGATGGGTAAAACCTGTCTATTTTGGTGTCTGCTTACTAACAAAACCTACTGCTGGTGACCTTACCCTAATTCAGACAGTTTAACTCGTCTGTTTTAGGTTAAAATTTATTTTAGTTGTTATCTAGACGGTAAAGCTCGTCTGCTTTAGGTTAAAATCTATTTTGGTTATTATTCAGACAGCTAATACCTGTCTGCTTTAGGCCAAGTTTTTCTTCGGTTAATATCCAGACAGTATAACCCGTCTGTTTCAGGTGTCTGTATTAGAATAAAACTCACTGCATAAGAATTAGCAACTGGGCTGTTTGACAGTTTTCTCGGGCCTACTTTACACCTTTATAACTTACTCGTTTCTTATCGAAATAAGTCCGTTCTTGAGCCTATGACTTCCTTATATTACAAACTACAAAACCCATAGCAAATAACCCATTTCCATAAGCTTTAACTACCTGAAAAACTAACTCTAAAGTCAGTGTACCAACTGATTTCCCAACTTTTAACTAGTTTCACAAAAAATTTCGCCATGACTTTGTTACTTAAGCTTTTTCCACCATTCCAAATGGGGTGATGTTCATAACTCCTAAGAGTATATCATAACACCCTAGAACCAAAATTTTTAGATTCCACAAAATAAAGCATAGTTTTCATTTAAACAAAATTTTTTCTAACTTACTAACCTTAATTTTTTTTTCTATCATTTGTAACATATAATCATATATATCAACATGATATAAAATATAACTTCATGATATAACCTTTTCATAAGGTTTCAACCAAAAAAATCATAACATTTCATGGATAAAAAAATAAAGTACTAAACTACATAAAACATTAACTAAACTTGAAATCTTTTTTTTTTCCTTCCTTTAGTGGCTACTCTCCTCTTTTTTCCAAAATAGGAGATGATCTTAGGGTGCATCAAGTCTTGTTCTCTTCCTCTTCTCTCCTTCTTGTTGCCGTGACCTACTCTCTACCTCACTCTCTCTCTTGAATTTTTTTTTTCTAGCTTTCTTGGAAGTTAGAAAGGAATGGAAGTAGAAATGGCTTAATGGAGTATACTTACTCTAAGTTAAAGATATATTCTATCTCTATAACTAATCTACTAATATCTCTCTTCCTTCTCTTCCATACTTATCTTTTATTTACCAACTAAGTAATGACACATGTGGGTAAGAATTTGGTGACACCTAGCTTATTAGATAAGGATAAAAAATTTTAATTATTTCTCCATTTAATTAACCCACATGGCCGGATTCTTCAAGGGATTTTGTCCCATTTTTTTTTTCTTATTTACTTATGAAATGACTAAAACTCCTTTATCAATTGGGCTAATTGTTGGGTCACTTAATTAAATGATTTGGGCTAGTCATTTACTAAATTGGGCTACTAGTAATCAACTTCACTCACTACCATTATTGGGCCACTTAGTAACATAAATTATTGGGCTCCTAATATTATGGTTAATTAATTTCTAATGGCTAATTTAATCCATTTACTTACTAAGTATTCAAGTCCACAAAATAAATTAATTAAGTAGGCTTGATAATTAAATCAATTAGGCTATTGCATATACTATTACATCAATATTTGCAATTTATTTTCATAACCTAATTAGACTTGCTTTAGTCAAGTTATAAAATCAACTACTCAAGATGTATAATTTAAATTTCTAGAGTTAGGGTACTAGTATATAATTTCGTACTAGTATACCTTAATTTCTATAACCCTTAGGTTATTTAGTCTACACTCCAAATATATATAATATTAGGTTATAAGTTTTTTTTTTCTTATTATTACACTTTACTTAATAAACATATATACATATTTATTATATATACATATATTTATTCACACATGTTTTCTACATATTTATCATTATTGACAACTATCATGATATAATATAGTCACATATCCTTCTTTATACATCACAAGATTTTTAATATTATTAATATTGAATTAATATATTTATTTACAATGACTTAGAAATTCTTGGTTATTACATTCTACCCTCCTTATAAGAATTTCGTCCCCGGAATTTCACATAAGGTTACTAAAAAAGATTCGGATAATCCTTCCTCATCTTTTCCTCGAGTTCCCACGTAGCTTCTTCAGCATTGTGGTTCCTCCATAGAACTTTAACAGAGTGTATAACCTTATTTCTTAATTTCTGTTCTTTCCTATCTAATATTTTAACAGGAACTTCTTCGTACGATAAATCCTTTTCGATTTGAATCGGCTCGTACGATATCACATGCTTGTAGTCAGGTTTATATGGTCGCAACACTGACACATGAAACACATTATGCACATGTTCCAGTTCAGGAGGTAGAGCTACCTCGTACGCCACTTCGCCTATCTTCTTTAATATTTCAAATGGTCCAATAAATCTAGGACTTAGCTTTCCTTTCTTTCCAAATCTTATCTTCCCTTTCCACGGAGATACCTTCAAAAATACATAGCTTCCTACTTCGAAGTTTCTTTTCTTGCGATGTAAATCTGCATATTTCCTCTGTCTGTCTTGAGCTGCTACCAGTCGAGCTCTTATCACTCTGATAATCTCTGTAGTTTGTTGTACCAATTCTGGCCCCAACAGTCGTCGTTCACCGACTTCATCCCAACATAAGGGCGTTCTACATTTTCTCCCATACAGTGCTTCGTACGGTGGCATTCCAATGCTTGCGTGATAACTGTTATTATATGCGAACTCAACTAGTGGAAGATAATCCTCCCAGCTTCCCTTGAAATCCATCACACAGGCTCTGAGCATGTCTTCTAATGTCTGAATCGTTCTCTCGCTTTGCCCATCGGTTTGTGGATGATATGTCGTACTAAACCTTAGCTGTGTCCCCATTCTTTCTTGAAGACTTTTCCAAAAGTTTGACATGAAGCGCAAATCTCTATCAGATACAATGGATATCGGCACTCCATGTCTTGAAACAATTTTCTTGATATATAATTTGGCTAATTGGTCCAAATTATACCTAATCTTGATCGGTAAAAAGTGTGCTGACTTTGTAAGACGATCGACAATGACCCATATCGCATTGAATCCTTTTTGCGTTGCTGGAAGTCCCACTACAAAATCCATTGTGACGTGCTCCCATTTCCATTCTGGAATCTCTAACGGCTGTAATAGTCCGCTTGGTCGTTGATGTTCTGCTTTGACCCTTTGACAAGTTAGGCATCTGCTGACATATTCGGCAACTTCTCTTTTCATGTTCGGCCACCAAAAGTGTTGGCGTAAGTCTTGGTACATTTTTGTGCTCCCTAGGTGTATGGAATATCTTGTGTTGTGTGCTTCTTGCAAAATTTCTTCCTTTAATTCTGGTACGGAAGGTACCCAAACTCGGTTTTCAAATCTCAATAATCCAGTGTCATCGATCTTATATTTTAACTTTTCACCTTCAGTGAACCGCTTCTTAATGACTCCACATTCTTCATCGTTTTCCTGAGCCTCTTTTACTTTATCTAACAAAGTCGGACTCGCTTCCATTTCACTTACTGTCTCTGAATCCTTCGGATTTTTCACTTCCAGCTCCAATTGCTCCATTTCTCTTACTAGTTCTTTTTGCTTGGTTAACGCAAACAATTTTTCATTATTTTTCCTACTTAAAGCATCTGCTACTACATTGGCCTTTCCCATGCGTCCGAGATTCTAATCTTTTCAGCTATCTCTACATCGAACTCCAACTTCATCACCTGATTCTCCAATGTCCTCTAACTCAGCTGAAACTCTAGCAACTCCATTTTGGCTTTCTGCTCTGCCAACTCTGCCAATGCCTTACTGGTAGCATCCTTGTATTGCTGCTCTGTATGCTGATGTGTGTGGTTCTGCTCCTCTAAGTGAGCCACCCTTTCTTCTAACTCATGGTTCCTATACATCAAGTCTGCTATCATGATATCTTGTGAGGTATCTGTCATCACCTCATGCTCCTCAACATGATCCCTCAGCTCCTGCTCCACAGTATGACTATCCTGCTTTTTTTCAGACATCCTATAAGCAAATAAGGACAACATCAGTATTACAATAAAATACATTCATTGACAAAATGAAATGATATTTTATCATGTACAATCTATACTAGATGAATTTCCATAATTCATCACTTAACATGCTCAATATGAGTTTCCTACTAAGGTTATAACCTAGGTTTCGCATTCCTAATGTATATAACCTACAGCTCTGATACCAACCTGTGACGCCCCCAAATCCGGGTTTTCTAACCTCGAATTCGGTGCTCACGATTCAACACCATCATATACATTCTATAATCTATTGCGAAATAATAATATACATTGTTTGTTAAATAAAGTCTATAACACAGTCCCAAGGTCTCATTAACCTTAACATAATACATACCTTTAATATTACAAAAGGTTTACATAAATAACTACATCAAACTTAAGACTAATTAAGAGTTTATAATAAACTACTCTGGTACTTTTTCTTTTCCTTTATCTTTCTTCGTCGAACCTTCGGGTTTAGCTGAAATAAACGTCATGATATAGCAAGGGTAAGCAACTAATTTGCTTAGCAAGTTTAAATACAAAGGAGATATATCATGATTAGAAGGAATTTATCATTCAATATTCAACAATGAAATTCAATTGAAAGAACATCTAACAAGGTTCAATAATTGGATAATGGATACTGAGTGGTTATAAATAACCATGAACATATGCGAAGGTTGTCAGTATTTAAACTGGTCCTTTTTAATAAGTTTTGGTAATCAAGGGGATCAGCCTTTCATACCTGGTGATTATGCATAAACACTTAATAATCGAGCAATAATTGTTTTCCAATTAATACTTTAATAAAAATGTTCTTTATCTCAGTCGAAGAATCCATTCCAATCAACTGGTAGGATTGACTTTTAAAATGATTTGAGTTTATCAATTTAACATGTTCGATCTAGCTGAAATGGCTTAATGGAGTATACTTACTCTAAGTTAAAGATATATTCTATCTCTATAACTAATCTACTAATATCTCTCTTCCATACTTATCTTTTATTTACCAACTAAGTAATGACACATGTGGGTAAGAAATTGGTGGCACCTAGCTTATTAGATAAGGATAAAAAATTTTAATTATTTCTCCCTTTAATTAACCCACATGGCCGGATTCTTCAAGGGATTTTGTCCCATTTTTTTTTTCTTATTTACTTATGAAATGACTAAAACTCCTTTATCAATTGGGCTAATTGTTGGGTCACTTAATTAAATGATTTGGGCTAGTCATTTACTAAATTGGGCTACTAGTAATCAACTTCACTCACTACCATTATTGGGCCACTTAGTAACATAAATTATTGGGCTCCTAATATTATGGTTAATTAATTTCTAATGGCTAATTTAATCCATTTACTTACTAAGTATTCAAGTCCACAAAATAAATTAATTAAGTAGGCTTGATAATTAAATCAATTGGGCTATTGCATATACTATTACATCAATATTTGCAATTTATTTTCATAACCTAATTAGACTTGCTTTAATCAATTATAAAATCAACTACTCAAGATGTATAATTTAAATTTCTAGAGTTAGGGTACTAGTATATAATTTCGTACTAGTATACCTTAATTTCTATAACCCTTAGGTTATTTAGTCTACACTCCAAATATATATAATATTAGGTTATAAGTTTTTTTTCTTATTATTACACTTTACTTAATAAACATATATACATATTTATTATATATACATATATTTATTCACACATGTTTTCTACATATTTATCATTATTGACAACTATCATGATATAATATAGTCACATATCCTTCTTTATACATCACAAGATTTTTAATATTATTAATATTGAATTAATATATTTATTTACAATGACTTAGAAATTCTTGGTTATTACATTCACCTTATATGCTTTATCGCATTCTGCCATGAACGCAAGGTCGAACCGTCCCTGAAGTTCTTCTTTACCATGTTTACCATAATCCGATCAAGAGAATCTGGGTTCCGTCAGATCAGCAAATTACCAGTCAAAGGAGCACAGAAACGATCCCTAATGAAAACTCCCACTAGTAATAAAGGATGGCACTCCCACTAGTTTTATATCCGAGGCCCCGATCTCTCCCAGATCTCAGATTGGGTTGCGTTCTCAAAGAATACAAATAATATCGACGGATTCCTAGCCGAACGATTTGAAGAATTCAAGCGTTTCGTTGGTAGGATGCCCGAAGAAGAATGGGACTTCAAGCTCCTTAGCAGCCAAACGTGGTTATACAACCATGGATGTGAGTCCCGAACTCTCCACTTTTACTTTTATCGCGTTCAAAATTCTATTTAAAATATACTGACTCGAACTTTCCAACCTACAGTGTCGCCTATCAAGCCGATTACGCTCGTTGACATCGGTCGAACGCCTTCCCTACCTAATGAATCAACCTCCAATCCTGAAGCCATTCTAGAATCAGGACCTTCAACTATAGAGCCAATCGCCGCCCAACCGATAACAGCCATCCCCATATATCGATCATTCAAAAAGAACACTTTGGAGATGAGCAAGTCGGAAAAGATGGTGTTAATGAAAAAGAAACAACTCCGAAAGAAAACCTTAGTCAAACCTTCTTCGCCTACACCAACTCCTGATTCGCTTCCTCTGGAGGTCATTGTCGAGGAGGAGGCCGAAGACGAAATGCTGGAGCCCCTTATAAAAAGGCCCTGCAAAGAAGCCTCTTCTTCTTCGGCACCCCCTCCCTCACCTACCAACATTTAATAGGTCGAACCCCAACCTTCAAACCTTTCGTCCAGTGATGAGTGGGTTTTACATCTATGAATTGAGTACGTTTAGCTTGATAATTTGTGAGTTCTTAAGTATTTTAAGTTAGTATTAGGTATTTATAGTGTTTTTATGTTATTTTATAGGAAGAAGCAAGGAAACGCAATCCGAACATCTTTTGGAGTACAATAAGCAAGCAGACGAAAGAAGGGACGATTGCAGGGCTTTTAACACTAGGTTGGATGCATGTTATTGGTTTGGAACTTGGATTGTATTATAGAGATACTCCTTATCTTTCCGGAACATCTTGAATCGTCATAATCGGAGTTCGGATGAGAAAGTAATGATTGTTTTCCCAACGGATGTTGAACCTCAAATTTTGGAGTTGTCATTTGCATAGCACTCACTTCAATCCCAATTTCTACTTTGATCCAATCTGAATCTCTCAATTCGCAAAGAATGAAAGTTGTATATCTCGTCGAGAGCTTCGATTTGATATGTGGCAGGCCCCGTAACTCCTCCCAAATCAAAAGTTATGGCCAATTTACCAACAGACGTCCGAGCAGAATTTTGTCGGGCGCGGTCGCGCCGGTTTCAAGTGTGTTTTGGGCCTGGCCGCGCTGGTCTGCAGAGTGAAAAACATGATTTCTGGCACTTGGGCATGGCCGCGCTGCTTTCTAGGCCAAATATGGGCGCGGCCGCGCTGCGTCGGGTTATTGAAAAACTTATTTTTGACCCAACTTGAATGAAACAAGGATTGTAACTTCTAATTGGTTTAGGACTTTAACTAGAACCTATAAATACATGATGTGAGGCATAGAATAGGAGAGATCTTGCTGCTTTTTGCTAACCCTAGTTTAGGAGAAAGAGATGGAGGCTTGAAACAATTGCAAGAGCACAAAGGATTCAATTAAGGAGCTGAAGGAAAGACTCAAGGATTGCGTCCTCAGATTTTATTCTCTTCTCTACCTCTTAATTTTGTATTCTTGAATGTTTTATCAATTGTGGATTATGGATTTTAATTCAATTATGAACTAATTTCTTTTTAAGATTACAATAGAACTTATTGCGTAGCTTTTATTAATATGCTTCCTTGTTAATTATTGTTGATTATTATCGGATTGTCTATTATGATTTGTGATTAATTGCTTAATTGCTTGATCAACAATTGCCGTGGTAATCTATATGAACTCGAGAGATGGATTATAGATTTAGACCTAATCATAGTAGCATGCGATTGTGTTTTCAGCATATGATGGAATTCATAATTTGTGTTTAGGATAGAGATATACCTATACGCCGCGTGTAATCTGAAAGAGAACCTGAGCTTTAAATCTTTTTTAATTGTAATTCACATAGAGATATAGTGAATTAGTTAACTAGGGTGTTCATCTTAATTCTATCTTTTGTGGATTTAAGTTGATTCGTTTATGATACATCGAGAGATGGTTATAAATATTGATGAGTTCTTGATTAACAATCCGGAATAATTAATATAACTTAACAGGAAGTGTATTAATTCAAGTGAAATATTAAGAAAAATTGTAATCTTAAGCCTTTTTATCTGAATTCAATTCTTGGTAGTTAGTAATTAGTTAGTTTAGTACTTTATTTTCAAAATTCAAAATCTTTTATCGAATTGTTTAAATAAAATTAATTTGATTATGAGTTAGTATTTGGTAATTATTATTAAATAATTCTCTGTAGGTTCGACACTCTCTTATCACTTTATTACTTGTTGATCGTGTACACTTGCACGTATTTATTGATTGCTAAATCGACAAACATCCAGCAATGTTCCCAAACCTAGAACCCTATGGCCCTAGAGTTCAGCCGATCCTTTCCCATATGACCTCATCGATCATTTCATCCTGTCTGCCGATAATGATCGATTCAAAGATCATACTTCTGAACAATTTCTTGAAGACTATACCAGGCTTCAATTCTAGGTAAGCTTTAACTACTTTGTTGTCTACTCGCGCCATTTTTTGTCTTTAGTTTTAACCTAAAAAATTCCCCTTTACAGGCCAACTCAGTCCTTTCCCGATCCCTTCCTTCCTTGTGTCACATGTCTCAAAAAAGTAAGGAAATCGCTACGGAGAACGCATTTCTGAAAGGCGATATCCAAGCCCTTGAGTCAGACTTGGAGAAAGAGAAAGATCTTCACATCGGCATCCAAAATAAACTTACTGAAGCCAGTCATGAGAATTATCAGCTTCAAAATTAAATAAACATTCTTCATGCTGAAATCTCCGAACTCGAAAAGCAAACGAACGCCTCATGGAGGAACGAGTATTGCTGAAGGAGAACGACGCCGATCAGAAGAAGGCGATATCCCTCCTCGAGGAGCAAGCTGAGAAGATGCACTTCAAGTTAAAAGATCTTATTTAAACCCACAATGCCTTGGAGAAGGAATACCTTAAGCTGAAGGGCCAAGGCCCGCCAATGACCGTAGAGGCCAGACTCTAAATAATCAAAGAATACGATGAGTCTCCCGAGCTAGCAGGGGTCATCCTCCAATTTACTGAGGGCTACCAAAGCAATAAGGAGAAGATCAATGAGAAGATGAAAGCAGCCGGTCTAGATACCGCAATTCTCGACTCTTTAGATGATGAAGAAGGAGTCGAAGAACAACTTCCACCACAGACCCAATAGGATTTTTATTTTTTTTGTTCGTACTCTTTTAACTTAGAATGTAATAAATACAAGTTGTAACCACAACGATTATTAATGAAATGGTACAAAGTTATTGACAGGACGAACTCATGTTACTTCATATTGATAAACATTTAAATTTACATCATTGGAAATAAAGAATAACATGACTTACTGATAATATCTCCTAAGTCTCCCAGCATGCCATATATTCTTAATATTCGAACCATCCATTGCCCGAAGCCGGTAAGTTCTTGGCTTCGGCACTTCAACAACTTCATAAGGTCATTCCCAATTCGGCATGAGTTTGCCTGAATTCTGGGGGGTAGATGATGTTGCCTCCTAAAGGACTAAGTCGCCAACTTCAAACCTTCTGACCTTTATCCCTTTGTTATAATGTTTGGCAGTTCGCCTTTGATAGGTCGCTAGCCTTATCAAGGCTGACTCCCGAACCTCGTCTAGTAGATCTAAGTTGAGGCGAAGGCCTTCGTCATTATATAACTCCTTGTACTGACTGACCCGAAGCGACGGAGACCCAACTTCAACTGGAACAAGGGCATCGGTCCCATAGGCGAGTCTAAATGGCGAATCACCCGTAGTTGTTCTAGGTGTTGTCCGATATGCCCACAACACACTAAGTAATTCTCCAGGCCATCTTCCTTTGGCTTCTCCCAGCCTTCTTTTCATTCCATTAAGTAGAGTTCGATTGGTAACTTCTACTTGTCCATTTGATTGAGGGTGAGCAGCGGAAGTCTTTCGATGCTGAATCCACAACTTTGTGAGAAATTTTTCAAATTTCGACCAACAAACTGCCTTCCGTTGTCTAAAACGAGTATCATTGGGACCCCGAAGCGATTGACCACGAACTCTTTAAAAAAATTTCAAACATTCCTGTTCTGTGATCGTTCGAAATGGTTTGGCTTCTACCCATTTAGTCATGTAGTCAATTGCTACCACCACGAAACTGACTTGTTCTTTAGCCTTCGGCAAGGGCTCTAAAATATCAATTCCCCACATGGCGAACGGGATCGGTGACAAGATCGAAAATAGTTCTTCGGGAGGTTGATGAGGAATTGTTCCATTTAACTGACACTAGGGGCATTTTTTCACATATTCCTTTGCTTCTTGAAAGATAGTTGGCCAGTAGTAACCCTGCCTTAAAACTTTGTACGCTAATGCCTTAGCACCCATATGATCCCCATAAATTCCTTCGGGAACTTCCCGAAGTACGTAATCTGCTTCTAAAAGAGTCAAACACTTCTGCAATGGCGAAGAGAATGCTCTTCGGTACAAATCCCCATCGATCAAGATAAGGAATGAGCTTCGATGTTTTACCCTCTTGGCCTATATCCGATCTGAGGGAAGGACGCCGTTGGCAAGATACAGAATGTATGGCGCGAGCCAACAGTCCATCCATTCTATAGGGAATACTTCCAATCTCTGAATACTTGACTCATTCAAAACTTGTAAATATACCAAACCACTGAAAGAAGTAGCCTCTGTCATCGCCAATCTTGCCAACGCATCAGCTATTGTGTTATCCTTCCGATCCACCCGTTGTAGACTATGCGAACTGAAATAATGCAGTCGATCCTTTACCTCTGCCAAGTACTTTGTCATCCTTTCCCCGTGAGCTTCATACTCATCGGATATCTGCTTTACTACCAGTTGGGAATCACTGAAGATGACCAAGTGCTGCACTTCCAGACTTCGCGCCAATCGTAACCCTGCGAAAATGGCTTCATACTCTGCCTCGTTGTTGGTTGCTTTAAACTCAAAGCGGATAGTTTGCTGAACCTTGAATCCCTCCGGACTCGTCAAAATAACTCTTGCCCCACTAACATTCGAAGTTGAAGATCCATCCACGTAAAGCGTCCATGATGTTCGAACTGGCTGGACATCGAATACCGAACCCACAGTTAGGCCTGAAGAATCTGAGTCGGGTTCAGTGAACAAACATTCCACCATAAAGTCGGCTAAAGCCTGACCTTTTATTGTAGTTCGGGGACGATATTCTAAGACGAATTGGGTCAATTCCATTGCCCATGCTGAAAGACGCCCTGACAGGTCGGGTTTGGTGAAAACCTTCTTCAAAGGTTGCTCTGTATACACCACCACCAATCTTCCTTGGAAATAATGTCTAAGCTTCCTACTAGCAATTATAAGTGTATAGGCAAATTTTTCCAAATTGGGATACCTGGTTTCAGTATCCCGAAGCACACGGCTGACGTATTAGACTAGGAATTGCTTCTCAAAGAATACAAATAATATCGACGGATTCCCAGCCGAACGATTTGAAGAATTCAAGCGTTTCGTTGGTAGGATGCCCGAAGAAGAATAGGACTTCGAGCTCCTTAGCATCCAAACGTGGTTATACAACCGTGGATGTGAGTCCCGAACTCTCCACTCTTACTTTTATCGCGTTTAAAATTTTATTTAAAATGTACTGACTCGAACTTTTCATCCTACAGTGTCGCCTATCAAGCCGACTACGCTCGTTGACATCGGTCGAACGCCTTCCCTGCCCAATGAATCAACCTCCGCCAATCCTGAAGCTATTCCAGAATCAGGACCTTCAACTATAGAGCCAATCGCCGCCCAACCGATAACAGCCATCCCCATAGTTCGATCATTCAAAAAGAACACTTTAGAGATGAGCAGGTCGGAAAAGATGGTCTTAATGAAAAAGAAACAGCTCCGAAAGAAAACCTTGGTCAAACCTTCTTCGCCTACACCAACTCCTGATTCGCTTCCTCTAGAGGTCATTGTCGAGGAGGAGGCTGAAGACGAAATGCTGGAGCCCCTTATAAAAAGGCCCCGCAAAGAAGCCTCTTCTTCTTCGGCACCCCTTCCCTCACCTGCCAACATTCAACAGGTCGAACCCCAACCTTCAAACCTTTCGTCCAGCAATGTTCCCAAACCTAGAACCCTATGGCCCCAGAGTCCAGCTGATCCTTTCCCATATGACCTCATCGATCATTTCATCCTGTCTGCCGATAATGATCGATTCAAAGATCATACTCCTGAATAATTTCTTGAAGACTATACCATGCTTCAATTCTAGGTAAGCTTTAACTACTTTGTTGTCTACTCGTGCCATTTTTTGTCTTTAGTTTTGACCCAAAAAATTCCACTTTGCAGGCCAACTCGATCCTTGCCCGATCCCTTCCCTCCTTGTGTCACATGTCTCAGAAAAGTAATGAAATCGCTGCGGAGAATGCATTTCTGAAAGGTGATATCCAAGCCCTTGAGTTAGACTTGGAGAAAGAGAAAGATCTTCACATCGGCACCTAAAATAAACTCACTAAAGCCAGTCGTGAGAATTATCAGCTTCGAAATCAAATAAACATTCTTCATGCTGAAATCTCCGAACTCGAAAAGCAAATGAACGCCTCATGGAGGAACGGGTATTGCTGAAGGAGAACGGCGCCGATCAGAAGAAGGTGATATCCCTCCTCGAAAAGCAAGCTGAGAATATGCACTTCAAGTTGAAAGATCTAATTCAAACCCACAATGCCTTGGAGAAGGAATACCTTGAGCTGAAGGGCCAAGGCCCGCTAATGACCGAAGAGGCCAGGCTCCAAATAATCAAAGAATACGATGAGTCTCCCGAACTGGCAGACAAGGTCATCCTCCAATTTACTGAGGGCTACCAAAGCCATAAGGAGAAGATCAATGAGAAGATGAAAGCAGCCGGTCTAGATACCGCAATTCTCGACTCTTCAGATGATGAAGAAGGAGTCGAAGAACAACTTCCATCACAGACCCAATAGGATTTTTATTTTTTTTGTTCGTACTCTTTTAACTTAGAATGTAAGAAATACAAGTTGTAACCACAACGATTATTAATGAAATGGTACAAAGTTATTGACAAGACGAACTCATGTTACTTCATATTGATAAACATTTAAATTTACATCATTGAAAATAAAGAATAACATGACTTACCGATAATATCTCCTAAGTCTTCTTGCATGCCATGTATTTTTAATATCCGAACCATCTATTGCCCGAAGCCGGTAAGTTCCTGACTTCGACACTTTAACAACTTTACAAGGTCATTCCCAATTCAGTATGAGTTTGCCTGAATTCTGGGGGGTAGATGCTGCAGCCTCCCGAAGGACTAAGTCGCCAACTTCAAACCTTATGACCTTTACCCCTTTGTTATAATGTTTGACAGTTCGCCTTTGATAGGCCGCTAGCCTTATCAAGGCTGACTCCCGAACCTCGTCTAGTAGATCTAAGTTAAGGCGAAGGCCTTCGTCATTATATAACTCCTTGTACTGACTAACCCGAAGCAACGAAGACCCAACTTCAACTGGAACAAGGGCATCGGTCCCATAGGCGAGTCTAAATGGCGTATCACCAGTAGTTGCTCTAGGTGTTGTCCGATATGCCCACAACACACTAAGTAATTCTTCAGGCCATCTTCCTTTGGCTTCGTCCATCCTTCTTTTTATTCCATTAAGTAGAGTTCGATTGGTAACTTCTATTTGTCCATTTGATTGAGGGTGAGCAACAGAAGTCTTTTGATGCTGAATCCCCAACTTTCTGAGAAAATTTTCAAATTTCGAACCCACAAACTGCCTGCCGTTGTCCGAAACGAGTATCATTGGGACCCCGAAGCGATAGACCACGAACTCTTTAAAAAAATTTCAAACATTCCTGTTCTGTGATTGTTCGAAGTGGTTTGGCTTCTACCCATTTAGTCATGTATTCAATTGCTACCACCACGAAACTGACTTGTCCTTTAGCCTTCGGTAAGGGCCCAAAAATATTAATTCCCCACATGATGAATGGGATCGGTGACAAGACCAAAAATAGTTCTTCGGGAGGTTGATGAGGAATTGTTCCATTTAACTGACACTTGGGGCACTTTTTCACATATGCCTTAAAACTTTGTACGCTAATGCCTTAGCACCCATATGATCCCCACAAATTCCTTCGAGAACTTCCCGAAGTACGTAATCTGTTTTTGAAGGAGTCAAACACTTCTGCAATAGTGAAGAGAATGCTCTTCGGTACAAATCCCCATCGATCAAGATGAAGAATGAGCTTCGATGTTTTACCCTCTTGGCCTGCATCCGATCTTAGGGAAGGACGCCGTCGGCAAGATACAAAATGTATGGCGCGAGCCAACAGTCCATCCGTTCTATCGAAAATACTTCTAAACTCTGAATACTCGACTCATTCAAAACTTCTAAATATACCGACCCACTGAAAAAAGTAGCCTCTGTCATCGCCAATCTTGCCAACGCATCAGCTATTGTGTTATTAGACCTGGCAAAATTGGCCCAAGCCCGCGGGCCGGCCCAGCCCGCCCAAAAAAAGCTGGGCTCTGGGCTTCATTTTTTTAGCCCGCCAAAACTTGGGCCTTTTTGGCCGGCCCAAATTTAGCCCAACCCAACATTGGCCCAGCCCGTGGGCGCCCAGCCCGCTCAATCCTTTGTAAAAATGGCCCAAGCCCGCGGGCCAGCCCAGCCCGCCCACCAAAAAATGGGCTTTGGGCTTCACTTTTTCAGCCCACCAAAACCTGGGCCGTTTTGGTCCAGCCCAATTTTAGCCCAGCCCAACAATGGCCCAGCCCGTTTGGGCCAGCCCAGCCCAATTGCCAGGTCTATGTGTTATCCTTCCGATCCACCACTGTAGACTATGCGAACTGAAATAATACAGTCGATCCTTTACCTCTGCCAAGTACTTTGTTATCCTTTCCCCGCGAGCTTCATACTCATCGGATATCTGCTTTACTACCAGTTGGGAATCACTGAAGATGACCAAGTGCTGCACTTCCAGACCTCGCGCCAATCGTAACCTTGCGAAAATGGCTTCATGATACTCTGCCTCGTTGTCAGTTACTTTAAACTCAAAGCGGATAGCTTGCTGAACCTTGAATCCCTCCGGACTCGTCAAAATAACTCCTGCCCTGCTAACATCCAAAGTTTAAGATCCATCCACGTAAAGCTTCTATGATGTTCGAACTGGCTGGACATCAGATACCGAACCCACATTTAGGCCTGAAAAATCTGAGTCGGGTTCAGTGAACAAACATTCCACCATAAAGTCGGCTAAATCCTAACCTTTTATTGTAGTTCGGGGATGATATTCTAGGATGAATTGGGTCAATTCCATTGCCCATGCTGAAAGACGCCCTGACAAGTCGGTTTGGTGAAGACCTTCTTTAAAGGTTGGTCTGTATACACCACCACTAATGTTTCGTGGAAATAATGCCTAACCTTCCTGTTAGCAATTATAAGTGTATATGCGAATTTTTCCAAAATGGGATACCTGGTTTCAGCATCCCGAAGCACATGGCCGGCTGACGTAGTAGACTAGGAATTGCTTCCCTCTCGATTCCTGAACCAAACTTGCTCCTACCGCCATAGAGCTCGCCGCCAGATATAGGTATAATGGTTTTGAGGGGATAGGTTTCATCAAAAGAGGAGCTGAGGATAGATACCTTTTGACCCCTTGGAAAGCATTTTCGCACTCTGAAGTCCATTGGAAGGTCTTCTCGTTCTTAGGTCCCTTCAGAGTATCGAAGAAAGGCAGACACCATTCTGCTGATTTTGACATGAACCTGCGAAGTGCTGCAATTCTGCCAGTCAATCGTTGCACGTCCTTAAAAGACTGCGGAGACTTCATGTCTAGTTTCTCTGGGTTGGCCTCGATCCCCCTCTTGTTAACCAAATAACCAAGGAACTTGCCCGAGCCGAGGCCAAAAGTGCCCTTGGTTAGGTTCAAACGGAGTTTGTGTTTCCTGACAGTTTCAAAGCATTTCTCCAGATCATCCAAGTGATCCCGATCTCCTATACTTTTGACGATCATGTCATCCACATAGACTTCCATGCTTCGACCCAATAGTTTTGTGAACACAAAGTTCATCATCCTCTGATAAGTAGCCCCAACATTCAGCAATCCGAATGTCATCTTCTTATAAGCGTATATTTCTCGATGCGTAATGAGTGCCGTCTTCGGGATATCCTTCTTTTCCATAGAAATTTGGTGGTATCCTGAAAAGGCGTCCATGAAGCTCAACATAGCAAATCCGGAAGTAGCGTCGATCAACTGGTCGATGTGCGGAAGTGGGTAGGAATCCTTCGGACACGCTTTATTCAAGTCAGTGTAGTCGATGTAGACTCTCCACTTACCGTTCTGCTTTCGCACCAGAACCACGTTCGCCAACCAATCCGGGTAATCGATCTCAAAAGGTAGTCCGCCTTTAGCAATTTGGCGACCTCTTGATCGATGATCTTCTGCCTATCAAGAGCGAAGATCCTCCTCTTTTGCCGAATAGGCTTTTTGGTTGGATCCACACATAGCTTGTGGATGGCCACCAACTTGTCAACCCCTGGCATATCAGTAGGTTCCCAGGCAAAGATGTCCGCATACACCCGAAGTAATTCCATCAAATTCGTTCTGAACGGCTTCGCCAGTCCCGAACCTATTTTAAGCAGTTTATCTCCTTTACCCGAGATTAGCTCTATCTCTTCTGTCTCTTCGGCAGGTAAGACAATGGGTTCTGTGCTTCCTTCGGTGAATGGCTCTATCTCGATCGCCATCGTTTGCTTTTGTTTACTGACTCCCACCGTAGAAGATATCAACGAGTTTCTATAACACCTTCGTGCCAGGTCTAAATCGCCCTTCACTTCACCAACCCCATTGGGAGTGGGGAACTTCAACTTAAAGTGAGATATTGATGTGACTGCCTGTAGCGCCATCAATGTTGGTCTACCCAGAATGACGTTGTAAGCTGAATCTACATGCACCACAAAGAATCTTACTTTAACCTCCACTTGCCGAGGTGTTGTGCAAAAGATCACTAGAAGCTCAATAGTCCCAGCTACCCGAACTAGATCATTGTTGAACCCATACAAAGGGGGCTCCTGTCCAACCTCCATTTTTATTCCCCCCAGGTCTAACCTATTGTATGCGTGGGTATACAATATGTCGATCGAATAACCATTGTCTATCATGATTCGCTTCATATCCATCGGGTCTGAATCCACTGCCTTTTATCCCCATGGTCACCGTTACTCCCCAGGTAGACAAGAGTTCGGGCTGGAGTGCCCCCAGCACCGGCCGAAGACTCCGACGTTCGCTGATCAGTAGGAAACAAACGACGTCGGACCGATGCCGATTGGACCTGCAGGGGCGCCCTAGGCTGACCTTTTGGTCCCAACCTCTTCTTCGCTGACGATATAGTCGATCAAGAACCGATCTTCGTAATGGGGTATTGGAGTCAGCTGACCTCTCCTCCTGGTTGAAAGTTGTGTTCACCATTTCTATTACTCCTTTCTCCAATCCTACAAGTGATTGAAAGGTAACACTAAAAGCCCTCCTTCTAGCACCAATGTTAACGCCAAGATTCATCTACGCGCCTCAATCACCAAAAGCGCGTCAATCCTGCACAAAAACGAGTCCACACTCAGAGTTCCGGACGGTTTCGCCGCCTGGGGATAGCTCTAGTGTGAGAATTAGTACAGGCTAAACAATGTGTATAACAATGGAGGCTTATAGCTTTAGTGTACTGTTTTGCATTACCCTTTGAATGAAGAAGGAAACCTTGTATTTATACCTCATCACCCACTTATTACGCCTGGCCCCCACATGTCAGCATAGTCTCTATCACTGTCAGTCACATCATGCAAACTATCCCGGTCTAGATATAAGTCAACCTAGTTAGGAAATTACATTCCAACATCCATTTTTATTCCCCCCAGGTCTAACCTATTGTATGCGTGGGTATACAATATGTCGATCGAAGAACCATTGTCTATCATGATTCGCTTCATATCCATCGGGTCTGAATCCACGGCCTTTTATCCCCATGGTCACCGTTACTCCCCAGGTAGACAAGAGTTCGGGCTGGAGTGCCCCCAGCACGGGCCGAAGACTCCGGCATTCGCTGATCAGTAGGAAACAAACGACGTCGGACCGATGCCGATTGGACCTGCAGGGGCGCCCTAGGCTGACCTTTTGGTCCCAACCTCTTCTTCGCTGACGATCTAGTCGATCAAGAACCGATCTTCGTAATGGGGTATTGGAGTCAGCTGACCTCTCCTCCCGGTTGAAAGTTGTGTTCACCATTTCTATTACTCCTTTCTCCAATCCTACAAGTGATTGAAAGGTAACACTAAAAGCCCTCCTTCTAGCACCAATGTTAACGCCAAGATTCGTCTACGCGCCTCAATCACCAAAAGCGCGTCAATCCTGCACAAAAACGAGTCCACACTCAGAGTTCCGGGCGGTTTCGCCGCCTGGGGATAGCTCCAGTGTGAGAATTAGTACAGGCTAAACAATGTGTATAACAATGGAGGCTTATAGCTTTAGTGTACTGTTTTGCATTACCCTTTGAATGAAGAAGGAAACCTTGTATTTATACCTCATCACCCACTTATTACGCCTGGCCCCCACATGTCAGCATAGTCTCTATCACTGTCAGTCACATCATGCAAACTATCCCGGTCTAGATATAAGTCAACCTAGTTAGGAAATTACATTCCTTAACTGGATAGCCCCCAACCAGCAAAGACCTCCACGTAGAGTAAAATCCTCCACGTGGGGTCGGGCCCACCGAACCCATCTCCTAATATATATATATATATATATATATATATATATATATATATATATATATATATATATATAATGTGTGTGTGTGTGTTTGTTAGCTGTTCCATAAATGATTTATCCTAGAATTTATTAATTAGTGCTATGAATATTTTTTGAATTCGGTAAGCAAATTTATTATTATTATTTAAAAAAATAAACTGAGACAACTTTATTTTATTAAATATCAAGAAAAAGATACATATTTATACATAACATCGAGATTTAATGATGACAGGAACATTAACAAGCAAATTGAAGTAAACTTGGTAAAATGCCAATGAAAATTAAAACCCGTGTCTTACCATCCTAACCCCTACTCACGTTGCTTGGCAAACTGAAAAGTTCAACTAGTTTTATTCAGTCAAATATGAGTGGTCAAGTTTTTAAATATATGAAGAATCTTCTTGTTGTGGGTATCTTTAAAAGTATAAATAATGAGAATAAGTTGTTTATTTCAACCGAAGTTGGTCATGTGATTTCTATCTTTATACTCGAGCAGGACATAGTTTTGTTTGTTTATTTGCTTCTTATTTTCCACTAAAGTTGTGCGTGGATCATGTGTTTGGCTACGTTATTGGACCACTCATAAGTTGTTTTCCTTATTAGTATTTTTTTATATTTTTTTTCAATGAATTAGTTATTTAAATATAGGATTTTCTTAATGTGTGCCCTAAGGGCACACACTATACACAGGAATCGAGAGAATATTCTCTTGATTCTCGTGCATATTCCCTTGATCTGTGTGTAAATGCAGAAATCAAGAGAATATGCACATGAATCAAGAGAATATTCTCTCAATTCTTGTGTATAGTGTGTGCCCTTAGGACACACATTAGAAGGACCCTTAAATATATATGTATTGTGTATATTTAAGGAGCCGAATCATCAGCACTTAAGTTCAAATAATAGGGATTTTAAGATAATATGTGAGTTGTGTCAGTCTCACATCCATCGATTACAAAGTGTTAACTTGAAGACTTAAATATATAAGTATTGAACTGCATACGATAAAAACTTTAATTCGAGTCAAGTTGGGTCTGTTATTAAAAACCTTCATTTCAGTTCCTTAGCTGCATAACAAGAACTATTTTTTTAAACCGTACGGTTAAACTTTTTTTAATTTGATAATTAAAATAATACAGCTTTTTCACTTGAGCACTTGAGTTGTGGACTGGCTATATCATATATCCCCCGTTTACACAATACTATAAATATATATTAAAAAAAAACGACAGGATACTTTTCATATTTATTTAATAATTCGATATGCAGAGAATCCGAATCCATTAAAAAAACATAATCTCAATCTTTTTCTCAAATGTTGGGTCTGTGGCAGGTTAGATTAGTTGTTTAGCCTTTTGGGCAGTATTTTTCTACCTATTGAGCTATCAATTTTAAGTGTGTTATTCTGATCATTTTTCGAGTGATTTGGGTTAATTTTTTCCTTACCTTTTAATTACAACATGTCAAAAAAAAAGGAAATTAAAAAAATAAAAACTTGAACAAAAAAAATTGAGAGAAAAAAGAGTGCTGAATGAACTAAAGCCTATGAAGGAAAGAGGGATTACCATATTAGGTAAATGACTTGTAATTTGGCTGACTACATATTCCGGGGGAGGGGGAATAATTCATTTATTTGAGTAATACAAAGTAAGTAAATAAATAAATGAATGATGTAAGATTCCACTATATATGTGAATAATATTTTCGAGAGAAGAAGTAAATATATAAATAAATTAATGATGTAAGATTGCATGCCATGTGAGTTATTTTTTAGAGAAAGGAAAGGGACAGAAAAAAAAGTTTTTCTTTCTAAAAAATTTAAAAAATATATATATTTTTTATCTCTTCCCTTCTTTCCGAGACAAAACAAACCGATGCGGATTTAGATAATCAGTGACTGAAATATGGAATATAATTACAGAATAATTGTAATTCTTAGGGATTTCATTTTATCTAAGAGATTATTTTGTGTGGATTAATGCACTTCGTTTTTCTTTATAATTTTAAAAATTGATTTCGAGTGTTGATCCTGTAATGCAATTTCCATACCGCGTTTTTCAGAATTTTTAGACATTTCATATTTTTTATATTATGGGCGTTAATAAAATGGCTTTATTTTAATAATAAAAAATGAAAACGGGAGAGTTGATGAGTAATATGATTGAAAATTAATGATTTCAATTTATTTAACGGAGTAATTGATAAAGTTATTATTTAAAGAAAAGGTATAATCATTGAGTTGTGTGTTCTGATCAGTTTTGGATTTATGCGGGGTGGAGAGAATAATTGTTAACGACCTAGGTTATGTTTGTTTGTAAGGACTATTAATCTCAAGTGTCTTGTTTGCTTTTAAATTTAAACTTGAGACTATTAGTTCAGGGATTATAAAATGGCTTAATATGGGGGACTATTTAATATCATGTTCAACTAGGTATTATAATCCCGACATTATAATACTTGCAAATAAACATTGCCCTAGGGTTTAATATATAAAATCTAACCAATTCGTTTGTTTCTTAATAGCAAGAAATTGATAAGAGCATGTGACAGACAGTGTAGGTTTTTTAATGGAATTATTTCGATTATTCGGGTATATTGGTTATAATCGTTTTATAGTTCGATATTCGATTTCGGGTGTGGTTATGAAAATTAGACTATTCAGATAATCGATTAACCGAATTAGATACACAAAAAATGTGACGCCCCCAAAATAGGTCCATACAACCCATTTTGAGTCGCCAATAACATTCCACAAAATACAAATACAAATATGAATTTTCCCATTTACAACTAATAAGTGTTGTGCAAAATACGACAACACAATACAAATACATCTTAAA
Organism: Aralia elata; assembly: GCA_034770075.1. NCBI lineage: Eukaryota > Viridiplantae > Streptophyta > Magnoliopsida > Apiales > Araliaceae > Aralia > Aralia elata. Next base: position 95,062,000 of record CM068384.1, on the reverse strand, counting down.
TTCTCAATACACTTATTGCCACACTAATAGTAAGGTATTGAGACACTTCTAATATCTCGGACCATCACTCCATTCCCCGGCTAGTCCCCGCTACACTCTCTTTTCCTGAGGAGAACAATGGAACAAAAAGGAAAAGAGTGAGCACAAATAGCCCAGTAAGAAATATCATGACTAAGATAATGAAGAATAAAAATTATCTTTAGTCTTCAACAATAATAAATCAGAGATTTAAAGATATTATAATTGTTCAACAACAACTGCAGCGGAACGAACAATCCATTAGAAGAGTCAAGTAGATTATAATATCTACCATCTTTTAGAAGTTAAAGGATCACCACCAATATTTTATCCCTGTAACACCAATCAACAATCCCTGTTTATGAACATCCAAATCAACAGTTTATATTCAACAGCCTCTCTTTGCACTATGTGCCAAAGATATTTATTTGTAACACCAAACAACAATTTCAACAGCCTCTCTTTGCACTACGTGCCAAAGATATTTATTTGTAACACCAAACAACAATTTCAACAGCCTCTCTTTGCACTACGTGCCAAAGATATTTATTTGTAACACCAAACAACAATTTCAACAGCCTCTCTTTGCACTACGTGTCAAAGATATTTATTTGTAACACCATCGGTCATGATCATGCCAAACGCCAGTTCATCTTTGCACTACGGGCCAAAGAGAACTTTCACCATACGCCTTTGTTTGTAACACCAAAAGTCATGATAATACCAATACACAGTTTGGTCAAAATCATGTCACGCCAGTTCATCTTTGCACTACGGCCCAAAGAGAACTATCACCACAATTTAAGTATGAGGATGAGGATGATGACAATGATACAGTGAGATCAAGGATAAGAAAAGCTTTATAATTTAATCAGTATCAAAGATTGACCAAATTGCCAACACGATGACCAAATTGTGGAGTCAAATTCAAAAATGATATTCAAGAAATTATTTCATGCTTCAACTATAACGTATAAAATGAAATAGAAAGATTCAAGTGAAAAGATATTAGATGAAGCACAAACTATTAAGGATATTCTACTAATTTTCAGGGATTTTCTCCATTTAAAAATAAGGTTTTGGAAACAAACAAAGATTTCTTATCATAAATGGAGAACAGGTTATACCCACAGATTAATAAGGAATGAATACAGAAGGGTATTCACCAGGTACGACACTCGTACTTACAGGTTATTCCCATAGAATAATAAGGAATGAATACAAAAGGATATTCACCAGGCATGCGTCATACCGCACAGACAGGTTATCCCCGCAAATTAATACAGAATGAATAACAACCTTTATGAGTATAATATCACTTACGAACATGAAAGTAAATGATATTATATATGAGTATGAAAGAAATGATATTCCCTACCTTAGTTAACAAGTGACTGAATGTTACTTTCTATGAAGTTTACTAACTTCGGATAATACTAGTATTCTCACAAATACTCACAATAGCCTAGCACACTAAGAGAACTCAAGAAATTTAGAGAGAGAGGAAGTATAAGCAATGAAGGTGTGAAAATTTCTTAAGCAAACCCTCCCTATTTATAGGAAGATCAAGGTGAGGGCATTATAGTCTTTTTCCTAAATTTTCTTGGTTTATTACTCTTATACCCTTGGCATATTCTTTTAATATACTTTATGCCATAGTATATTCTTAGAATATGCTTTCACTTAGGTTTTTAACCTTAAGGTAAAATAAAAACTAAATTAACTATTTACTGACGGTAATTACTATTGACGACATGTGGGTCCCACGGAAAAATAAAATCTGAAGAAATTATTCTACAAAAATAATTTGTGGGTCCCACCGGTCAAATAGTTATGGGTCCCACGGAATAAGGTGTGGGTCCCACAGAAAAATAAGTTAACTTACAACAAACACTTCACGTATTTTTAATCAACACTATTTTAGACTTATAATATCGACAACCAGATCATTCCCAGGAAAAGGGGGCCTTCCGTATAAACGGCGCGCAATTAAATAACCTTTTTCCTTAACAGAATTTCTAGACATTGTCAATTATGCTAAATATCATATCAAATAATATGAGTTACAGTGTCATGACAAAATAATGAAAAAGTATTATGCAGATGAAACTGTAACAATTATTGAATCAAAATATTGTGCAATAGCTACTTTATCAATTATTGAATCAATAATATAAAATACCGTGCAACACCGTGTGCTTGTAAAATACCGCGTACTACTGTGGAATAACGCGTTTTACTGTTCTTTTTATTACCGGGTATTTCAACAGTTGCAGGTGATAATACTGTTGACAAATACTGTCGTTTTCAGTATCCAACAATGGGGCCCACTATCGTTGACAATATTGCCATTTCGGCGCCGTCGTACGATACCGAATATAATATTCTCCGACAAAAAGAATATTCCCCGACATACTAGTTTGACTTTTTGTATAAATAAATAGTATATTCGTATGAATAGTACTTTCGTATTTATACCGTATAATTTTCGTATCCAGCTTATATAAACATTATGACGTAATTCAAAGATCGAAGAAAATGTAAAAGCGTTTTAGCGTGAATAGTACCCCGTGAATAGTGATTGCATGAATAGTGATTTAGCGTTATTACTAGACATCTCAATTGTCACATTTCACTAGTAACTTTGTCATTATCGATTTAACACTTTTCTATTTAAAATAATAATAAGAAGAAAATTAAATTCTATTTATTAAAATTTTCGGGGTCTTACAATCTCCCCTCCTTATGAAATTTCGTCCCCGAAATTTACGTATGTACCTGGCATATCGAAGAGGTGAGGATACCTTGCTCTCATTTCAGATTCTAATTCCCAGGTCATTTCCTCAGTATCATGGTTTCTCAATTTTAACTTGAGGTATAACCTTTGATCGTAGAATCTGTTCCTTCTTATCCAAGACCTTGACAGGTATCTCTTCGTACGTCAAATCCTCTGCTATTTCGTCTGGTTCCAACTCAATAATGTGGTTTAGATCTTTCACATATTTACGTAGCATGGATATGTGAAAAATATTATGAACACGAGACATGCTTGGCGGTAAGGCGAGTCTGTAGGCCACAATTCCTACTCGGTCGTGGATTTCAAATGGACCGATGAATCGAGGGTTAAGATTTCCTTTATTTCCGAATCTCGTAACTCCTTTTCACAGAGCAACACGTAAAAATACATGATCCCCGACATTGAATTCCTCGTCTCTTCGATGAAGATCGGCATAACTCTTTTGTCGATCTTGCGCTGCTTATATACGTTGTCATCTTTACGTGGGTTCGTGGAGTCTTTAACTCTATATTCATCCTTTGTAAGTCATCCAAAATGGGCCTTTACGTTGTCAGCATCGTACTCGTACTTGCATACGTTCTTTTACGCAATGCGTCAGCTACTACGTTCACCTTTCCAAGATGGTATTGAATGGTATAGTCGTAATCCTTCAACAGCTCGAGCCAACGTCGTTGTCGCATGTTGAGTTCATTCTGGTTGAAGAAATATTTGAGGCTTTTATGATTTGCATAGATTTCTAGTTACTCTCATCTTTCTTCTTTACGAATAAAATAGGAGCACCCCAATGCGATGTATTAGAACGTATGAAATCGGTATCTAACAACTCCTGTAGTTGGATTTTTAACTCCAAAAAATTCAATAGGCGCCATACATATGGGGTCTTAGAAATGGATTTTGTATTGGGTTCAAGGTCGATACAAAAATTTGATTTGACGGTCTAGGGGTAGGCCAGAAAATTCTTCGGAAAATACGTCAGGAAACTTATTAACAACAGAAATATCATTCAAATCTGACGTATTTTTGTTTAAATCAGTTACATGGGCTAAAAAAGCTTGACATCCGTTTTTCAATAAACGAATTACTTTGTGAATAGAAATGACGGTTATTGATTTCAATGGTTTGGTTGCTTGAATTCGCATAATAGGCTGATTAGGAATATGAAAACTAATGACTTTACGAAAGTAATCAATTTTAGCATGATGAGTAGTTAACCAATCAAATTCATGCATGTCCAAGGAGATAAGATCAATAGGTAATGTGAGGGTGCCGATTTGAATAAAGTAAGATTTGTAGATTGTAGATGTAACGAATGTTTGTTCCAATGGTGTTTCAACAAATAAGTCAAAATTTAATTTATCAAGGGTCAAGTTTAAACGTTGGGCATAAGCAAATGAAATAAAAGAGTGGGTAGAACCAGTATCTAATAAGGTATAGATTCGCAAAAGTTTATGATTAGCTCACCGGTTATAACGTCATCTGGTTTCCACGTATTTTGAGAAGTTACGACAAAAGCTCTGCCTTGTACCACCGGCTTTGACTTGTCCATGTCAGCCCTTGGTGTCATTGTTACGGCTGGACTTGATTTTGCTACACGACAGAATCGAGATATGTGGCCTTCCTTTCCACAATTGTAACATACCTTGGATGGCTGTGTACAGTTTGGACTGATGTGTCCCTCCTTTCCGCACTTGTAACATATGACTTGTGACGCCCCCAAAATAGGTCCACACAACCCATTCTGAGTCGCCAATAACATTCTACAAAATACAAATACAAATACGAATTTTCCCATTTACAACTAATATTGGTCGTGCAAAATACGACCACACACATATTGTGACTTTCCATACAAATATCGTACCATATGGTATCACAGTATCCAAACCCAAATTATTACAATGCCGTAAAAAGACGACAACACATGTTTTAAGTCTCCAATACAATCATTATTAAGCTATGCCATAACTTGATAAGGACAACCACTAACTCGGACCATCACTCCACTCCCCGGCTAGTCCCAGCTACATTTTCCTTTCCTGAGAAGAACAATGGGACAAAACTGAAAAGGGTGAGCTTAAATAGCCCAGTAAGAAATATCATGACTAAGATAATGAAGAATAAAAATTATCTTTAGTCTTCAACAATAATAAATCAGAGATTTAAAGATATTATAATTGTTCAACAACAACAATTGCAGCGGAACAAACAATCCATTTGAAGAGTCAAGTAGATTATAATATCTACCATCTTCTATAAATTAAAGGATCACCACCAATATTTTATCCCTGTAACACCAATCAACAATTCCTGTTTATGAACATCCAAATCAACAGTTTATATTCAACAGCCTCTCTTTGCACTACGTGCCAAAGATATTTATTTGTAACATCACCGGTCATGATCATGCCAAACGCCAGTTCATCTTTACACTACGGCCAAAGAGAACTTTCACCATACGCCTTTGTTTGTAACACAAAAAGTCATGATTATACCAATACACAGTTTGGTCAAAATCATGTCACGCCAGTTCATCTTTGCACTACGGGCCAAAGAGAACTATCACCACAATTTAAGTATGAGGATGAGGATGATGACAATGATACAGTGAGATTAAGGATAAGAAAAACTTTATAATTTAATCAGTATCAAAGATTGACCAAATTGCCAACACGATAACTAAATTGTGGAGTCAAATTCAAGAATGATATTCAAGAAATTATTTCATGCTTCAACTATAACGTATAAAATGAAATAGAAAGATTCAAGTGAAAAGATATTAGATGAAGCACAAACTATTAAGGATATTCTACTAATTTTCAGGGATTTTCTCCATTTAAAAATAAGGTTTTGGAAACAAACAAAGATTTCTTATCATAAATGGAGAAATGTGAAAGAAAAAGATATCCCTTAAAGAGTACAAAAGAAATGATACGTTATACGAGTATAACAGAATATATGAAACTGCAAATGGATTTTCACCCGTCATGCGATAATTCGCGTAGACAGATTATTTCCACCACAGACTAATAAGTAATGAATACGACGGGTTATTCACCAGGTATGCGTCAATCCGCACGAACAGGTTATACCCACAGATTAATAAGGAATGAATACAGAAGGGTATTCACCAGGTACGACACTCGTACTTACAGGTTATTCCCATAGAATAATAAGGGTTGAATACAAAAGGATATTCACTGTAGACACCCAATTTTTGCGTTTCCTTCTACTAACCATGACAGGAGGGCGAAATCGTCAATTGAACCGGCTTGCGGGAGCAAAGGAGCGGGCACAAGGGCGAGCGCCCGGCACCGCCGCAATGTTTTGGGCAACCCAAGTTTACGTGACAATAAAGCCGTCCGAGGCAGGCATTTCCGAATGAGGTGGCACGTATCCCGGAAATTCCCGGACTGCAGAATACGAGCCTGTCAGCGAAAATCGACGTTGCGGCACGAAAATCGAGGCGTGGCACGAAAATCGAGAAAGTCAAGCTCGCCAGCCGCGGATAGATCTGCGGCCAAGTGGGTGCGCTAGCACGGAAACCAGGAAATCAGCACTACCGGCTGAGTGCGATGGGAGGCGCGCCAGCTGGCCAGCCTATTTAAGCCCAGCTTCGGGCAGCATACAGGAGGTTGAGCAGTTTGGCGGAAGAAGAAGGAAATCAGCAGCAGTTTTAGCTCGGAAATAGGGAGAAATAGCACAAATTCTTGCAACAATTGAGAGAAAAAAGAGAGGAAGTTCCTTTGTTGTTAGATTATATCAATACATCTCATATTTCAATCAAACACACAAGTTTCTACACAATTTTGGTATCATTTGCAAGGTGAAAATCTCATTATTTTTGCAACTTCTATCATGTCATTTGGCTAAATTTAATTGCAATTTTCAAGAATATTGTTGAACAATCATGGATTAGGGATTATTGGTGAGGGTTCCATTGGAATAAGATTCTTCCTAATAATCCGATGATATCTAATTGATGAAATTTCTAGCTTATTTATGGGTATATATTAGGCGTAGCTTGATTGATTGTATTTTTAGGATGTGTTAGGCAATCTACGTTGTTGTTATTGTAGTATTCATTTTGTGAGTATGTAGTAATCGTGGTTGTGAGCCTAGGAATGCGACCCCGTGGTCCAAATCCGATGATGGACGTTTTGATACATGTAATGGATGCAAGGTACTCGTTTTGTTGTAACATGTAATCGTTGGGCCTTAAAACGACGCTAGAGCGAGAATCGGGTTTAAGGCCCCGTAATAGTAAAATATGTGATTGTTGGCGTTAGGGGATATTTTGATGGCTTACATGCCCACGAATAGCCCCCTACGCGTTTGATATTTAGTTTGATTTGTAACACCCAACAAAAGGATTTCAAAGCCAAAACAATCAAGATTTTGCTAAGATTAATCAAAGTAGGATATTAGCATCACGAGGCTAAAAATTGGAAGTGCTAATGAAAGTCGATTCCTATTTTACGAGAAAGCCAAAAGGAAGTTGTTTCCAAATGTCACAAAAAAATGGTTTTATAAAGAGAAATAAACATTTTACTAAACCTTGATACATAGGGCGAAAGAGATTCTAGAAATTGCCTACCATTTATGAAAGCAACGTATAAATCTCGATTCCTATTTTGGCTAAGGTTTAACAAAACTCGTGTTTTACCAAAACAAACACTTAATAAAAATCTCATAGCTTTTGTCAATTTAAAATCAAATCTTTCTCAATAAGAAAATAAGGCTTTCTCGTAAACACCGAAAAGACATTTCTAAGCACTCTCAAAACTAAAGCACTATTTTCCCTAAGAAATCCAAATGATTCTTTCATACAAACTCACCACAACATTCATTTAGGCACACACACACACACATGCACGCATATACGTTTCATGAATTAAAGGATAGGAAAAGCATCAAGATTGCGGTAACCGTGTTTCACGGAAGTCGAGGGGTGCCTAACACCTTCCCCTCACTTAAGCAAGCCCCCGAACTTTATGAATCTCGATTCGCAGACCAATTAATTCGGAGTCACATATGAGCCAGCGATTTGTAAAAAAACGAAAACTCGGATGAGTTGGTACATCCATTTCAAATATACCAACTGACGACTCTGGTTAATTGGCTCATCATAAAAAACGATCTTTCAAAACCCCGTCGACCTCAATGCCGACCTTTTCCAAAAAAAAAATCATCTAAACCAAAAGGCTAAAATTGGAAAAGATTAAGAGAGACAAAAAACCCGGCGTCGACAGCTGGCGACTCTGCTGGGGACCATTAGAGGGCTTAAGCCGCGTCAGGTCTTGATGCTATCCTATCCTTTAAAAATTTATAAATGTGTATGTGCGTGCGACATTTTGACTTCTTTTTGTTGTTGTGTGAATGTGTGTTGTTGTCCAATGAATGAATGATTGAATGGGTTTGCTTTACTTCAAAGTAATCATTTGCATACGGTGAGGACGATGAATGTGAATGTATGTTGAGAGAGTACCTCCTCCTGAGGCGAACCCGTCGGTTGCTAATTACTGGACTCGATGGGGCTGCTCCCCGGAGATGGCTCAGGAAACGCACCACTCAAATCCGCTCCAATCGAAAGGGCTCAAACGAGTAGATTGCGAAGATTTGGGAACCTTCATGCCGAAAAGCCCGCGAGAGTAACCCTAGGGTAGGTCAGCCTCAGATTAACCCAACGCAGGAAAAAGTCTCTTCATGCCTTTTTACGTTTATATGTCTAAATGTCATGATCTCATTCAATATTCATATATCCCTTTTCTGTGTCAAAAGAGATTACTAACCTCTGTGAATTGCAGGGAATAGTTGGAGGAGCATAATAAAGTCATGTTTAGCATTTGTTATTACACTAAAGGACTACTAACTTTCTCTTTTACAGGGAAAGATTAAAAAACCAAAATACACACAAAAAAATTACAGTTTTATCATGCATACAATTTGCGTTTCCACAAGACTAAACTTCGAACCATTGTCTCTGCAGGATTGCTCCTCAAACCCGTTCGCAGTCTAAGAAAGCCCAAAATTCTACATCTGAAATGGCTGATATTCCTAATCATAGTTCCATATCTCGGGAAGAGTTTGATGACTTCAAAAAACAGATGATGGAAATGGCCACGATGCTAAAAGAGCAGTTCCTACTCAGACAGGATCCGCCAAGCCAAGGACCACATAATATTCCACCACCAGGGGGTGACCAGAATCCTCCTAAAAATGTTGTAAACCTGGGTAAGGATGACCAACCCCAACTCAAGGACGAGCCGATCATTACAAGGGCCGTTCCCATACCTAGCAGGACAGTGATTACTATCCCAGAAGAAGGGGACAATGACGACCTTCGGAGAAAAATGAAACACATGGAGGAGACCATCCAATCTCTAAGGGGCATAGGCTCCCTGGGCAGGGTTAATTATTCGGATCTATGTGTTTTCCCCTTTCCCCCGGAGCCAGATATCCAGAAAAGTTCAAAGTTCCCGAGTTTGAAAAATACAATGGAAAGGGAGACCCCTATACACACTTGAAAATATACATTGGAGAACTCGGGTCTTATGCCGAAGACGAGGGGTTAAGAATGCAACTATTCCAGAAAAGCTTAACAGGGGAGGCAAGAATCTGGTATGCCCGCCTCGACAACGCCCGAATCCACAACTGGGAGGAATTGGCCCATATCTTCTTAACCCAATACAGCTTTCAGGCCCAGATGGCTCTTGACAGGTACCAAATGACAAAGGTTAAAAAACAGCCTAGGGAATCCTTCAGGGAATATGCGCAACGATGGAGGGGCATGGCCGCACAGGTAACTCCCCCGATGAGCGAATCAGAGATGGTAATGACCTTTGTAGACATTCAGGAGGCACCGTATTATGAGCGGGTCATCTCGGGGATTGGAAGACCCTTTGCTGAAATGATTAAACATGGAGAGATGGTTGACATGGGGTTGAAATCGGGTAAAATCCGGGATCTTACTGCTTTAGAAACTGCTGCTGCCGAGCAAATACAGAATGGAAACTACGGTAGCACTTCCCGGAGGGTCCCAAAAGAAAAAGGAGGAGGATGTCTCCCTCATCCTACAGGGGTCATCCAAAAAAGCAGAAGGTCATCCTCCGGTGCAAGATGCAGAGGGGAGGGCCATCCCGACAGCCAAAACTTCACAGATCAAAGGGCAGAGGGGCGAAGAAGATATGAGGCCTCGCAGAATCGAGTATTCACCCCGCTCGGGGAGCCGCTTGAGCGGTGGGTACTAGCGGTATTAGTAGCCCAAAAGAAAATAGTTGGTCTGGCACCACCGAGTGACCCAAAGGGTAGAAGGTTTGACCCGAGCAAACGATGCGCATACCACTCCAGTTCCCCTGGCCATGATACACAAGATTGCTGGACGTTGAAGCATCGAATCCAAAATATGATAGACAGTGGGGAAATTGTGGTGGAACAACCGGACTCCCCGAATGTTAAAGCAAATCCCCTGCCAAGACATGATGGAGGGGGAGTTAATGCGACGGAGGCAAGTGAGGCTGGGGGGCCGCCAAGGTTGAACTATGTGCAGAAAATTGAGGAATTGATCAACGTGATACATGATCATGGGAGTGCACGGGGAGCGCCCATCAGGTTGATAGGGATAAGTACAAATGGCATGGAAAGACCTGTCAAGTTGACAGCCCCGAGGCCCATCATACTTGCAGCAGGGCCGCAACTCCCTATCAGTAGTCTGAAGACTGTACCCTGGAATTATGGGGGAATACCAGAGGAAGCGGCCAGTTGTGCTTCCGTGACGACCAAGGGGAACCCCTTATATCTTCCCGGGCGAGTCCTTGAGAGCCAAAAGAGAAAAAATGAAGAGTTTTCCGAGGAAAGGGCCATAGAGTTTTTGAAAAGGATGGATCACCCAGAAACGAGGGGGATCCAGATTTTAAATGAGGAATCAACCCTAACATCAGTCATGGACTTGGTGTTGTCATCCAGTGAGCATTGCAAAACCCTGATGAAGGTTCTGGAGGAGGCATTTGTGTCCAAAGAAATTAGTAAGGAGGGTTTCGGCCAGCTGGTAGGCCACTTATTGGAAACCGATGCAATATCCTTTACGGATGAGGACATTCCCAAAGAGGGAAGGGGGCACCGAAAACCGCTACACATCGCGGTAATCTCCTCAGGATATGTCATGAATGGGGTGCTGATCGACGGGGGATCGGCATTGAATATATGTCCTCTCAGCACGCTGAAGAAAAATGAACATCAGTCCCAAGCGCCTACGGGCCAGTCATGTGGTGGTTCGGGCTTTTGACGGATCCCGGAGGGATACCATCGGAGAGATAGAATTGCCAGTGGAGATAGGGCCCTGTACTTTTGATATATCCTTCCAAGTCCTAGATATTACGGCAAGCTACAACCTGCTGTTAGGGAGGCCGTGGATACACATGGCCGGGGCAGTTCCTTCCACGCTCCACCAACAAATCAAGTTGATCATCGATGGGAATCTGGTAACAATCTCGGCCGAAATGTGATGACCCTTCTCCTCCCAGGAGTGGCCTACCAGTAATCAATGTGGATGAGTCAGCGGCGCCTGCCAGCTTTCAAGCACTAGAGATTAGCACTCCCCATTATAGATGCCTGGGAGCTCCAGCTGTGAAACCAAGGGTTCTCTCCGGAACTCTCACCTTTGTGGCAAGGGAAATGATTAAAATGAACTTCCAACCTGGACAGGGACTAGGGAAAAGCAGTCAGGGAATCACCGAGCCCATCCACCTACCACAACAGATAGGCAAAGCAGGATTGGGATACCATGTGGGCGCAGTACGGGGGACACCGTCAGGGTGCGACTCCGATTCGACTAGTTGGCAGTCCAGTGACCAAAGTCGACAATAAGCAGGGGATCAGCGGACCTGTGATTGGGGCAGGGAATGAAGAGTTAACCCCCACACGTAATGAGTCGGCCCGGAGGGAAAGTTTCCTGCGGGAGGTCGCAAAAGAGTTTGAAACCAAATGCTATATCCCCGGACAATCAACAAGCAGTAAGGAGGGGACGAATGTTATCACAACACCGGGAGCCCAACAAGTTGTGCCTGTCAGGCGCACGGTAATATGGAGAAGGACTCAGGCGACGTATCCGTAATCATCGGGGAGGTGTCCGATGTGAGGCCCTCCTTTATCCAGCGCATTTCATCTGACCTGACCATCGATAATTGGACCCAGAAACCAGTGATATCCAAACAAGGGTAAAGCTCGACGTCAGGGTGGTTAACCCTAGAGGATGGGGGAATGAAGAAGTTTTATTTTGTTGTTGTTTTATTTCTGCATAATTGTGTCGTTTCTTCGTGTTATTTGAAATTGCGATCGTCGTGAAAAATGATTTATATATGACAAGTACTTTGTTTTATGTCAGGTGTACCAATTTGAGTATTCCTTGCCTAACAAACGATCTTTCAAATTTGAATGGTGATTATGATTTTGACATTGAGCTGGATTTCGATTTGATGGGCATTGAGCAAGACGAGACAGATTACGACGACGCACCTGATGAGATCAAAGGATGGGTCGAAGATAAACCCAAACCCAATTTGGACCAAACCATCACTATAGATATCGGAACCCCTGACAATCCAAAAGAACTCAAGATAGGGACAGACCTTACCCCCAGCCAAAAAGCAGAAATAATTGAGTTACTAAGCCAATATGAGGATGTCTTTGCCTGGTCGCACGAGGATATGATCGGATTGTCCACCGACATTGTGGTGCAACCGGTTACCCATCAAGGAGGGTTTCAGGCCTGTCAAGCAGAAACTAAGAAAGTTGAAACCTGAGTGGAGCTTAAAAGTGAAGGAAGAGATCATCAAACAGTTCAGGGCGGGAATCATTATGGTGTCCACTTACCCGGAATGGCTATCCAATGTGGTCCCCAGTGGCTAAACCTGGAGGAAAGGTGAGGGTATGCGTGGACTACAGAGATCTAAACAAGGCCAGTCTCAAGGACAACTTCCCGGTGCCTTTCATACACATCCTGGTGGATAACACAGCCCAGTACGAAATGTACTCTTTTGTGGATTGCTTCGCAGGATATCATCAGATAATGGTGGCGGAGGAAGATCGGGAAAAGACCGCATTCATCACCCCCTGGGGCACTTTCTGCTATAGACGACTGGCTTTCGGTCTCACAAATGCAGGGGCTACTTATCAGAGAGCCATGATGGCCTTGTTCCACGATATGATGCACAAGGAGATAGAGGTCTACGTGGATGACATTATTGTGAAATCAAAGGTAGAATCCGATCATATAACTCATCTTAAAAGGCTATTTGATCGACTCAGAAAGTATAATTTGAAAACTCAACCCAGCCAAGTGTGCTTTCGGAGTGCAGTCAGGCAAGCTCTTGGGATTCCTGGTTAGTGATCGGGGCATTGAGTTGGATCCAGCAAAGATTAAGGCCATTGTGGATATGCCGGCACCCCACACAGAGAAGGAGATAAGAGGATTCCTGGGGAGAATAAACTTCATCAGCCGTTTTTATATCCCACTTGACGACTACATGTGAGCCGATTTTTAAACTGTTAAGAAAAGGGGTGTCCCAAGAATGGAATGAGCAATGTCAGAGGGCGTTTCAGACCATTAAGAAACAATTGACGGAGGCACCAGTGCTGGTACCCCCGAAGGATGGGATCCCTCTGTTTATGTATATATCGGTAAATGCCATCGCGATGGGATGTATGTTGGGACAGAAAAATGAGGCGGGAAAAGAGCAGGCCATCTATTACCTCAGCAAAAGATTTAGCCAATGTGAGCAGAATTACACTCCCATTGAGAAGACCTGTTGTGCTCTGGCCTGGGCTGCAGGGAGATTACAGCACTACCTCCACGGGCATACAACGTACCTGATATCAAGAATGGATCCCCTGAAAATATATTTTCGAAAGGCCCATGCTGAATTGTCGACTATCAAGATGGCAGTTAATTTTAAAACAGTTTGACATGGTGTACGTGACCCAGAAGGCCATGAAAGGGCAGGGAATTGCAGATCAGTTGGCAGAAGCCCCGGCAGGAGGGATGGAGCCGTTAGAAACTCCTCTCCCGGGCGAGGATATATTTTGGGTGTCGCGCGAAAAATGTGATAACGAGGGACAATTTTGGAAGCTGTATTTTGATGGTGCCATGAATGCCGAGGGGGCAGGAGCCGGAGCGGTCCTAGTCTCTATCACCGGAGAACAATACCCCGTGGCCACTAAACTTCGTTTCAGCAATTCGAACAACACCGCTGAATACGAGGGGTGTATCTTGGGACTCCGATTGGCCCGTGACATGGGAGTAAAAAGACTAGCGGTGTTCGGGGATTCAGAATTGGTAATCAGACAAGCAATCGGGGTATACAACACTAAGGAGCTTCGGTTACTTCCATACCATCGTTGTGTCACCCAGCTCATGCAAGAGTTCGAAGATATCGCCTTCCGCCATATTCCTCGGGGACGAAATGATTTTGCCGATGCATTGGCGACTTTGGCTTCCTTAATCCACGTGGTCAAGAGTAGGGACAGTCCACAGATTGAGATCACCGTACAGAATGCCCCGGCATATGAGGAAAATGTGGCAGTGTTATCAAACGAGGTGGTGTTGACAAGGCAGCCCTGGTATCACGACATCAGGGAATATCTGAGAGACAGATCCCTTCCCGATCAGGCAAATCGGACTGAAAGGATGAGAATCCAAAGGATGGCCATGAAATTTTACCTGAGTGGGGATTCACTCTACAAGAGGGATGCTGGGTTGGGACTGTTGCAGTGCGTAGATGAAACACAGGCCCGAAAGATTATGAATGAAATACATGGTGGAGTGTGTGGGCCCCATATGAGTGGACCGATGCTTGCCAAAAAGATTTTGAGGACAGGGCATTATTGGTTGACGCTGAGGGCCGATTGCGAAGATCATGTCAAACGGTGTTATCAATGTCAGGCGCACGGTAATGTGATCCATACGCCTCCCAATGAACTGCACTGTATGACCTCCCCGTGGCCATTTTCGATGTGGGGAATGGATGTAATCGGACCAATAGAGCCCAAAGCAAGCAACGGGCATCGATTCATCTTCGTCATGATCGACTATTTCACCAAATGGGTAGAGGCAGCTTCTTTCCCTAAAATAACTCAGGAGGTCATTGTCAGCTTCATCAGGAATAATGTCATTTGTCGATATGGGCAACCTGAGGTTTTGGTCTCCGACAATGCCAAGAATTTGAATAACGCCCTCATGAAGGGGTTGTGCGACCAGTTTAAGATCAAACACCTCAATTCTGTTATTTACCGTCCCAAAATGAATGGGGCAGTGGAGGCTGCCAATAAGAACATCAAGAAGATCATGGCAAAAATGTCTGCTAATCATCGGGGATGGCCAGATCTGTTACCCCTCACCTTGCTAGCCTACCGAACGTCAACGCGTACTTCCACAGGGGCGACCCCTTACGCCTTGGTATATGGAATGGAGGCTGTCCTGCCAGTTGAAGTTGAGATGGCGTCCCTCAGAATAGTGATCGATGCTCAGATAAGCGAGGAGGATTGGATGCAAAGCCGATACGACCAATTGGCCCTAATTGATGAAAGGAGGGTGGCTGCTGTTTGGCACGGCCAGCTATATCAACAGAGGATCTCCCGATCATACGACAAAAGGATCAGGCCTCGAAAATTCAAGGAGAATGACCTGGTGCTAAAGAGAGTCATGTCTTGTCAGGACGAAGCCAGGGGGAAGTTTGCCCCGAATTGGGAAGGACCATTTGTGATTAAGAAAGTGCTATCCGGAGGAGCCCTCATATTGCAGGAAATGGATGGTGAGGTATTTCCACAACCCCTCAATGCTGACTCGGTGAAGCGGTTCTACGCTTAAATCATCAGTTCTGTTTTTCCTTTGAGAGCGAACTACGTAGGACCTGATCTCCCAACTTGTGGGGGGTACGTAGGCAGCCATCATGGCGCGGTCCGATCCTTTAAAAATAATCCTTTCCCTAACTAAAACCAATTTTCGATAGCCAGATAAAACCTTCCTACACCCTCAAAACCTCCCCGAAACCAACTGCCTAACCAGTTTCATCCCAGAATACATACCCTGATCCAACCCAAACAGTTATCCAAAATCTGAGATTCAATCCGATGAAATCAAAAGGTGTGCGGCAATATCTGTCAAATCTCCATCAAGTCTTGAGAAAAGAAAGAAGGCGAAATGTCGAAATCATGGTCAATTGGATAAAATGATGATCCAATGGAGGGCAATGATACGACAAAAAGGGGAAGATGACTAAATTTAAATGCATGTCTATATATATAAGTCGTTTTATTACAAGATTTCTCTTTCAATAACTGATGAAACCAACATAGCCTATGCAGGAAATAAAATAATCTACAAATCTGAAACTAGCCGAAGCAGGATGGACAGGGTGGTGGATAGATCTGAAGCATCAGCATCTCCTGCAATCTGCTGCCCCATCATATCAATACGATCCAGTAAAGCAGTAGCTCGGCTGACAGTCCCAAAATGAGCATCTACCTCTGCCCTGGTCTGAAATACAATGGCCTCTCTATCAGCAATGGCAGCATCTCTAGCCCGAATGGCCTCATCTCTCTCGGCAAGGGCGGCATCCCTCTCGGCTTCAGTAGTAATCAGGGCCAGGCGGAGTCGGGAATCCTCAGCGACCCGACTCGGGGCAGAATCGGCTGAAATGGAGTGGTCTGTGGTATCTTCTGTGAAAATCACTCCAGAGTCATCAAAGGCCCCAGTCCGACTCAAACTAGCCGAATCCAGGTCTCCACGCAACCACTGTACGTAGGCAAATGTCTGGATGTGACAGCTCGCACTATATTCGGCAAAGATCCTGCGATCCCAAAGCTCGTATACCTGCAATAGATCCCTCTCTGTACAGGATGATATAAGGAATCGGTATGCGGCTGCACCCGCGAAGGGGTGTAAATCCTGTGTCTGATCAAACTGCCCCATAACCGCCAGGGGATGATAGGTCGTCACGCCCCTTAACCCAGCAATGGGAATGAAATCCATGCCAGGCACATGAGTCAAGAAGCTCATGAAGGAGTAATAGCCCGAGTAAACCAATAGATGAAAGGGGTCCTCAATGATAGACAAAAATGATGTCCAGGAGGCCACATCAGTACAACTCGCGGGACGAAGCGAAAACTGCGTGGTTATGTCATGGCTGAAGCAAAACCCTTGGCGACGGAAATGGCCGATGGGACTAAGATGACTCATGAACCACATATACAATAAGGTCGAACTCCCTCTGAAGAATCTCCCTCGGAAGGACTGGCAATATGTGGCCGACATATAGGTATCCGCCAATATCATGGGGAGAATGGTGTGATCCTCCTGAAGGGCCCCAACGGCCGCAACAATCCGCATGACCAAATGATCGGATCCTGCAGGCAAATACAAAACTGAGATGACACAGGCCATCAGAACGCCCACTCTCAAGGCATCCCAGCGCTCCTCGGACACAGAAAAATCACCGAGGAAAAGACGGAAACTGTCAGGTGAGCCAAATCGGTCAATCAAGAATTGAAGAGGAACCATATGGTCTGATGTGATTACCGGTAATAAGACAGCCCTCCGCAAACCGGTAAAAGTCAAGAATTGACGGCGCATGGAACCAACGGTAACCCTAGCACAGGGACCATCCAACGGCAAGCCGGTGAAGCGAGCATACTCCTCAAGGGTGGGGGTCAGTTCTACTGTCCCAAACCTAAACACCTGACGGGCAGGGGCCCAATAGCTCAGAAGACCATCCACAAAGCCCGCTGGCACCCGAAAGGTTAATAAGGACCAAGAATGTCCCAAAAGACCATCTACGATAACCCTATCTGCTGGCAGTAGACTGTCCAACCAGCGGAAGAGGCTGCCAACCAACCCTGTGGGAAGAGTGGAATCCAAACGAACCACGGCATCTGAGGACGACATCTGTGAAAAAATAGTATCAAAAAAGACTGTACAGGGGTCATTCTCTACCCATAAATAAAAAGCATGCATCATACAGTTAATAATAAAGCAGGTGAATCCCATAAAGATGAAAAGAAACTGTGCGTAAATAAATAAATGAGTTCAGTACATAGTGCATAAATGAAAAAGAAATCTAAGCAGGTGCCGATACAAAAGGCCCTATCCTATCCTGGTCTAAATAAAATCAGTATCATCTATGAAAGCAGGATCCTCGAACTGATCCCCCGGAGTCGTCGAGCTCGGAGGACCAAAGTTCATATCAGGGATGTAGGGATGCGCTGTGGCATCAGATGAACTCGGGCCTGCATCATAACCTGCACCGTCAGGATCGTAGGTGTAAGCCTCCTCCGGGGTCCGGCCCAACCCCCGAATAAACAGCGACAACTGATCCACCTGACGGGTCAATGTGGCGATCTGCTCAGCGTGGGTAGGGGTCCGAAACACAGGCAGCCCAAATCGGTCATCGTAACCGAGCCCTGGAACCATGTCTCCAAGAAAGAAAGTGGCCCGAGTCTGGGGAACCGATGGTACGAGGTACCCACCAAGTCCTGAAAGCCTCACTCGTACTGGGGCCTGTGGAAAGCATCCGACCATCCTCCCCGGCGAGCATGATCTCCGATGGCTGAGAATCCAGCGGCCAGAAAGTAGTGAAAGAAAGGGAGTGCGGGATGCGGATCTCCCCAGTGACGCATCTGAACGCGCGCTCTCCCAGATACATCACCCAGCCTCCAACACTCTGCAAAGTGAGGCGACGGGTGGAAAGCTCGAACTCCGGGCCGGAAGGATGCCCGTCAGCAAACCCCACAGTCAGATGCTCGGAGAGGTAGGGAATCCAGACGACGTCGGCAGCCGTGATCAACTCCAGCTGAATACGACAATGTGCAAAGCTGCCCGACACGGGGACCTCCTCCAGAGTACTGTGATGCCATCGCCGACCCCGAGGATAAGTGTCCGGGCCCAGAGTAGTGATAGGCCTCAGACATGGCAGCCGCTCGTAAGCCCAGAACTGTGAATAGAAACAAGGCAAGGCATGAGTCACTATCAAATACAGAAAAGAGATGAAAGGAAAAGAAATACAGTAAGAGAGAGGAGGAGGGGACTCACCAACAGAAAATGGTAGAAGCCGAGCCAGGCATCAGTCTGTCCCTCTGAGCGTAGACGCATGCCATGGAGGAAATAGGCAAAGGTGAATGACCCCCAGTCATAGTCACCGATGCGGTCCACGTCTCTGACCGCTCCTACGACGCTGAAATGAATGGTGGAGGAGTTGTTCCCCAGAAAACAACCCCTCATGATGGTCAGGAACAGGCGTCGTAGCAGAATGTCCCTGGTGCCCTGATCCGCGGGAATGGGCAGTGCGTACAGACCCCCAACAACATCGACAGCCAAAGCGCCGGATCGAATGCTACGGGCCTTGAAGACCCGATCATCAGCAGTGAAGCCCAATAAAGCTCGGACCTCCACTGGAGTGATATCAAGATCCAGGGGGACACGGGACCCGGTGAACTCTATGCCCGTAATGTACCTCCAATCCCAGGGGGTCAGCACGACCTCGCAGTCAAGAAGATGGAGAGACTGCGTATGGTGGAACCATCGCTCGGATAAAGCCCTCATGTAACCCCAGGGGCACTGACGGGGAATGATAGTGAAGAAATGTCGAAAGCCCCAAGAGTCCACCATCTCCAGGTAATCACTATGCAGGGCCGCGTAGAGAGAGTAAATGTTGAACCAGTTACCCCTCGGCTGGGTAAACTCAGGCACCTGTGAAAATCACCAATGGGTCAATCCAGATAGAACCGGAAATTGAGAAATCAAGAACAAATGAAAAGCCGAATCGAGGATACCTCATTAGCCACAAGAGATGCCGAGGGATGACGACTGAGATCCCGACCCCATAGATCGGGTATCTGGACAGAAGCGCCAGATAAGGCGCGATGAGTGGGGGGAGCTGATGTGCTGGAAGACGGCTCCTCCACCGCAACCTCTGGAGGAGCAACCTCCTCAACGTCCGGGTGATCAGGACGGATGACAGACTCCGCCAAGCGACGAGCCTGACGGGTACGAGGGGGAATAGGGGCAGGTGCAGCCCTACGACGGCGAACACCCGAAGTCCGAGAGGCGGAGGAGCTACTGGGCGCATCACGATCCATAGCTGGAATAGAACGGGCGAGAAAGAAGGTAAGTTCCCTTTTAAAATTATGTAATGAACATTCTAAATTTCTAGCCTCATCATATGATTAATGCAACATGATGCATGGTTATGGTAACAAAAAAAAAAAAAAAAAAAAAAAAAAAATCGGCAGAGTTCCGTTTGTAAAATGGACATCCCAGGCATAAGCCAAACGTGTTTTCCATCAATCAAAGCCTCAAACAGATCATAATTGCATTCATATGTGTAAATAAAGCAGGAAAAATGCATGATTTTCTTCCAAAAAGGAGCAAACATATACGTGGGACCGCCTCATGAACATAAAATAGGACCCACACAGTTAATACATAGCATGTGCATATGATAGTACATTACATAGCATTGTAAAGCATACATTTTATCTCTAAACATGCAAATAGTCAAATGTATAGCAAAACATTGACGAAATTGAAAAGTGACCGGTCAAAGTGTTACCTGTAGCGTGAAGATCAATCCTACCGGAACAGTTTTTGCAGGAAAGTTGAAAAATCGACAAAAGACCCTTGCGAACAAGCAAAAATCGAGAGAAATCTGTGTGAGAGGGAGTTTGAAAGTGACAGATCTAGAAGCGGTGAGCCGCATATAAATCCCGATTTTGGCCGCAGATATATCTGCGGCTGGCCGCAGATCAATCTGCGGCTGGCCGCAGATCCATCCGCGGCTGGCCCTGATGGGTCCCACCTTGCTCCCTTGCAGCCATTTGACGTGTTAAGTAACGAGATGGGTGACCGGCGACGATACCCGGCCCCGACGAAACGATCGACCGGCGACGATAACCGGCGATCATGAGATGGATGTCCGGCGACGATAACCGGCTCCGACAAGATAACCAACCGGCGACGATAACCGGGGGTTACGCGATGGGTGACCGACGACGATACCCGGCCCCGACGAGACGATCGACCGGCGACGATAACCGGCGATCATGAGATGGATGTCCGGCGACGATAACCGGCTCCGACAGATAACCAACCGGCGACGATAACTGGGGGTTACGCGATGGGTGACCGGCGACGATACCCGGCCCCGACGAAACGATCGACCGGCGACGATAACCGGCGATCATGAGATGGATGTCCGGCGACGATAACCGGCTCCGACAAGATAACCAACCGGCGACGATAACCGGGGGTTACGAGATGGGTGACCGGCGACGATACCCGGCCCCGACGAGACGATCGACCGGCGACGATAACCGGCGATCATGAGATGGATGTCCGGCGACGATAACCGGCTCCGACAAGATAACCAACCGGCGACGATAACCGGGGGTTACGAGATGGGTGACCGGCGACGATACCCGGCCCCGAACGAGACGATAGATTGAAAGAGTGAACCCAAAGACTAACAAACACGGTCAAGGGGTTGATACATTGACACTCTTACGAATGTCTTGCATGCATTACATCTTATGTTGCATCATAAGCTATATGTGTGGCATCATGTATGTACTGTCATTCTTACGCACTGTCATTCATGCATCGAGTGTCTATTCTTTATCCTGTTCATTTCATTTATCATTTCATAAACATGATAAAGAGGGGCAGCTGTAGACACCCAATTTTTGCGTTTCCTTCTACTAACCATGACAGGAGGGCGAAATCGTCAATTGAACCGGCTTGCGGGAGCAAAGGAGCGGGCACAAGGGCGAGCGCCCGGCACCGCCGCAATGTTTTGGGCAACCCAAGTTTACGTGACAATAAAGCCGTCCTAGGCAGGCATTTCCGAATGAGGTGGCACGTCTCCCGGAAATTCCCGGACTGCAGAATACGAGCCTGTCAGCGAAAACCGACGTTGCGGCACGAAAATCGAGGCGTGGCACGAAAATCGAGAAAGTCAAGCTCGCCAGCCGCGGATAGATCTGCGGCCAAGTGGGTGCGCCAGCACGGAAACCAGGAAATCAGCACTACCGGCTGAGTGCGATGGGAGGCGCGCCAGCTGGCCAGCCGCAGATCCATCTGCGGCCAGCCGCAGATAGATCTGCGGCTGGCTTTGGCCAGCCTATTTAAGCCCAGCTTCGGGCAGCATACAGGAGGTTGAGCAATTTTTGGCGGAAGAAGAAGGAAATCAGCAGCCAAAGTTTTTAGCTCGGAAATAGAGGAGAAAAGAGCAAGAAATTCTTGCAACAATTGAGAGAAAAAAGAGAGGAAGTTCCTTTGTTGTTAGATTATATCAATACATCTCATATTTCAATCAAACACACAAGTTTCTACACAATTTTGGTATCATTTGCAAGGTGAAAATCTCATTATTTTTTGCAACTTCTATCATGTCATTTGGCTAAATTTAATTGCAATTTTCAAGAATATTGTTGAACAATCATGGATTAGGGATTATTGGTGAGGGTTTCCATTGGAATAAGATTCTTCCTAATAATCCGATGATATCTAATTGATGAAATTTCTAGCTTATTTATGGGTATATATTAGGCGTAGCTTGATTGATTGTATTTTTAGGATGTGTTAGGCAATCTACGTTGTTGTTATTGTAGTATTCATTTTGTGAGTATGTAGTAATCGTGGTTGTGAGCCTAGGAATGCGACCCCGTGGTCCAAATCCGATGATGGACGTTTTGATACATGTAATGGATGCAAGGTACTCGTTTTGTTGTAACATGTAATCGTTGGGCCTTAAAACGACGCTAGAGCGAGAATCGGGTTTAAGGCCCCGTAATAGTAAAATATGTGATTGTTGGCGTTAGGGGATATTTTGATGGCTTACATGCCCACGAATAGCCCCCTACGCGTTTGATATTTAGTTTGATTTGTAACACCCAACAAAAGGATTTCAAAGCCAAAACAATCAAGATTTTGCTAAGATTAATCAAAGTAGGATATTAGCATCACGAGGCTAAAAATTGGAAGTGCTAATGAAAGTCGATTCCTATTTTACGAGAAAGCCAAAAGGAAGTTGTTTCCAAATGTCACAAAAAAATGGTTTTATAAAGAGAAATAAACATTTTACTAAACCTTGATACATAGGGCGAAAGAGATTCTAGAAATTGCCTACCATTTATGAAAGCAACGTATAAATCTCGATTCCTATTTTGGCTAAGGTTTAACAAACTCGTGTTTTACCAAAACAAACACTTAATAAAAATCTCATAGCTTTTGTCAATTTAAAATCAAATCTTTCTCAATAAGAAAATAAGGCTTTCTCGTAAACACCGAAAAGACATTTCTAAGCACTCTCAAAACTAAAGCACTATTTTCCCTAAGAAATCCAAATGATTCTTTCATACAAACTCACCACAACATTCATTTAGGCACACACACACACACATGCACGCATATACGTTTCATGAATTAAAGGATAGGAAAAGCATCAAGATTGCGGTAACCGTGTTTCACGGAAGTCGAGGGGTGCCTAACACCTTCCCCTCACTTAAGCAAGCCCCCGAACTTTATGAATCTCGATTCGCAGACCAATTAATTCGGAGTCACATATGAGCCAGCGATTTGTAAAAAAACGAAAACTCGGATGAGTTGGTACATCCATTTCAAATATACCAACTGGCGACTCTGGTTAATTGGCTCATCATAAAAAACGATCTTTCAAAACCCCGTCGACCTCAATGCCGACCTTTTCCAAAAAAAAAATCATCTAAACCAAAAGGCTAAAATTGGAAAAGATTAAGAGAGAAAAAACCCGGCGTCGACATTCACCAGGCATGCGTCATACCGCACGACCAGGTTATCCCCACAAATTAATACAGAATGAATAACAACCTTTATGAGTATAATATCACTTACGAACATGAAAACAAATGATATTATATGTGAGTATGAAAGAAATGATATTCCCTACCTTTGTTAACTGGATGTTACTTTCTATGAAGTTTACTAACTTCGGATAATACTAGTATTCTCACAAATACTCACAATAGCCTAGCACACTAAGAGAACTTCAGAAATTTAGAGAGAGGGAGGAAGTATAAGCAATGAAGGTGTGAAAATTTCTTAAGCAAACTCTCCCTATTTATAGGAAAATCAAGGTGAGGGCATTTTGGTCTTTTTCCCATATTCTTTTAATATCATCCATCCATTTTTTCTTCCATTAATATCATCCATCCATTTTTTCTGTATTATTGTGTTAAATGTATTAATATCACAGATAGCATATACTCGCAATACTGACAACCAGATTATTCCCAGGAAAGAGGGGGCCTTCCATAAAAATGGCGCGCAATTAAATAACCCCTTTCCTTGACAGAATTTTTAGACATTGTCAATAATGCTAAAATATCCTATCAAATGATATAAGTTACAGTGTTGTGACAAATAGTAAAATATATTATGCAGATGCTAATTAACAATTATTGAATCAAGATACTATGCAATTGTTACTTTATCAATTATTGAATCAATAATATAAAACACTGTGCAACATCGTGAGCTACTGTGGAATACCGTGTGCTACTGTGGAATAACGCGTTTTACTGTTCTTTTTATCACCGGGTATTTTAACAGTTATCGGTTAAAGTTTTGCCGCCAATTTCTATCACTTTCTATATCCGACAGTTAACCCGTTGTGGGGCCCACTATCATTGACAATATTGTCATTTCGGCGCCGTCGTACGGTACCGAATATAATATTCCCCGACAAAAAGAATATTTCCCGACAAAAGGAATATTCCCCCCGACCATACTATTTATCAGATAATTTGCATATAACACCCTTAACTATCATTTATAACAATTAAGCACTTCACTATTTAGAAAAATAATCATAAAGAAAATAATAAATTTTTATTTCATAAATTCGGGGTCTTACAATCTCCCCTCCTTATAGGAAATTTCGTCCTCGAAATTGACGTACGTACCTGGCAATTCGAAAAGGTGAGGATACTTTGCTCTCATCTCGGATTCTAACTCCCAGGTCATTTCCTCAACATCATAGTTTCTCCATAAAACTTTAACTTGAGGTATAACCTTTGAGCGTAGAATCTGCTCCTTCTTATCCAAGACCTTGACAGGTATCTCTTCGTACGTCAAATCCTCTGCTATCTCGTCTGGTTCTAACTCAATAATGTGGTTTGGATCTTTCACATATTTACGTAGCATGGATATGTGAAAAACATTATGAAACACGAGACATGCTTGGCGGTAAGTAAGGCGAGTCTGTAGGCCACAGTTCCTACTCGATCGAGGATTTCAAATGGACCGATAAATCGAGGGTTAAGCTTTCCTCTCTTTCCGAATCGCGTAACACCTTTCCACGGAGCAACATGTAAAAATACATGATCTCCGACATTGAATTCCTCGTCTCTTCGATGAAGATCAGCATAACTCTTTTGTCGATCTTGAGCTGTTTGTATACGTTGCCGGATCATTTGGATCTTTTCCGTAGTCATACGTATCAACTCGGGACCCAACAATTTTGCCTCACCTACTTCATCCCAACATGCTGGAGATCGACACCTTCGTCCATACAACGCCTCGAAGGGAGCCATGCCTATACTTTCTTGATAACTGTTGTTGTAAGAGAATTCCACCAATGGCAAGTATTTGTCCCAACTTCCTTTGAAGTCTAGTACGCAGAGTCTTAATAGATCTTCGAGGGTTTGAATAGTCCTTTCCGATTGTCCGTCTATCTGGGGATGGTATGCAGAACTGAATCATAATTCAGTGCCCATAGCTTTTTGCAAGCTGACCCAAAATCGTGAAGTGAATCTAGGATCTCGATCAGAAACTATGGATACTGGCATGCCATGCAATCTCATAATCTCGCTAATATACAAATTAGCAAGACGCTCGAGTGAATAGTTTTCTCGTATAGGCAAGAAATGAGCAGACTTGGTCAATCTATCTATAATGACCCAAATTGCGTCTAAGCCTTGAGAAACTTTGGGAAGACCTGTCACAAAATCCATGTTGATGTGTTCCCACTTCCATTCTGGAATCTCAAGTGGTTGCAATGGACCCCTTGGTACTTGATGCTCCGCCTTGACACGTTGACAAGTTAAACATCTTGCGATAAACTCTGCAATTTCTCTCTTCATATTGTTCCACCAAAATGTATGTCGAAGATCACGATACATTTTGGTACTTCCAGGGTGGATTGCAAACGGTGTGTTGTGCGCCTCCATCATGATTTTGTATTTCAATTCAGGGTCGTTAGGAACACACAGTCTAGAGTTGATTCGCAATATTCCTTCTTCGTCGACTCTTGCTTCCGGAATAGCACCTTCTTGTACCTTCTTTTTCATATTCATCAACTCTGGGTCTGTAACTTGAGCAGCTTTAATTTTGTCGATTAAAGCTGGTTCTACTTGTATATATGCGATCTTCACGTGGGTTCCTGGAGTCTTTAACTCTATCTCCATCTTTTGTAAATCATCCAAAATAGGCCTTTGAGATGTCAATAACGCACTCGTGCTTGCATATGATCTTTTACTCAATGCGTCAGCTACTACGTTCGCCTTTCCAGGATGGTATTGGATGGTATGGTCGTAATCTTTCAACAGTTCGAGCCAACGCCGTTGTTGCATGTTGAGTTCCTTCTGGGTGAAGAAATATTTGAGACTTTTGTGGTCTGTATAGATCTCCACTTTCTCCCCATACAAGTAATGTCTCCAAATCTTCAACGCGAAAACAACTGCTGCCAACTCTAGATCATGAGTAGGATAATTCCTCTCATATTCCTTGAGTTGCCGAGACGCATAGGCTATAACCTTCCCATGTTGCATGAGAACACAACCTAGTCCTTTGTTTGAAGCGTCGCTGTAGATGATAAATCCTTCCGATCCTGAAGGTATTGCCAATACAGGTGCTGAAATGAGCCTTCTTTTGAGTTCTTGAAAACTCTTCTCGCATTCTTCGCTCCATTTGAATATTGTGCTTTTCTGAGTCAGTTGAGTTAATGGAATGGCTATTCGAGAAAATCCTTCTACGAATCTCCGATAATAACCAGCTAGACCCAGAAAGCTTCGTACTTTGGTTACTGACTTGGGTTGTTCCCAATTTGATACTGCTTCAATCTTCGCCGGGTCAACCGAGATTCCTTCTTTAGAAACCAAGTGACCAAGGAATGCAACTTCCTCAAGCCAGAATTCACATTTCTTCAACTTAGCATATAACTTGTTTTCACGAAGTTTTTGGAGTATCAGCCTCAAGTGTTGCTCATGATCTTCACGACTTTTAGAATATATGAGAATGTCATCAATGAAGACAACCACGAAATGATCCAAATATTCTTTGAATATCCGGTTCATCATATCCATGAAAGCAGCAGGAGCATTAGTCAATCCAAAAGACATGACTAGGAATTCATAATGCCCGTACCGAGTTCTAAAGGCAGTCTTTGGAATGTCATCAGCTTTAACTTTCAACTGATAATATCCAGAACGAAGATCGATCTTTGAAAAGAATTGAGCACCTTGTAACTGGTCAAACAGGTCATCAATGCGAGGTAACGGGTACCTATTTTTGATGGTGACATGGTTTAACTCCCGATAGTCAATGCAAAGTCTCATACTCCCGTCTTTCTTCTTTACGAATAAAACAGGAGCACCCCAAGGCGATGTACTCGGACGTATGAAACCGCTGTCTAACAACTCCTGTAGTTGGACCTTTAACTCTTGAAGTTCAATAGGGGCCATTCGATATGGGGTTTTGGAAATAGGTTTCGTACCGGGTTCAAGGTCGATACAAAATTCAATTTCACGGTCTGGGGGTAGGCCAGGAAGTTCTTCGGGAAATACGTCAGGGAACTCATTAACAACAGAAATATTTTTCAAATCTGACGTACTTTTATTTAAATCCGTTACATGGGCTAAGAAGGCTTGACATCCGTTTTTCAATAAACGAATGGCTTTGTGACTAGAAATGATGGTTATTGATTTCAATGGTTTGGTCGCTTGAATTCGCATAATAGGTTGATTAGGAATATGAAAACTAATAACCTTACGAAAGCAATCAATTTTAGCATGATGAACAGTTAACCAATCAATTCCTAATATCACATCAAATTCATGCATGTTCAAGGAAATAAGATCAACAGGTAATGTGAGGGTGCCGATTTGAACAAAGCAAGATTTATAGACCGTAGATGTAACGAATGTTTGCGCTAATGGTGTTTCGACAGATAAGTCAAAATCTAATTTTTCAGGAGTCAAATTCAGGCGTTTAGCACATGTTGGTGAAATAAAAGAATGGGTAGAACCAGTATCTAATAAGGCATAGACTTCGTAAGAGTTAATAAGTAGTTTACCCGTTATAACCTCGTTCGAATTCTGCGCTTTTTGTGACGTAACAACAAAAGCTCTCCCCTGGACCACAGACTTTGACTTATCCGTGACCGCCTTCGGTGTCATCATCGCAGCTGGACTTGACTTCGCTGCATGACAAAAGCGAGCTATATGGCCTTCCTTTCCACAATTATAACATACTTGGGATGGCGATTGTGTACAATTTGGACTGATGTGTCCTTCCTTCCCACACCTGAAACATCTAACTGGTGGTCGTTCTCCTTCCTTCGAAACTGGTACTGGTGATGGTGTTGACGTTGGTGCCTTTCCATGGTTGTTGTTGAATCTCCTCTTCTTGGAATTGTTGCCACTTGACTCACTCCTTCTGTTATCCGGGTCAGGATTACCACCAAAGTGGTTACCATTTCCGGTGTTGTGATTCCCTCCTCGCTGATTATCATTATTTCGATAATTGCTGCCACCATTACGATTATTACCGTGATTTTGCTCTCGTGGTTGGGTGTTGCTTCCTGGTTGTAGTAGTCCTCTTTCCTGCTCCACTACTTGAGCCCTATCCACAGCATCTGCGTATATACAAATTTTATGAGAAACGAGATATTGGCGAATCTCTGGTTTCAAACCTCGTAGGAACATTTGTGTCATCCGTTTCTCAGTGTCCACCAAATGGGATGCAAAACGTGATAGCTCGGCGAACTTGGCTTCGTACTGTGACACCGTCATGTTGTTCTGTTCCAGTTTGATGAATTCTACCTCCTTCATATGACGAATACTTTCCGGGAAATACTTCTTATTAAATAATTCCTGGAACTGGACCCAAGACATCTCAAGTGCCGAGCGATGGGTACGTTTCACAGATTCCCACCAATGATCTGCTTCTCCTCGCAACATGAAGGTGGCAAAAGGAACCTTTTGGTCGTCCGTGCAACGCAGTACATCAAATATCTTCGTTAATTGTTTAAGCCACGACTCTGCCTTGAGTGGATCTGGCTTGCCGAAAAATTCAGGTGGTCCCAATTCTTTGAACTGCTTGGCAGTGACCATCCGTACATTATCAGCGTTTCTGCCAGTATTGTAGACAAGAGCTCTTCTCGCCTGGTTCTGCATGTATTGCATGAAGTTCCTAAAAAATTCATCATTCATCCGATTGTTAGCATTATGATTAGCATCATGGTGTTCTGAGTTTGCACCCGTATTATTTGTGGCTTCCTGGTTTTCAGCCACAATAGTCTCATAGTGAATCTCTTGGTTTTCAGATGCCATTCTGAAATGTGATCACAAAATAAAGATTAGTTAAAGAAATAAACATGCAACATCTTATCCCTATAACCAAACCAATTACTTAAATAACAAAAATAGCTTAGGTAGGACACACTAGCGAAGGATTTTACTCGTCTCTCTCCTCCTAGCTCTAATCCCAGATCTCTACCAGAGATCATATCCCTAAGCTCTGATACCAACTGTGACGCCCCCAAAATAGGTCCACACAACCCATTCTGAGTCGCCAATAACTTTCTACAAAATACAAATACAAATACGAATTTTCCCATTTACAACTAATATTGGTCGTGCAAAATACGACCACACACATATTGTGACTTTCCATACAAATATCGTACCATATGGTATCACAGTATCCAAACCCAAATTATTACAATGCCGTAAAAAGACGACAACACATGTTTTAAGTCTCCAATACAATCATTATTAAGCTATGCCATAACTTGATAAGGACAACCACTAACTCGGACCATCACTCCACTCCCCGGCTAGTCCCAGCTACATTTTCCTTTCCTGAGAAGAACAATGGGACAAAACTGAAAAGGGTGAGCTTAAATAGCCCAGTAAGAAATATCATGACTAAGATAATGAAGAATAAAAATTATCTTTAGTCTTCAACAATAATAAATCAGAGATTTAAAGATATTATAATTGTTCAACAACAACAATTGCAGCGGAACAAACAATCCATTTGAAGAGTCAAGTAGATTATAATATCTACCATCTTCTATAAATTAAAGGATCACCACCAATATTTTTATCCCTGTAACACCAATCAACAATTCCTGTTTATGAACATCCAAATCAACAGTTTTATATTCAACAGCCTCTCTTTGCACTACGTGCCAAAGATATTTATTTGTAACATCACCGGTCATGATCATGCCAAACGCCAGTTCATCTTTACACTACGGCCAAAGAGAAACTTTCACCATACGCCTTTGTTTGTAACACAAAAAGTCATGATTATACCAATACACAGTTTGGTCAAAATCATGTCACGCCAGTTCATCTTTGCACTACGGGCCAAAGAGAACTATCACCACAACAATTTAAGTATGAGGATGAGGATGATGACAATGATACAGTGAGATTAAGGATAAGAAAAACTTTATAATTTAATCAGTATCAAAGATTGACCAAATTGCCAACACGATAACTAAATTGTGGAGTCAAATTCAAGAATGATATTCAAGAAATTATTTCATGCTTCAACTATAACGTATAAAATGAAATAGAAAGATTCAAGTGAAAAGATATTAGATGAAGCACAAACTATTAAGGATATTCTACTAATTTTCAGGGATTTTCTCCATTTAAAAATAAGGTTTTGGAAACAAACAAAGATTTCTTATCATAAATGGAGAAATGTGAAAGAAAAAGATATCCCTTAAAGAGTACAAAAGAAATGATACGTTATACGAGTATAACAGAATATATGAAAACTGCAAATGGATTTTCACCCGTCATGCGATAATTCGCGTAGACAGATTATTTCCACCACAGACTAATAAGTAATGAATACGACGGGTTATTCACCAGGTATGCGTCAATCCGCACGAACAGGTTATACCCACAGATTAATAAGGAATGAATACAGAAGGGTATTCACCAGGTACGACACTCGTACTTACAGGTTATTCCCATAGAATAATAAGGGTTGAATACAAAAGGATATTCACCAGGCATGCGTCATACCGCACGGCCAGGTTATCCCCACAAATTAATACAGAATGAATAACAACCTTTATGAGTATAATATCACTTACGAACATGAAAACAAATGATATTATATGTGAGTATGAAAGAAATGATATTCCCTACCTTTGTTAACTGGATGTTACTTTCTATGAAGTTTACTAACTTCGGATAATACTAGTATTCTCACAAATACTCACAATAGCCTAGCACACTAAGAGAACTTCAGAAATTTATAGAGAGGGAGGAAGTATAAGCAATGAAGGTGTGAAAATTTCTTAAGCAAACTCTCCCTATTTATAGGAAAATCAAGGTGAGGGCATTTTGGTCTTTTTCCCATATTCTTTTAATATCATCCATCCATTTTTTCTTCCATTAATATCATCCATCCATTTTTCTGTATTATTGTGTTAAATGTATTAATATCACAGATAGCATATACTCGCAATACTGACAACCAGATTATTCCCAGGAAAGAGGGGGCCTTCCATAAAAATGGCGCGCAATTAAATAACCCCTTTCCTTGACAGAATTTTTAGACATTGTCAATAATGCTAAAATATCCTATCAAATGATATAAGTTACAGTGTTGTGACAAATAGTAAAATATATTATGCAGATGCTAATTAACAATTATTGAATCAAGATACTATGCAATTGTTACTTTATCAATTATTGAATCAATAATATAAAACACTGTGCAACATCGTGAGCTACTGTGGAATACCGTGTGCTACTGTGGAATAACGCGTTTTACTGTTCTTTTTATCACCGGGTATTTTAACAGTTATCGGTTAAAGTTTTGCCGCCAATTTCTATCACTTTCTATATCCGACAGTTAACCCGTTGTGGGGCCCACTATCATTGACAATATTGCCATTTCGGCGCCGTCGTACGGTACCGAATATAATATTCCCCGACAAAAAGAATATTTCCCGACAAAAGGAATATTCCCCGACATACTATTTATCAGATAATTTGCATATAACACCCTTAACTATCATTTATAACAATTAAGCACTTCACTATTTAGAAAAATAATCATAAAGAAAATAATAAATTTTTATTTCATAAATTCGGGGTCTTACATAACTGGTGGTCGTTCCTCTTCCCTCGAAACTGGTACTGGTGTTGCTGCTGATGCTGGTACATTTCCCTGGTTATTGTTGAATTTTCTCTTCTTGGAATTGTTGCCGCTTGACTCACTCTTCCTGTTATATGGGTCAGGATTACCACCGAAGTGGTTACCATTTCCGTTGTTGTGATTCCCTCCTCGCTGATTATCATTATTTCGATAATTACTACCGCCATTACGATTATTACCGTGATTTTGCTCTGGTGGTTGGGTGTTGCTTCTTGGTTGTAGTAGTCCTCTTTCCTGCTCCACTACTTGAGCCCTATCCACAGCATCTGCGTATATACAAATTTTATGAGAAACGAGATACTGACGAATTTCTGGTTTCAAACCTCGTAGGAACATTCGTGTCATCCGATTCTCAGTGTCCACCAAATGGGATGCAAAACGCGACAGCTCGGCAAACTTGGCTTCGTACTGCGACACCGTCATGTTGTTCTGTTCCAGTTTGATGAATTCCACCTCTTTCATATGGCGAATACTTTCCGGGAAATACTTCTCGTTAAATAATTCCCTGGAACTCGACCCAAGACATCTCGAGTAGTGCCGAGTGATGGGTACGTTTTACAGATTCCCACCAATGATCCGCTTCTCCTCGCAATATAAAGGTGGCAAAAGGAACCTTTTGGTCGTTCGTGCAGCGCAGTACATCAAATATCTTTGTTAATTGTTTAAGCCACGACTCTGCCTTGAGTGGATCTGGTTTGCCGAAAAATTCAGGTGGTCCCAATTCTTTGAACTGCTTGGCAGTAACCATCCGTACATTATCAGCGTTTCTGCCAGTATTGTAGACAGGAGCTCTTCTCGCCTGGTTCTGCATGTATTGCATGAAGTTCCTAAACATTTCATCATTCATCCGGTTGTTAGCATCATGATTAACATCATGATATTCTAAGTTTGCACCCGTATTATTTGTGGCTTCCTGATTTTCAGCCACAATGGTCTCATAGTGAATCTCTTGGTTTTCAGATGCCATTCTGAAAAGTGATCACAAAACAAAGAGTAGTTAAAGAAATAGACATGCAACATCTTGTCCCTATAACCAAACCAATTACTAAAAAAAACAAAATAGCTTAGGTAGGACACACTAGCGAAGGATTTTACTCGTCTCTCCCATCCTAGTTCTAATCCCAGATCTCTTCCAGAGATCATATCCCTAAGCTCTGATACCAACTGTGACGCCCCCAAAATAGGTCCATGCAACTCATTTTGAGTCGCCAGTAACATTCCATAAAATACAAATACAAATATGAATTTTCCCATTTACAACTAATAAGTGTTGTGCAAAATACGACAACACAATACAAATACATCTTAAATTCTCAATACACTTATTGCCACACTAATAGTAAGGTATTGAGACACTTCTAATATCTCGGACCATCACTCCATTCCCCGGCTAGTCCCCGCTACACTCTCTTTTCCTGAGGAGAACAATGGAACAAAAAGGAAAAGGGTGAGCACAAATAGCCCAGTAAGAAATATCATGACTAAGATAATGAAGAATAAAAATTATCTTTAGTCTTCAACAATAATAAATCAGAGAATTAAAGATATTATAATTGTTCAACAACAACTGCAGCGGAACGAACAATCCATTAGAAGAGTCAAGTAGATTATAATATCTACCATCTTTTAGAAGTTAAAGGATCACCACCAATATTTTATCCCTGTAACACCAATCAACAATCCCTGTTTATGAACATCCAAATCAACAGTTTATATTCAACAGCCTCTCTTTGCACTATGTGCCAAAGATATTTATTTGTAACACCAAACAACAATTTCAACAGCCTCTCTTTGCACTACGTGCCAAAGATATTTATTTGTAACACCAAACAAAAATTTCAACAGCCTCTCTTTGCACTACGTGTCAAAGATATTTATTTGTAACACCATCGGTCATGATCATGCCAAACGCCAGTTCATCTTTGCACTACGGGCCAAAGAGAACTTTCACCATACGCCTTTGTTTGTAACACCAAAAGTCATGATAATACCAATACACAGTTTGGTCAAAATCATGTCACGCCAGTTCATCTTTGCACTACGGCCTAAAGAGAACTATCACCACAATTTAAGTATGAGGATGAGGATGATGACAATGATACAGTGAGATCAAGGATAAGAAAAGCTTTATAATTTAATCAGTATCAAAGATTGACCAAATTGCCAACACGATGACCAAATTGTGGAGTCAAATTCAAGAATGATATTCAAGAAATTATTTCATGCTTCAACTATAACGTATAAAATGAAATAGAAAGATTCAAGTGAAAAGATATTAGATGAAACACAAACTATTAAGGATATTCTACTAATTTTCAGGGATTTTCTCCATTTAAAAATAAGGTTTTGGAAACAAACAAAGATTTCTTATCATAAATGGAGAAATGTGAAAGAAAAAGATATCCCTTAAAGAGTACAAAAGAAATGATACGTTATACGAGTATAACAGAATATATGAAACTGCAAATGGATTTTCACCCGTCATGCGATAATTCGCGTAGACAGATTATTTCCACCACAGACTAATAAGTAATGAATACGACGGGTTATTCACCAGGTATGCGTCAATCCGCACGAACAGGTTATACCCACAGATTAATAAGGAATGAATACAGAAGGGTATTCACCAGGTACGACACTCGTACTTACAGGTTATTCCCATAGAATAATAAGGGTTGAATACAAAAGGATATTCACCAGGCATGCGTCATACCGCACGGCCAGGTTATCCCCACAAATTAATACAGAATGAATAACAACCTTTATGAGTATAATATCACTTACGAACATGAAAACAAATGATATTATATGTGAGTATGAAAGAAATGATATTCCCTACCTTAGTTAACAAGTGACTGAATGTTACTTTCTATGAAGTTTACTAACTTCGGATAATACTAGTATTCTCACAAATACTCACAATAGCCTAGCACACTAAGAGAACTCAAGAAATTTAGAGAGAGAGGAAGTATAAGCAATGAAGGTGTGAAAATTTCTTAAGCAAACCCTCCCTATTTATAGGAAAATCAAGGTGAGGGCATTATAGTCTTTTCCCTAAATTTTCTTGGTTTATTACTCTTATACCCTTGGCATATTCTTTTAATATACTTTATGCCATAGTATATTCTTAGAATATGCTTTCACTTAGGTTTTTAACCTTAAGGTAAAATAAAAACTAAATTAACTATTTACTGACGGTAATTACTATTGACTGACATGTGGGTCCCACGGAAAAATAAAATCTGAAGAAATTATTCTACAAAAATAATTTGTGGGTCCCACCGGTCAAATAGTTATGGGTCCCACGGAATAAGGTGTGGGTCCCACAGAAAAATAAGTTAACTTACAACAAACGCTTCACGTATTTTTAATCAACACTATTTTAGACTTATAATATCGACAACCAGATCATTCCCAGGAAAAGGGGGCCTTCCGTATAAACGGCGCGCAATTAAATAACCTTTTTCCTTGACAGAATTTCTAGACATTGTCAATAATGCTAAATATCATATCAAATAATATGAGTTACAGTGTCATGACAAAATAATGAAAAAGTATTATGCAGATGAAACTGTAACAATTATTGAATCAAAATATTGTGCAATAGCTTCTTTATCAATTATTGAATCAATAATATAAAATACTGTGCAACACCGTGTGCTTGTAAAATACCGCGTACTACTGTGGAATAACGCGTTTTACTGTTCTTTTTATTACCGGGTATTTCAACAGTTGCATGTGATAATACTGTTGACAAATACTGTCGTTTTCAGTATCCAATAATGGGGCCCACTATCGTTGACAATATTGCCATTTCGGCGCCGTCATACGATACCGAATATAATATTCTCCGACAAAAAGAATATTCCCCGACTTACTAGTTTGACTTTTTGTATAAATAAATAGTATATTCGTATGAATAGTACTTTCGTATTTATACCGTATAATTTTCGTATCCAGCTTATATAAACGTTATAACGTAATTCAAAGATCGAAGAAAATGTAAAAGCGTTTTAGCGTGAATAGTACCCCGTGAATAGTGATTTAGCGTTATTACTAGACATCTCAATTGTCACATTTCACTAGTAACTTTGTCATTATCGATTTAACACCTTTCTATTTAAAATAATAATAAGAAGAAAATTAAATTCTATTTATTAAAATTTTCGGGGTCTTACAAAAAATATTTACTATTTTAAAATTTTAATTGTTAAGTCACTCGACTACTGACTTCACTCCTCTCTCGGTCTCTGCCCTAATCCCTAAATTGTCTTTTGCTTAACAGCTAGCTCCATAGGATCAGTGCAACTTAACTCAATAATGAGGTTTGTCATTACTTTGTGCATGGCACCGTGCCTTTGTACTGCAGTCATCCAAATGTGAAAGTAATATGCCATCAAGCCAATTATATTTGATGTAATAAGCATTTACTTTGTAATCTTATTCAAATATTAATAATAGAATAAAAGGCATATTTTATCAATGTTAATTGGTTGAATTAATAAATGTGATGAACCCATAGTTTTCGAGCAATGCTTTTAGAATCATGATGAGATCATGCTAGTGAGATCTAAATTCAAGAAAGCTCAAAACTAAAATGTTCCTAATCGTTGGATCACTAATATTGGGATTACTGATCCGGATAGATTAGTACATACTATGCTTGATCT
Source organism: Aralia elata (assembly GCA_034770075.1). NCBI lineage: Eukaryota > Viridiplantae > Streptophyta > Magnoliopsida > Apiales > Araliaceae > Aralia > Aralia elata. The sequence continues at coordinate 95,025,024 of CM068384.1, read as the reverse complement.
TTAGAAGATGATGATTGATCTCATAATCATTTGTATGGAGACACTAAAGCAAGTATGTAAGTGCTTATTGGAGAATAAGTTCACTGAACGTGACTCGCTTAAAGAACCCTAATGGAGTTTTATTCACCTGTAAATAGGGAAGTCCTTAAGTGATAGTTGTACAAGTGATCCTTGGACTTGAGATCATCATAGTACCTTGTGTATGTTAAGTTACACTTTGTCATATTCCTTAATACCTTAGGGTATGTCATAGGGTATGTACGGGTATAATAAAGTATACACGGAGGTAGGTGAATGATCGACAAAGGATCTACCACTTCTAATAAAGGGAGAGAATGTCCTATGCGATTTGATAAATGACAACTCAGAAATCTCTGGCCAGGGTTGAATGAAAATTAGAAAGGAGTTTCTAATTTACATTAATCGGAGTTGTGCATTTTTAAATCGAAATGCATATGATTAAATAAAATAAGACTTGTCAGTAAATCCATGTCTTATATTTAATCGGGACATTTTGTGGTAGAAGGATTGAATTGTACGGTAACTACTGCTGAATAAGTTCTATGTGATTAAACGTTGATTTCATATTATACGGATAGTCATGATACATTATCGTAAGGTGTCCCTCATGATGTAGAATAAATATTATTTATTTATATATGAATTAAAGGAGTTTAATTCATTATAAATAATATTAGAATAGTTCTAATTTATTTATTCTACGACCGACATAATATTGAACCTAAAGGGTCACTACGCAAAAAGAATAATATTATATTAGAAACAATTAGCTTAATGATAATAAATTGAGTATTTAATTTATTAGTTGAATAAATTGAAATGCTTAATATTTATAATGATATATTTGGAGAAATATTGAATTATAAATTAATGAGAGAAATCTTATTATTATTATTATTATTATTATTATTATTATTATTATTTAATTCTTAATTAGATTGAGAATTAAATGAAATGCAAATGCAAATTAAATAAAATACAAATGCAAATTAAAGATTGGAAGAATACTTGCTTAATGTTGATTAAACAAGTAACATGTGTTAATTGCATACATATATAACATGTGGGTTAGGAGGAATATGTATACTTACATTTTGTGTAAGTATACTATACTTGCAAGTATCCTATATTGATTAGGGTTTCCTAATTAACCTACTTGAATGAACTAGCCTCCATCTTAAGAGTTAAGAGAAAATTTAAGAATACATGAAAAATAGATATGATCTAAGTGTTCTTGAATAATAGTTCTTGTTGTTCTAATTATTCTTAAGAGTTAGGAATAAAAGAATTAATTGGATTAACCATCCAAGATTTCTAGGAAATCAAATATTGTTCCTTGTATAATTGTTCTTGGTAGATTACCTTTAGAGTGCTACATACACTTTGTAGCTTAAGTTTGATCCAAGGATTGAAGATTGGAGGAGCTTGAAGAAATCAAGAGAGGAGTAGATCTTGTAGTGGTTCAAGAGTTGAATCTTCAAATGTATTATTTCTTGTTATTCCTCTTCAATTAATAGTTATGCATAAAGTAATTCATGGGTAAGTTGCAAAAATTTTAATTTTCATTTTCCGTTTTGTATTTCAATATGATTGTGATTTTGTAAACTTACAAAATGCACCTGGTAACAGGGGTAACTTTGATGATGATGTGGGAAGAGAAACATGCCTGATGTCCAGTTAAACTCTTCTTCAAGAACTTGTAAACAGTACCGGCGGTAGCTTAATGAACTAAAAGTTCTTATGCATGGGATTCATCACCAATTTACCAGTCATTCCAATTTTGGATCAATCCCATGTTTCATTTTGACCCTCCAAATGGAGTAGGATTCGTTCTTTATTCGTTATTTTTAATTGCTGGTCCAGCTGCATGCCATAATATTAATATGACTTTATGACATTAATTAGACTTTGTCCCATGGCCTATGGGTTATGTACTTGTATAATGTTAATTTGAAATTATTAAATAAGCTAAAGAATTATTATAGTTGTGGATTGTGAAATTTAAAATGAAATTTTTTATTTAGTGAAAATAGTTTATATCTGTGTTATATATCGAATAACTGAATATTATAATTCGGTTATTCAGGTTTCAGTTATTCGGTTAGTATAAATTTCAAATATATGTTTGGATAATAGAATTGTCTGAAATTCGGTATTCGGTTATAACCGAATAGACAATTATTCGGTTCGGTTAATTACTGAATACTCACCTCTAATGGCAGAAAGTATACATTGTGATTAAAATAAGAGTTATCTCATTTTGCACATTATATCATATACTTCAAAACATGACACTTTGCATCCCGTACTTTTAGCGGACTGACACATAACACCCTTCGACTCAAAATTCGTTGCTAATAGTGACGGGATTAGTGTTTAAAAGTGACGAATTTTGACTTTTAGTAATGGATTTTAGGTCGGAGGGTGTTATGTGTCGGTTCGCTAAAAATGCGGGATGCAAAGTGTCATGCTTTAAAGTATAGGATGCAATGCAAAATGGGATAAACTTGGGGGATGCAAAGTGTATTTAACTCTTAAAATAACAATAATACTCCATTCGTCCCCAAAAGGATGATTAAATGTATAATTTTTTTCTCCAAAAGGATGAGATAAAGTACATAAAGTGAATGGTAAATATGTCATTTAGTGGATTTCATTAGTGTAAAAAAATAAAAGCACTCGTTACTTTATATAATCAACAATCCTTTCACACAAGTGCCCACTACTAGTAATTATTATAATATAAAACAAAGAAGTAACTAACACTAGTTAGTAACAAATAACACACTACAAATACACACTCCATCTATAAATACATGTTGAAGTATTTTGAAGCCTATCCAAGTGAATATGGGAGTACTACTAGTAGCTTCAGTTGTAATCTCAGTTGTTTTGGTTACAATTGTGAGCTTGACAAACAAATTAGTGAATAGGCTATGGGTAAGGCCAAAAAAGATAGAGAAGTACCTGAGAGAGCTAGGGTTTAGTGGCAATCCGTACAAGTTTTTGCACGGCGATATGAAAGAGTTCTCAAGGATATCAGAGGCAGCAATGTCGAAACCCATGGACTTCTCCCATGATGTTGGAGCCCGGGTTCTACCATATCACCATCATTTAGTCAAGAAATATGGTATGTTGGTGGTCATCATATCATTATGTTTTTTATTTTATTTTATTCTATTTTATTTTCCTAAGTCCATCTGTCATTCGTCTTTCAGACTTGAATTCCATTTTTAACGAATTTAGCGATGCCTTTCCTGAAGAACATTTTGGTTTCTTTCCTAAAATTGGAGACTTTCGTCAATGAATTGGCTAATTCATAAGAAATACTCCCTCCGTTCCAAATTAATTGCTTAGTTTTGACTTTTTAAAGTCAAATTGACCATTTTTGAAACTAATCTTTTTACTATTTTTGCTAAAATATAGGTGAAGAGATTATAACCAAAAGAAAGTATATACAATTTATTACTAACCCCAATTTTTATAATTTTAAAAATATATTTATATATTCTTAATTATTAATTCTAAAAATAATCAATTTGACTTAAAAAAGTTAAAACTGAGCAATTAATTTGAGAGGGAGGGAGTAGTTAAATTTATATAACACAGAGTTACACTGCTGGATAACAAAGGCCATCAATAGCCAATGAAATCTTATTCTATGCTATGCAATTTGTTCCTATCAATTAACCAATAAAATGAAATACCAAAGTCTTAACTTTACCCAATCGAAATCAAAGATCCTCTATACTTCCATACGTTTCTAGACTCAATAAAATGAGAGTTTAACTTCTATAACTTAGGCAAAAACAGTCATATTATGAATTCAATTAGAGTGAAGTTGTCACACCATATATCATCATAAATTTTTTTAACTTTTATTACATTGGTTATAACAAATGTTGTATTTGTGTTGGCTCACAATTAGTGCAGTAAAGTTAAAATACAACATTTACTATAACATATGTAGCAAAAAGTTAACAAACTTAATAATAGTATGCGGTGAGACAACTTCACACACCCTTAACCTGATCGTCATCTGATGCTTCAGGTTTGGCTAGTTCACTTCTAATAGATGTCATTTAAATTTAGTTATAAAGTTGATAGATTTTCCTATAATGAATGGTTATTTAATTACAATTGGTATTTCCAACTTTTAGGTAACAACTCATTTATGTGGTTTGGAGCGAAACCAAGGTTAAATATCATGGATCCAGTGCTAGTCAAGGAGATTTTGTCTAAGCCTGATGAATTTCATAAAGTATACCCAGATCCAGTTGCTGACCTGGTTGTTGGAGGGCTATCTACTGCTCACGGTGAAAAGTGGCCAAGACATAGGAAGATAATCAACCAAGCTTTTAATCTTGAGAAGCTAAAGGTAAATATTACTCCTTTTGACCCATAGGTCAAAAAAGATAACTCAAGTATAAAAAACAAATTATCTTGTAAAAGATGGCTCCAAAAATTAAAAAAATAAATAAAAAATTGTCCTATAAAAGATTGTTTAAGTACACTAAAATAATGTTACACAAAGACCACCCTGTCCTTAAAAATATTTAGGTGGGGTCCACAAAATTTAAAGAAGAAAAACATTTCATAGTGAGTAATATTTTCAATTCCACTAAAATAAAATTTATTTGATACTCTGTCATCTACGTGAGAAGTGTAACTTAGTCTCTTTTCCGAGCCGGGGTGTATTAATCAAGATTCAACAATGTAATAATGAGAAATTTGAGTTACATCTTAAACAAATTTTATATATTACATTTTTTGTTGTGTATTGCACTGACATACTAATTAAACTTAATGGCTATTTTTACCATCATTCTTTATGTGTGTCTAGGGAACATTACCAGAAATTTATTTGAGTACTACCAATATGATCAGCACTTGGAAAACATTAGTCTCAACTACGGGAACAACTGAAGTTGATGCATGGCCTTATATTGAAAATTTGGCCCGTGATATGATTTCTCGAGCAGCATTTGGCAGTAATTTTGAAGAAGGAAGAAGGATATTTCAACTCCATGAAAAACAAGCTGATCTTGCGTTCCAATTTATGGGTACTAGTTATATTCCATGGGCGAGGTAATAATAAATCATACTGTCTCGTTCTTACAAATACTTCAATAAACTTTAATTTTGCGCAATGTTTAAGAAATTTTTAATTTTTTGATTTCAGAATTGACCCCTATAAACTTTGTGGTCGATAGTACTCCAAAAATATGAACTATAAACATTTTAGTTAGTAACAGGACCCACTATATATAGAAATGGTAAAAGATACTCATTTAACTTCACAAAAAAAGTTACCAAAAAACAAGTGTTTTACTTTTTATTTTTGAGATTTACTAAAAATGAATGTGTTACAATATATGTGGAACATAGAGTATACTTTCCCATTAGGCTACCATTTAGCTCTCGTAGATTTTTTTTCTCACAATGAAAGTCTATTTTACAGTTCCGTTATTAGGCTACCATTTAGCTTTCATACACTTGTTGTCCCACAATGAGAATATTTTATAGTTTCGTTATTATTATATTATTATATATCTGTGCTAACAATGATTGATCCAACTGCAGGCAGTTTAAAATTAAAGCAAACAGGAAAATGAAAAGATTAAATGGAGAAATGATAGATCAACTAAGTGGGATCATCAAGAAAAGGGAGAAGGCACTAAAAGTGGGACAAAAAATTAACAAGAATGACTTGTTGAGTGTATTAATGGAAGCCACTCGCAAAGAGACACAAGAAGAAGGAACAGGAATGACAATGGAAGAAGTAATAGATGAGTGCAAGGTGTTTTACTCTGCTGGAGCAGATTCAACCGCACGTTTACGTGTATGGACAATGATATTATTGAGCAAACATACAGACTGGCAAGCTCGTGCAAGAGAGGAGGTTTTGCAGCTTTTGGGCAGTAAAAAAGAATTTGATTTTGAATTGCTCAACCACCTAAAAATTGTAAGAATCTTTCGAGAACTTCATATTTGTTAACAAGTTTATTTTTTAAATGTCATATTTTGTCTTTATATTTCACTTGCAGAGGACAAACCATAAGAGCAAATCGAATGGGGTGCTAAACTTAGTTCTATAGTCAAATTATAGCACCAATTGGCAAAAACACAAATCCAATGGGGTGTTATACTTAATTCTAAAATGGCAAAATGCTATACTTGGTTCTATATTTAGAACCAAGTCATCCTTGATAACAAATTATAACACTTTACCAGAAAATCAAATATTGGACATACCTTATAGCACTTTTTGGTGCTAATATGGAACCAACCACTGGAGACTGAGTTCTATTTTAGCACCAAAAAACACTTTTTGGTGCCAAAATATAGCAATGACTATAGCCATTTTGAAACTTGCATTGGATTTGCTCTAAGAAGCCAAAGCAAAAAAGAGCTAAAATTTCTTTAGGGTATCTACAAAAGGAAAATTCTAAGCCGGCCAATTTTTTATTTTTTATTTTTTTATTTTTTATTTTTTATTTTTTATTTTTACCTCAATGCATAAAAAGCTTTAATGAATTGTACGGTCCAATTCTATAAAGATTTTCAACATTTTTTTTGGGGTGGGGATGTGGGTGGGAAATTAGGGCACTCTAGCATTTTTGTCTATAAAAATTGGATCCTGATTTGAGGTCGTCTAAAATGATCAACTCATTTGTGCAGTTTATCTACAAGTTGCAATAATATAGTGGGAGATATATATCAAATGACGTTATTCATATATTATATAATTGCAATTCTCTAATAAATAGACTAATACAATTTGTTTATATAGATTGTAAAAATAGATTGTCCATTTTGAACTGTCTAGAATCATGATTCATAAAAGCTGATTCATAAAGTTTTGATTTCTCAAAGTAGACCGAAGGCCTTTGGCCCGAATGGTATTAATTACTCAACCCATGATAACCATGAGGTTGGGGGATCGAGGTGCGTGAGTGTGTTTAAATTTCGGTCTAAATTAACTATAAAAAGAAAGTGACATTGCTTAGAGGGCCTTGTTGAGTTTTTTACTTTTAAGTTCAAAAATGCAAATACCCAACATCCAAAAGCGTAGAAAAGATTCAATATTTCTTATTAATACACTTTTCTTGTTTGCAGGTAACCATGATATTGTATGAGGTGCTTAGGCTTTATCCACCAGCAGGTATGCTTCTTCGAGCTACTTCCAAGAAGATAAAACTAGGAAATGTGACAATACCGGCATTTGTTCACTTGACATTGCCAGTCATTTTTCACAATCATGACGCTGAAATTTGGGGGGAAGATGCAAAAGAGTTTAATCCACAAAGGTTTTCTGAAGGAATTTCCAATGCGACAAAGGGTTCACCCATTTTCATTCCATTCAGTTGGGGTCCTAGAACATGCATTGGCCAACACTTTGCAATGATAGAAGTGAAAATGGCTATAGCAATGATCCTACAAAACTTCTCGTTCGAGCTCTCTCCATCTTACCTACATGCTCCTGAGCTCTACTTTCTTCTACAACCACAATATGGAGCGAAGATAATTCTGCATAAGCTTTAGCTTGGAACTAGTTGTAAGCAATAAAATGTATGAGCTTTTGTGACAAGTTTGGAAAGCCAATAAATAAAGAAATATGCAATGAAACGAATCTTGTATTGATTTATGTGTATTGATTAATCTTGTATTGGTCCAGATTTATGGCATCTCAAATGAATAGGAATATGCATCACAGCAACAAAGAAGACGGCTCATATGAGGACAAAGACAAGGTAGATGAATTGCTTGAGGATAGAAAAAAAGAGAGACAGTTCAACAGAATGGAGTAACTTAAAACTTGAACAATGTTGTCTCCTTTACAGATATCACTCCACAAATAATGTCTGTTTCTTCCGAAGATCAATCTCAACTAGTTTGTTTCTTTGATTTTTGACACCTTTCCGTTGAACAATCACAAGGATGAAAGACTCAAAACTATGTTCATAGTGGCATATAAAACAAAGGTACATAGCCAAAAGTAAAAATCTTATGCTATGTATTAAACAAGCAATCCTAATAAACTAACACTACAGTTTAACCCATTTCTGCAACAAATTTTTTTTTGTTAAAACTGAATAAACTCTATTTACAAGTTCATCAAATCGGTTTTAGAATTGTACACATATTTTTTATCTATACTACATGAAATGGATTGTCCCCAAATTTGTTGTTTTACACTGAATTGACATGTTTATCGAAGCTGATATGTATATAGACAATTCCTGCTCATTACTCTGTCTGATAATTGGACTCATTTCTAACTGTGGCAAGCCGATGTCTTGGTGATCTTAGCGGAGATGCATAGAGCACAGAGGCCTCTATAACCTCACGCCACACATTTTCTTGATTTTGTAGCAGCTGCTGCGCACGTAAAGCTGTTATATACAACCCAGAAGCAAGAAAAACTATGCTCAACCCAAACACCCCAGCAGCCGAGTACACGCCTTGTCGAACAATGAGGCAACTAGACCTCGGAGTTGACCAGTTTTTTAGATGTCCTGATTCCACACTTACTCCTATCAATAACAAGATCTCTCCGACAGCACAACAAATCCTACATGAGAAATAAAATAGTTTGTCACTTGTGGTAGTAGCTAGACCAAATGATTCTAATGCTTATGTTCTGAATTTTGTGCATGTAAATATGCATCTTGCCACTTCCTCTGTAGATCTCACACACAAAAAGTCTCATTTATCTTTTATTTCTTTTTTTTTTAATTTTTATTTCCCCCTTTTTATTTCACATAAATGAGGCTACATTTTTATTTCGACATTAAAATATATATCCAGGGTAGATGAAACTCATGTGACTCAAAGCATTAAAATTTCAAAAATAAATATAACCTAATTAAAAAGCACTCAAATTTGGGGAAAAACAGCTGAAGGAGCAGAAATGAACTGACTTTAAGAAAAGAAAAAAGAAAGAAAAAAGAGAATGGAAATGAACCAAAATATCAACTTGTAAGATGAAAGTGTCACTTTTACCAATTAGGGGGCCACTTTGAAACTCAGTGGCAACTTGAAGGGAATATATGTAATTCAGTCATATGAAATTGTTGAGCGAAACTGGAGGTTTGAGAAACGGAGGAAGCAACAATAGTTGAGGAACAATTTGAGTTGCAGCAACATAGGACGAAGAAGAAGAAAATTGTGAGAGGCCATTTTGAAAAAAATTGCTTTAGCTTTGATTGCAAGTTATTTGTGATCAACAGATGCTTCACTTTTTTTTTTTAATTTTTTATTATTATTATTATTATTATTATTTTGATATACATGTATATGTAGTTTTATAGTACAGGGTTTACAACAAACTGATAATGTGATAAGAATCCAAACTAGACTTGATGTTTATCATACGAAGACTTATGTTAGCAGAGGACTAGCATGAACTTTGTCTTTGCCTAATACTCCTTTGAACAATAAAGCCTGAACCAAGAGGCGATAGAGGTTTCAAAGCATTAGTTTGCTATAGTTTTATATAGTCAAAAAAATAATTATACCCTCATTAAAATACATGTAACTAGAAGATTACTCAAAATAAGGGAAAAATCAGCCCAGAGATATAATTGAGTACAAGTGCCAACTATGCGGATAAAAGTGTTCATTTTGTCAATTGAGATGTTACTTTGAAATTTAACTCGGAGGAACAAAGATTATTTTCCCATAATGGCTTAAATTACGTTCAAATTTCTAAGTTACATCTATTTGTTGGTCACGGGTGGTGTCCTCACCCATAAAGAAAGAATAAGAATGGCAGACAAGAGAAAAGAAAAGTGGGAGACAAAGGTGGTTGACAACCTTGAAATAAAGAAAAGTATAAATCACGGGTGTTTGATTTATTGTGTTAGTGGCTTAACTTAGGGGTAGCATAGGTCACGGACATTGTTTTCTTTATCTATAAATAGCCTCCAATGTTGTTGAAGGGAGATATATCTGAGAGCAACCATCAGAGTAAGAGAGAAAAACATCCGAGAGCAACCATAGAGAGAGTGAAAAAGAGTGAGAAAGCTTTTGCTAAAGCTTAGAAAAATAGAGAGAAAGAAAGATCAAACAAATAGATATTTTGTTTGGGTTTTTATCACATAGTTATTGTGGTGAGGTAATTTGAGTGTACTCAAATTATGATATCTTTGTATTCTCTCAGTTTATTCTAGTGAATTTTTCGGAGATCGTCCCGTGGTTTTTACCTCTTAGTTATAGAGGGTTTTCCACGTAAAAATCTTGGTGTCTCGTGATTGGTTATTTCTTCTCATTATTTCCTGCAGTGGTTATTATTTTGGTGGAACTGCAAATTTAATCTGTTTGACATGTACTGATATTTTTGACCATTTAATTTATCAAAGACAACAGTATTTGGGAGGTGATTTTTCCCAACACTATTTTCGTTGGACTTTCTGGATTATAGCCTCAACGCCAATTTTGAAGAGTTTGGACGCCAATTGAATTGGCATCGGCCTGATACCCACATTTATCGCCACTTAACTTATCTTAATGGTTATTTTGTAATTTTTTTTATTTATAAAGCAAGTTTTTTAAAAAAAATTTAATTTTTATTTTTTTAATTTTTTTTATTTATAAAGCAATTTTTTTTAAAAAAATTTAATTTTTATTTTTTTTGTAGATCATCCAATGCCAATTCAAGTGATGTTAGAATTTTTTTTTGGTAGTTTGATTAAAAGAGTAAAAAAAATGAGAAAGTGACATACGATGGTTTAATTAAAAGAAAGAAAGTGAGATAATAAAGAATGTAAGATTGTATGAAAAAAAGAGAGAAAGAAAGTGAGATGATAGGGCTGTAAAAGAGAGAAAGTGAGATGACAGAGAATCTGAGATTGAAAAAAAAAGAAGAGAAAGTGAGATAGAAAATGTGAGATTAAAAAAAAAAAAAAAAGGTGAGATGAGAGAAAGTGAAATGATAGAGAAAAGTGTCTGCATTGGAGTTGGAGAAAGTAGGTCAAAGCATTGGAGTTGGAGAAAGAAGATCAAAAGCTGTCATTTTAAAAAAGATTCTATCAATCTTTTTTTTTTTTTGTTAAATAATTCTATCAATCTTTTGTTCCAAAAGAAACACTTAAACCCACTGACTTTTTTTAAATATTGTTTAAAAAAATAAATAAAATTGTTTTAAAAAACTTACAACATTGATTTCACATTGGCGATAAAGAAGGCAAAAAAAAATTATATTTACATTCAATGCAAGTCACATTGGTGTTGAAGGTTTTTTTTTAAAAAAAAATTATTTAAAAAAAAAATTGTTTTACAAAAAGAGTTTTAGTTTTTTTTATAAAAAAAAATAAATTGATACCAACGTCACTTTTACTTTTAAAAAATTAAGCTTGAACACTCCTTCAACTCGCGTTGGAATTCTCCTAATTTTTTTTTATAAAAAAAACGAATGCTTTATCAATTCCAATGCTTTGTTTTGTTTTTTTTAAAACGAATGCTTTAGCAGGAAACTTTTAAGGCTTTGTTTCGTCTTCGACTCTAATGTTTTATCAATTTCAATGCTTTGTCTTCTTCTCAAAACACTTTCAAATCCTGCAACTTTTAAGGCTTTAATTGCTTTCCTAGTTATTCCTGCAACTTTTGTGTTTACCCAGTTATTGAACTTTTAAGGCTTATGCTAATAAATTTTTTTTTTTTAAAAAAAGAGATTCCAATGTCAATTGAAGTGGCGTTCAAGTTCAATTTCACTTTTGTAAAAGTAAAACTGAACGTTACTTCAAGTGGCATTGCTATATTTTTTTTTAAAAAAAATTAAATTCTTTTTTTAAAACGATTTTAGTTTTAAAAAAAAAAAACTTCAAGGCCAATGTGACTGGTGTTAGATCTAAATATAATTTTTTTTTTCTGATTCTTTAAAGCCAGATAAATAAGTGGCACACATGACCAGATGCATAAATAAATAAGTTTAAATTTTCTTGAGTCTATCTTATTGTGTTATATTTAGTATTGAAATTGTAAATATATATGTTAGTGTTTTATTTCTTAAATAGATTATTCTTCATTTGGTTTATAAATAAGTAGCACATTATCCGAGCCTCTTCATAGAAATGCTCAATCATAAATTATAATATAATGTTAAAATAGTTAGTTTAATTTGTTTATATTTTATATTAGTGATTAATAATATTAGACTACACATTAATTGAACTTTACTCGACTAAATATTTATACTCTTAAAAAAAGCTACAACAATAAAACAGAGACAAAAACATACTTTGACCTTTCATGGACATAAAAAAAAGTTCCATAAGCAAATAAAGATATGGGATAAACAAAACAAAACAAAAATCCAATGCGAGTCAGATTGTGGTTAGAGCCTTTTTGATTTTTTTTAAAAATTTGCTTTATAAAACAAATACAATAAAAAACAAAAATAAGAATTCAACGCCAATCATATTGGCATTAGATCTAAAAAAATAAAAACTAAAAATTCAACGCCTGTCAGATTGACATTAGATCTACAAAAATAAAATAAAAAATAAAAAATTTCCAACGCCACTTGAATTGGTGTTAGTAGATCTACAAAAAAAAAGGGTATCAGGCCAACGCCAATCGTCCAAACTCTTCAACGCCAATTGAATTGGCATTGAGGCTATAATTCAGTAAGTCCAACGAAAATGAATGTAACTTAGAAACTTGAACGTAATTTAACCCATTATGAGAAAATACTCGAGGAACAGATGTGTAAGCCATAGTCTTTCATAAAAACTTCAATTGATGTTACCAATTAATACTGAAGTCAAAATATTGTAGTAGTAGTTGGATATGAGTATTTAATATGACTTGTAGTATATGAAATGAACACGACCAAAAAGCCCTACTATACTCTTCATGTTTGTTGAGAAGGGATGATCACTAAGACTTAAGTACAAACGTTCTGAAAGAATAGTTAAAAGTTCAACCCAGAAACTATTACAACATTTGATGAAAAAACATGTGAGAGGTGCTGCTTGTATCACCTAAAATAGATTGATTATGCAGCTAAAAAAGTCGGCACGAGATCTTTTTCACTCTAAGCTTATAATGAAATTTTAGGACTTAAGAGTGTGTTCTCGTCATTTGAGACTGTTAGGGCCTGGGTTCGGGAGGCCCGACTCCACATGGAGGATCCGATCCCACGTGGAGGTCTCTGGCAAGTGGGGATAGTCTAGTTGAAAAATGTAATTTCCTAACTATGTTGACTTGTAACTCAACCGAGGAGGTGAGCATGATTTGATTGATGGTGATATAACTTTATACTGTCAAGTGGGGTCCAGGTGTAATGAGTGGGCGATGAGGTATAAGTACAAGGCTTCCCTCCTCATTTCAAAGGTAATGAAAATTCTAACACTAAAGCTACAAGCCTCTATTGTTATAAACCTTGAGACAACCTGTACTAATTCTCACCCCTGAGATATCCCCCGGCGGCAAAATCGCCCGAAACTCTGAGTGTGGTCTCGTTATTGTGCAGGGTTGACGCGTTTTCGGTGATTGAAGCGCGTGGTCAAATCTTGGCATTAACATTGGCGCTAGAAGGAGGGTCTGTTAGTGTTATTTAGCAATCACTGTTAAGATTGGAGAAGAAACAATAGAAATGGTGAATACAACTTTTAATGGAGGAGAAAGGTCAGCTGATTCTCATACCCCTACTCGTAGGTCAGTCCTTGACCGACTTAGGTTGTCGGCAAAGGAGAGGTTAGGGTTGAAGGGTCAACCTAAGGCGCCCCTACAAGTCCAGTCTGCCCCGGTTCGCCGTCGCTTGTTTCATACTGATCAGCAGACACCAGAACCATCGACCCATATGGCGAGTAATCCGGCCCGAACTCTTGTCTACTCAGATAGTAATGTAGACCATGGAGATAAGCGACAATGGATCCTGAATCAACGTAGGGAGAAAAATCAGGAGATAATGGAAGCCTTACGCCAGCAACAACGTGAAATAGCTGAGCATTTGGCTAGGATGGAAGGAGAAGAAGAAGTCTCTACAAGCCAACCCCATGGTCAACGACATACTGATCGGATCCAATCCAGGACAAATCATTTGGATGGTTCTGAACTAGTTCAGAGCAGGCACCATAGCCACTCCCCAGTTCGGAGTAGGCGCCATAGTCGCTCCCCAGTCCGTGATAGGCATCGAAGCCGCTCGCAGGATGAGAGCAGGCTAAATAGTCGCTCCCAGATCCGCGGCAAGTGCCAGAGTCCTTCGCGGAAGATGAGAAGGCGACAAAGCTGCTCCCCCGACCGCAGGAGGCAAAGAAGCCGCTCATAGGACAGAAGCAGGCCCATGAGCCGCACGCTAGACTGGAATAGGCGAGTAGGCCATTCCAGGGATAATGTTCTTGAGAAAAGGGGTCAGGACCGGATGGCAGGCCTAGGTCGCCACCCCAAAGGGAAGAAGCCGATCCCCTCGTTAGACGCTTGACTGAGTTAGAAGAAAAACTAGTCACAGTCGTTCAGGCCAAGGAGGTACCAAATGCCACAAACTCGCCTTTCACCAGGGAAATAGAGCAGGTAATGGCAGACAAAACTAAGAAGATGCTGCCTTTGGAGTCTTATGACGGTACTGGCGATCCCTATGATCATACTCATGGGTATAACTAGATAATGAATTATTATGATCATCCCGATGCAGCCAAGTGCTACATGTTTGTTACCACGTTAAAACGTGCAGCTCGGGAATAGATGGCGTCCCTTCCCCCGAACTCCGTCGGATCGTGGCAAGACTTGAGTGATAAATTTCATGCCCGATTCGGGAGTAATAAGAAGCGAGGGAAGTTGACCACTGCTTTGACACGGGTCAAGCAGAGATCGGGGGAGAGCTTGGGGGAGTATGTCAAGAGGTTCAGAGAAATGGTCGGCATAGTAACTAGCCTGAATGTTCAGCAGGCGGTTGGGTTCTTTACTACAGGTCTGGATGCCATGAAATCGAAAGATTTGTGGAAAGATCTCATCCTTAACCCGCCGATGGACTTGGCTGAAACTTATGGTCGAGCCGAAGGACTCATCACAATAGAAGAAGCCTATAAAAGTTTAAATCCTTAAGATCGATCTAAGGGGAAACCGAAAGAGAGGGATAGGAACTACGTCCCTCGGCCCGACAACCAGCCAAAGCGTAAATTTTATGGTGGAGGTGGTTCAGGAAGTGGTCAGGGAGTGGTCAGTTCGAGAGGTGGCAAATTGCCCTTCCCGAAGAAGAATGTAAATAAGGTCTACACCCCTCTTACAAAGGGTCGAGCAAAGATTCTTGAAGAAATTAGAGATCAGCCTTCATTCGAACCTTGCCCGACTACTACCCGGTCTCGCAGGGGTAATCCTAACCGTTATTGTGAATACCATCAAACCTCTGGTCACAATACGGAGGATTGCTATAATTTGAAGGACCTGATAGAGAAGAAAATCCAGAATGGCAAATTGGTACAGTATATTGTGGGTCGACAGGACTCTGGCTCGGATGGCTGAAGAGGGGCTAATCACAACAGGCATACATAAGTACCACCCCCACCGAACCCCCCTCCACGAAACTATGTTGATGTTATCACCGGAGGAACATTCGGAAAGAAAATCGGGAAGAAGAGACGGGGACTGATGGATGCGATACTGTCGGTTTCGGAACGACCTTTGGGGAAAGATCGACAGTTTCCCAATACGGTTATATCTTTTACCGATGAGGATTACCCATCGGAGCCCATCGATCCACATGAAGGGGCATTAGCCATTATAGAGAAGGTCAGATCAATGGACATAAAACGCATAATGATTGATAATGGTTCTTCAATCGACATATTGTATACTCATGCATACAATAGGTTAGACCTGGGGGGAGTAAGGATGGAGGTGGGACATGAATCCCCTTTGTATGGCTTCAACAATGATCATGTTCGGGTCTCTGGGACTGTTGAGCTTCCGGTGATTTTTGGTACGAAACCGAGGCAAGTAGAAGTTAAAGTGAGATTTTTTGTGGTGCAAGTGGATTCGGCCTACAACGCCATCTTGGGTAGACCCACATTGGCGGCACTACAGGCAGTCACTTCCATATGTCACTTTAAGTTGAAATTTCTGACTCTAGAAGGGGTCGGTGAGGTGAAGGACAACTTGGATATGACACGAAGGTGCTATCGAAATTCGCTGATATCTTCTGCAGTGGGAGTCAGCAAGCAAAAGCAAACAATGGCCAGTGAGGTTGAACCTTTTACCGAGGGAAGTACCGAACCTCTGGCTCTACCTGCTGAAGAGACAGAAGAGATAGAGTTGATCCCAGGAAAAGTTGATAAGTTGGTCAAAATAAGCTCGGGACTGGCGGAGCCATTTCGAACAAATTTAATAGAATTACTTCGGGTATATACAGGCATTTTCGCATGGGAACCTACTGATATGCCCGGAGTCGATAAATCGGTGGTTGTCCATAAGTTGTGTGTGGACCCATCCAAGAAGCCTATTCGGCAGAAGAGAAGGATCTTCGCTCCTGACAGGCAGAAGATTATTGATGATGAGATTGTCAAACTGCTGAAAGCTAACTTCATTTATGAGATTGATTATCCAGAGTCGTTAGCAAATGTGGTTTTGGTGCGGAAGCAGAATGGTAAATAGCGAGTCTGTATAGACTACACCGGCCTGAATAAAGCCTGTTTGAAGGACTTCTACCCTCTTTCGCACATCGACCAGTTGATCGATGCTGCTTCCGGGTTTGATATGCTTAGCTCCATGGATGCTTTTTCGGGATACCACCAGATTTCTATGAATAAGAAGGATATTCCAAAAACAGCATTCATTACGCATCAGGTAATATACGCTTATAAGAAAATGACGTTTGGATTGCTGAATGTGGGGGCCACATATCAGAGGATGATGAACTATGTGTTCGCAAAATTATTGGGCCGAAGCATGGAGGTATATGTGGATGATATGATCGTTAAAAGCATGGGAGTTCGAGACCATTTAGATGATTTGGAGAACTGCTTTGACACGGTAAGAAAGCATAAGCTTCGGCTGAACCAGACCAAGTGTACTTTTGGTCTCGGTTCTGGCAAGTTTCTTGGATATCTGCTCAGTAAGAGAGAGATTGAAGCCAACCCAGAAAAGATCAAAGCTATTTTGGACATGAAATCTCCGCAGTCTTTTAAAGACGTTCAACGATTGACCGGCAGGATTGCGGCACTTCGGAGATTCATGTCAAAATCGGCTGAACGATGTTTACCCTTCTTCAACACCCTGAAAGGACCTAAGAATGAGAAGACCTTCCAGTGGACTTCAGAGTGTGAAGATGCATTCCAAGGGATTAAAAGGTACCTGTCCTCAGCTCCACTTCTAGTAAAACCTATCCCTTCAGAACCCTTATATCTGTATCTGACGGCAAACTCAATGGTAGTAGGAGCGGTTTTGGTTCAGGAGTTAGGGGGCAGGCAGTGCCCAGTCTACTATGTCAGTCACGTACTTCGAGATGCAGAAACCAGATATCCCAACTTGGAAAAATTTGCCTATGCACTTGTAACGGCCAACAGAAAGCTTAGGCATTATTTTCAAGGGAGGTTAGTGGTCGTATACACAGATCAACCTCTAAAGAAGATCATGAACAAGCCAGACCTGTCAGGGCGTCTTTCAGCCTGGGCGATGGAATTGACTCAGTTCGTCCTGGAGTACCACCTTCGGACGGCAATAAAGGGTCAGGCATTAGCTGACTTCATAGTGCAATGTTCGTTTACCGAACCCGACATAAATTCTCCTGGTTTGACTGTGGGTTCGGTATCAGATGCTCTGACGGATCGTACTTCGTGGACGCTTTATGTGGACGGCTCCTCGACTTCGGATGTTAGTGGAGCAGGGGTTATCTTGACGAGCCCGGAAGGGTTTAAGGTCCAGCAGGCTATTCGCTTCGGGTTTAAGGCGACCAATAACGAGGCAGAATACGAAGCCATTTTGACGGGTTACGGTTGGCAAGAAGTCTGGAAGTAAGGCACTTGGTCATCTTCAGCTATTCCCAACTAGTAGTTAAGCAGATATGAGGGGAGTATGAGGCTCGTGGGGATAGAATGACAAAGTATTTGGCCGCGGTTAAAGACCGACTGCATTATTTTGGGTCACATAGCATACAAGGAGTTGATCGGGAGAACAACACCATAACCGATGTGTTATATAGGTTGGCAACAACAGAGGCTACTTCTTTTAGCGGGTCGGTATATCTGGAGGTTTTGTGTGACCCGAGTATTCAGAGATCAGGAGTGTTTCCGATAGAACGAATGGACTGTTGGCTCACGCCATACTTCACATATCTGGCCGATGGCGTCCTTCTTTCGGATCGGATGCAAGCTAAAAAGATCAAACACCGAAGCTCCTTCTTCATCTTGATCGATGGGGACTTGTACCGAAGAGCATTCTCTTTGCCGTTGCAGAAATGTTTGACTCCTTCCGAAGCAGATTATGCACTTCGAGAAGTTCATGAGGGGATATGTGGAGATCACATGGGCGCCAAGGCACTGACTTATAAGATTTTGAGGCAGGGTTACTACTGGCCGACCATCTTCCAAGAAGCTAAGGAATATGTGAAGAAGTGCCCCAAGTGTCAGTTAAATGGGACAATTCCTCGTCAACCTCCCGAAGAGCTATTTTCGGTCCTGTCACCGATTCCATTTGCAATGTGGGGGATTGATATTTTAGGGTCGTTGCCGAAGGCTAAGGGGCAGGTCAGTTTTGTTGTGGTAGCAATCGATTATATGACTAAATGGGTAGAAGCCAAGCTTCTCCGAACGATCACGGAACAGGACTGTTTGAAATTTTTCATGGAATTTGTGGTTTATCGCTTCGGAATTCCGATGGTGCTCATTTCGGACAACGGGAGACAGTTCGTAGGTTTGAAATTTGAGGAATTTCTCACAGATTTGGGGATTCAACATTGAAAGACTTCAGTAGCTCATCCTCAGTCAAACGGATAGGTAGAAGTCACCAATAGAACTCTTCTCAATGGGATAAAAAGGAGACTAGACGAAGCCAAAGGGAGATGGCCTGAAGAATTGCTTAGTGTGTTGTGGGCCTATTGGACAACCACCAGAACGACCACGGGCGATTCGCCATTCCGACTTTCTTTTGAGACCGATGCTCTTG
This sequence comes from Aralia elata, assembly GCA_034770075.1. NCBI lineage: Eukaryota > Viridiplantae > Streptophyta > Magnoliopsida > Apiales > Araliaceae > Aralia > Aralia elata. Next base: position 95,005,902 of record CM068384.1, on the reverse strand, counting down.
TTCCAGTTGAAATCGGGTCTCCATCGCTTCGGGTCAGTCAGTATCAGGAGCTATATAACGATGAGGGACTTCGCCTTAACCTAGATCTGTTAGATGAGGTTCAGGAGTCAGCCTTGATAAAATTAGCGGTTTATCAAAGGAGGACCGCCAAACATTACAACAAAGGGGTGAAAATTAGAAGATTCGAAGTGGGCGATTTGGTGCTTCAGGAAGTAGCTGCATCTACCCCTCAGAATTCAGGCAAACTTATGCCGAATTGGGAAGGACCTTATGAAGTCATTGAGGTACCCAAGCCAGGAACTTATCGGCTTCGAGATATGGATGGTTCGGATATTAAGAATACATGGCATGCGGGGAGACTTAGGAGATATTATCAGTAAGTCATGTTGTCTCTTATTTTCAATAATGTAAATTTGCATGTTTATCAATATGAAATGACATCAGATTGTATGGTTGAAAGCTTTAAACTATTTCATTAATATTCAATATTGTTACAAATTGTATTGATTACATTCGGAAATAAAAGAGTAAACAAAAAATAAAAAGATCCTATTGGGTTTGTGGTGGAGGTTATTCTTCAGCTTCTTCTTCATCATCCGAAGAGTCGAGAATGGAGACGTCTAACCCAGCTGCCTTCATCTTTTCCTTGATCTTCTCCTTATGGCTTTGGTAGCCCTCGAAGAATTGAAGGATAACCTTGTCCGCCAGCTCGGGAGACTCATTGTACTCCTTGATTATTTAGAGCTTGACCTCTTCGGTCATCAGAGGCCCTTGGTTCTTGAGTTCTGCAAGTTCTTTCTCCAAGGTATTGTGGGTCTGGATTAGATCTTTCAACTTGAAGTGCGTCTTCTCCATCTGCTCTTCAAGGGTAGCTATCGCCTTCTTCTAATCGACATCGTTTTCCTTCAGCAATACCCTCTCCTCCATGAGGCGCTCGTTCTGTTTTTCGAACTCGACAATTTCAGACTGGAGGATACTTATTTGATTCCGAAGCTGATAGTTTTCTCGGCTGGCTTCGGTGAGCTTATTTTGAGTGGCAATATGGAGGTATTTTTCTTTCTCCAAGTTGGACTCCAGAGTCTGAATGTCGCCTTTGAGGAATGCGTTTTCTGCCGCGATCTCCTTATTCTTTTTTGATAACTGAACCAACGACGGAAGAGATCGGGCAAAAACCGAGTTGGCCTGTAAAAGTCATGGGTCAGGGAGAAAGACCAAGTATGAAGCGACATAAATCGGGAGTGCCGAAAACAAGAATTACCTGAAATTGAAGCCTTATAAAGTCTTCCAAGTACTGGTTGGGGGAATGGTTCTTGAATTGATCGTTGTCGGCTGGTAGGATGAAACGTTCGAGAAGGTCGTAAGGAAATGGGTCAGATGAACTCTGGGGCCATAGAGTTCGGGGTTTGGGCATGTTACTGGATGAAGGATTAGAAGATGGGAGTTCGGATTGGAGTGGATCAACCTGTTGGCCCGAGGCAGGGGGAGGTGGTGTTGAAGAGGAAGAGGCTTCTTTACGAGGCTTTTTTGTGAGAGGTTCCAGCGTTTCCTCTTCGGTTTCTTCGTCAGTAATAATTTCGGTGAATGGATCGGGGGTTGGAGTCAGTAGGGATGACATTGGTTTGGTTGAATTCTTTTTGCGTAGCTGCTTCTTTTTCATCAAGGCCATATTCTCCGACCTGCTCATTTCCAAAGTACTCTTTTGGGACGATCGGATCATGGAAATGGCTGTTATTGGTTGAGCAGCGATCGACTTTGAGGTTGAGAGTCTCGGATCGAGGTCGACTTCACCTTCGGTGAAAGTAGGATTGTTATGAAGACTTGGTGTGTGGCCTATGTCAACTGGCGCGGTCGGTTTGATAAGAGACATTAAAGAATAAAGTATTTGAGTCAGTACATTTTGTAAGGGGATCTTTAAGCACAATGAAAATATATGGAAATGGTTCGGAAAGGGTTCAAAACTTACGCCCGTGATTGTACAACCACGTTTAGTTGCCGAGAAGTTCGAAGTCCCACTCCTCATCGGGCATCCTACTGATGAATTGTTTGAATTTGCCCAGTCGATCGGCCGGGAACCCTTCGATGTTGTTGGTATTTTTGGAGAAGTCGATCCAATCTGAGATCAGGTGGGTGTCGGGACCTTTGATGTAGAACCAGTGGGAATGCCATCCTTTGCTACTGGTGGGGGTTGTAAGATCCCGACTTTATGAAATAAAAATTTATTATTTTCTTTATGATTATTCTTTTAAATATTAAAGTGGTTAATTGTTATAAATGATAGTTAAGGGTGTTATATGCAAATTATCTAATAAACAGTGCATGTCGGGGAATATTCTTTTTGTCAGGAAATATTCTCTTGTCGGAGAATATTATATTCGGTATCGTACGACGGCGCCGAAATGACAATATTGTCAACGATAGTGGGCCCCATTGTCGGATACTGAAAGCGACAGTATTTTTGTCAACAGTATTATCACCGACAACTGTTGAAATACCCGGTAATAAAAAGAACAGTAAAACGCGTTATTGCACAGTAGTACGCGGTATTTCACAGGCACACGGTATTGCACAATATTTTTTTAAATTATTGATTCAATAATTGATAAAGTAACAATTACACAGTATTTTAATTCAATAATTACAATAGCATCCGCATGGTGCTTTTTTATTATTTATCATGGCACTGTAACTCATATTATTTGTTATAATATTTTAGCATTATTGACGGATTAAAAGTGGAGTCTAACTTAGGGGTACCTAATTAAAATTTTAAAATTTCACATGCTGTGAACTATTGGTTCACATGATGGAACTATTGGTTCATATGTGGGAACTATTGGTTCACATGTGGGAACTATTAAGGGATGTTATGCAAGATTGATAATACTTGAGGGATTATATTAAAAAATAGAGGCAAAGATAGAGGTACTAAAATGTAATAAGTCGAGCCCTTATTGTGCAATGAAACTTGGTTTTCCTATAAATAGGAGGGGTTATCTTAAGAAATCTTCACACCTTCCTTGCATATACTTCCTCTCTCTCTAAATTTCTTGAGTTCTCTTAGTGTGCTAGGCTATTGTGAGTAATTGTGAGAATACTAGTATTGTCCAAGTTAGTAAATTTCATAGAAAGCAACATCCAATCACTTATTAACGAAGGTAGGGAATATCATTTCTTTCATACTCATATATAATATCATTTTCTTTCATGTTCGTAAGTGATATTATACTCATAAAGGTTGTTATTCGTTCTATATTAATTTGTGGGGATAACCTGTATGTACGAGTGTCGTACCTGGTGAATATCCTTTTGTATTCATTCCTTATTATTCTGTGGGGATAACCTGTATGTACGAGTGTCGTACCTGGTGAATACCCTTCTGTATTCATTCCTTATTACTCCGTGGGAATAACCTGTATGTACGAGTGTCGTACCTGGTGAATAACCCTTTGTATTCTTTCCTTATTAATTTGTGGGTATAACCTGTCCATGCGGATTGACGCATGCCTGGTGAATAACCCTTTGTATTCATTACTTATTAATCTGTTGTGGAAATAATCTGTCTACGCGGATTATCGCATGACGGGTGAAAATCCATTTTCAGTTTCATATATTCTGTTATACTCGTATAACGTATCATTTCTTTTGTACTCTTTAAGGGATATCTTTTTCTTTCACATTTCTCCATTTATGATAAGAAATCTTTGTTTGTTTCCAAAACCTTATTTTTAAATGGAGAAAATCCCTGAAAATTAGTAGAATATCCTTAATAGTTTGTGCTTCATCTAATATCTTTTCACTTGAATCTTTCTATTTCATCTTATACGCTATAGTTGAAGCATGAAATAATTTCTTGAATATCATTCTTGAATTTGACTCCACAATTTGGTCATCGTGTTGGCAATTTGGTCAATCTTTGATACTGATTAAATTATAAAGCTTTTCTTATCCTTAATCTCACTGTATCATTGTCATCATCCTCATCCTCATACTTAAATTGTGGTGATAGTTCTCTTTGGCCCGTAGTGGAAAGATGAACTGGCGTGACATGATTTTGATCAAACTGTGTATTGGTATAATCATGACTTTTGGTGTTACAAACAAAGGCGTATGGTGAAAGTACTCTTTGGCCCGTAGTGCAAAGATGAACTGACGTTTGACATGATCATGACCGGTGATGTTACAAATAAATATCTTTGGCACATAGTGCAAAGAGAGGCTGTTGAATATAAACTGTTGATTTGGATGTGCATAAACAGGAATTGTTGATTGGTGTTACAGGGATAAAATATTGGTGGTGATCCTTTAACTTATAGAAGATGGTAGATATTATAATCTACTTGACTCTTTTAATGGATTGTTCGTTCCGCTGCAGTTGTTGTGTTGAACAATTATAATATCTTTAAATCTCTGATTTATTATTGTTGAAGACTAAAGATAATTTTTATTCTTCATTATCTTAGTCATGATATTTCTTACTGGGCTATTTGTGCTCACCCTTTTCCTTTTTGTTCCATTATTCTCCTCAGGAAAAGAGAGTGTAGCGGGGACTAGCCGAGGAATTGAGTGATGGTCCGAGATAATAGAAGTGTCTCAATACCTTACTATTAGTGTGACAATAAGTGTATTGAGAATTTAAGATGTATTTGTATTGTGTTGTCGTATTTTGCACGACACTTATTAGTTGTAAATGGGAAAATTCGTATTTGTAATTGTATTTTGTGGAATGTTATTGGCGACTCAAAATAGGTTGTATGGACCTATTTTGGGGGCGTCACAGGGGTTTTCTTCAGAGATCGTTTTTGGGCCCCTTTGACAGGTAACTTGCTGATCTACCGAAATCTTGATTCTCTTGATCGGATCACGGTGAATAGAGCAAAGAAGAAGTCTAGGGTCGGTTCAACCTTACAATCGTGGCAGAAGGCTATGAAACAGACTAGGTGGATGAAGGAGTTGGGTACGAGCTGGGCGAGTCCGACCCCGACGACACTGAGGAAAGTTAGGATGAAGGGATGAAGAGGGAATCGAAGCCCATATTTTAAGGCATGGGAAGATACGGCGGTCCAGCCGTTGGGGCGGCGGTACATTCTCTCTTCTAGATTGGCTGTGCGTACCTGGTAGGTTATGGGGATCTGGTACAGCTCTCGGATAGCAGCGAGATCTTGGGTCCGGATGGAAGATTTGGTGTTGATATGGATAAAGGATTTATCTGCCGAATATTCCTCGAGCATCTTCATATTCTCAAGTTCGGCTTCGGTTCTAGATGATGGTGAAGAGAAAGGATTACTTGGGAAATCAGAACTTGTAATGGAGTCCTGGGATGTGGTACTAAGGCCTAGGGAAGTGGAACTGGTTTCGGCGACGGTGGTGGTGATTGTGGTGGCTTCTGTTGTCACGACTGTGGTAGGAGCTGGAAGCTCAGTAGTGGCAACCGCAGAGGCATCTGTAGTCGCCATTGATTGGGGGAAAGGAAGTTTATCAGAGTTGATTTACTAGTAAGGGTTGAAAATCACGGTGAAAAGTTAGAAATTGCAGAGAGAAGATTCAAGGGTTAGAGAAATCTGATATGAAAAGTGGCGGTCAATTTTTGGGGGCAAAGTAATTTTATTGAAGGCAACCCTTTGAATTCGACACGATTCCCATTGGCGGCGCCACTTCATTAAATATGGTCGGCCCTTTAGGGGTACGTGGGGGAGTAATGGTGGGATAGGTTACAAAATGGATTTGAGGCGGTTACATCTTTAAGGGGTCGTTTGGATCATTGACTAAATGGATTAATTTCATTTTTTGTACTCTTCTATTATACACCTCCTTTTTATAATAAAAGAGTAGGAGGCAATGTTAGAGCCTGGGTTCGGGAGGCCCGACCCCACGTGGAGGCCCGACCCCACGTGGAGGTCTCTGGCAGGTGGGGATAATCTAGTTGAGAAATGTAATTTCCCAACTATGTTGACTTGTAACTCAACCGAGGAGGTGGGCATGATTTGATTGATGGTGATATAACTTTATACTGTCAAGTGGGGTCCAGGTGTAATGAGTGGGCGATGAGGTATAAGTACAAGGCTTCCCTCCTCATTTCAAAGGTAATGAAAATTCTAACACTAAAGCTACAAGCCTCCATTGTTATAAACCTTGAGACAGCCTGTACTAATTCTCACGCCTGAGCTATCCCCCGACAGCAAAATCGCCCGAAACTCTGAGTGTGGTCTCGTTATTGTGCAGGATTAACACGTTTTCGGTGATTGAAGTGCGTGGTCAAATTTTGGTGTTAACAGAGACCTTTGGAGAATTTCTTCTTTTCAAAACAACGTGAGAAATTCGAAGATTAGTCCGTGATTTCAATATGTTTTCTCATTTTTATATCTCCCAACCATATGATTTACTTGTTGCTTTTCGTTGTGAGATGTAGCCCTAACACGTCTTAATGTCCGCTTAATTTTAACTAATTATTATACTTTGTTGCCTATTATTGTCCATTGAATATCTCGTTGATTGACAAGTGTCCTTTGTTTTCCCCCTAACTTTCAGAGCTACCTACAACTATCTAAAAGTCACATGATCCTTATCTTCAACTTAAACTTTTGTCAACAGTGAGCTTGATACTCTACGATCATAAACTTTAACTCTGTAAACACATGCTTAATTAGTATTTTCTCCTTTTGCTCCAAGATTCACCAACTTTGCATTTATAGAATGTTATTGTGTTGTATATTCTACGTTGGTAGGCTTTCCTTTTATGAAGATTTACTCTACGTTCGTAACTTTAGCTCTTAGTGATCCATTTAATTTGCGCATTCTATTAACTCTGAGTAAAAGTCTTGTTCAAGGATCTTCACTCTGTTATCTCTTAATGATATTTCGAGTTATATTTTTCTCTACGCTTTGACTAGGGTTCAACGATCTTGTTGATCTCTGAGTATGTGACACCCCAAAATTCCTGTATTTGCTACAGCTAATGTGGTGGTCATTATCCTTATACATAACCAACACCCACTTATAATACAAGCAACATTAATACATCACATGTCCATCATACAGTTACAAACTGTCTTATAATGTTCATACAATTTCTCATTCATGCATCCCTAGGTCTCAACTTACTTCATCAACCTAATAATTTCACCTGTTTATTACAAGCTAGGTTATTCATCACATATCATACATTAAGGGATTATTTATCCCAATCTCCCATCACAATTACAATACATACAATTTAATACCTAATTACATCATAATTAATTTTACATCCTTACAGGAAAGGTTATACAATACATAACACATACTATTACATTACTCGCGTCTCGATTTCAGATTTACTTCAATCCTGCTCTAGCCTTCTTTACTCGACCATTCGGTCCTTTCTGTCTTGTCTGAAAAATTTTAATATAGCAAATGTGAGTATTCAATTGCTCAGCAAGTTTTAACGTTCAAAATATAACAGTTTTAAAAATCATAAACAACTCATGAATAAATATCATTAAATAATTTCTTAACTTAGATTCAAGAGAAAACAAAATTCTTGAATCACATCGCTGGATGAATCATCATTAATAAAAATTCTCATGATATAGAATTAATTAGTGTTATAAATTAAATAATTTCTTAACTTTTCTTCCATTAACATAACTGAGTGGTCATATAGACCAAGAACTTTCTATCAAGTGTTCATCAATCACACAGACTGTGAAACTCTGCATAAAGTACTGTTAGGTGATCAACCTAAAGCACTTCTGTTACGCGTAATATCAAAATATCGTAATTCTTGGCTTATTGTCGGTAAACCGACAGGGTTATCATTCTTTACTCCCTAATACAAAATTAGAGTTGTTCATCTCAGTTAGTAACATAAGGAATTCATCCCAAATAAATTTGGGTTTGAGCAATAACATTTTCATTCAACAGATTTTCAGTTCGAAATAACTTTCGAAGCGTGCAAATAAATTGCATAATAAATAATTACTTTAACAATTAAGTCTAGCCGAATACAAATGACATCAACTCTTAAAATAATCTTCATGCTCAACATATCAAGTGATTTTATATTAAATGACAACGAACATAAGTTCAGTTAATTAAAATAACTCAAATGCACATAGTGTGGAAACTTGCCTAACATAGCGTTTATAATCCCGTATTTTCGTATTCTTTTCGCAAACTCACTTTTGAGTTACCTACAACGTTATAAGAGATTAACTTATTAATTCACAGTTTACTTACCCGATATTGTCGGCAATTTTCTCGATTTCCGTTCCCGAGGTCAGAAACACGTTTTAAGCCGATTTTAAGAGCGATTTCTCTCTATTTTTACATTCTGATGTTCCTCGTATTATTTTTCTGAATTTCCAAGCCCCATGGCTCAATTTTCAATCCTCTTTCACTAGAAAAGTTTTATTTTCCATTTTTGGTTCACTTAAACAGCTTTAAGTTATTTTCCAATTTTCTTACTCCTTTACCAGTCGGCCTTAGAGAATTAATTTGGTCAAACCCTTTATACCAAAGTTAGGTATAATTATTTTAGAATTTTTATAGAATTTTCCAATTAAGTTAACTATTTATTAAATAGTCATTTCTATCCAAACTTCTAATCATTCTCATAATTCAAAATTAAGTCCAAAAATTTTGACTTTTGGAAATATCATCTCAGAGGGTTCAAATTCAAAGTTTCAGGTTTATATAATTTACAGAGAGCAAGTTATGCTAGTTTTAGGGTTTTAACTACCCGAAATTGTTTAATTCATAATTAATTCTCCAAAACTCCAATTGAGCTCAATTTTTTGGCAGCACCTCTCCTATAATATATGTTTTTCATATCCAGAAGTTCAAGACGAGTCGTGCCCTCGAACTCCAACACAACAAGCAATCTCAGATTTTCTCCTGTTCTGACCAGCCTAAAAAATCATAATAAATAATCGACCCGTAGAAAAATTTCCAAATTCTCAGGAAACATTGCTAACTTTCATGTCTATAACATATCTAAAAATCAAGTTCTAACTCCTTATGGTTTATCAGATATAGCTTTTAAAAAAACAGGAAAGAACCTACCCCAGTTTTCTTTTTCTTGATTTTTCCAACTTTGTTTGTTTTATGTTTTTGATCCAATCTTTGAGTTCCAAGTTTTTGATTCATGGAAACCAAACATGTTATAATTGTACATGATATAAGTTTAATAATCTCACAAGAAAATATTTTTCTAAGAATTTAAATGGATTAAAGGAATGGTTTTAAAGTTTACCTTTCTAGTTTAAGCTTTTTCTTCTTGGTTTTTCTTTTTCTTCTTGCTTTCTTCTTCTTCTTTTCTTATTTCTTGGCTTGAGCTCACTCTCCTCTGCCCTATGTAGCTGCCTAGCATCCCTTAGAACAAAATGGGGAGTAAACATGCTCCTCCTTTTCTTATATAATAAATAGTTTGGCTAGTTTTTAATTTTAACCCCTTGGACTTTTTATTTCTAGTCAAGCCCCATTTCTTCTCTTTATTCCGAGCTAGCTTGGCCCCACTTATCATAGGCTAAGTAAGATTAACTTCTCTTAATCCCCTTGATTATAGGCTTAAATAAACTTGTTTGGTTAATTATAAACTTAATTGAAGGTTTCTTGAATAAGCTTCTTCAAACAAATCTCGTGGGCCTTCCTCTTTTGCCCAAGTATGTATGTATATATATATTCCATATCATTTTCCTCTTTTGGCTTTTTGACTTTCTTTCTTTTCTATTCTTTTCTTTCCTTTTTTTTAGTTACTTTTAATTTGTAATTTTAATTTAATAAATTAAATATGTTAGGGTTTAAAATCAACCTTCATTGATATTTTTAATTATCTTCGTAATTATATTCTCGTTTAAGATTTCGGGATATCACATAGACTTATAACTCATAGTATTTTTACAATAAATGGTTTTCTTATAATTATATAATACTCTCTATTTACTCTCTATTATCAGTATATATTTATCATTATTGTGAGGTGATGATTATGTATTACTTAAAAGATTAAGAGTTATTTATCATTATTGTGAGGTGATAATTATGTATTACTTAAAAGATTAAGAGTTATTTATCATTATTGTGAGGTGATACTTATGTATTATAAGATTAAGAGGATAGAGATCAATTACGCGAGTTATCTCCATATCTATCGTGGTAGTTCATAGCTATCCAATGTAACATGCTGTATTATAAATTCATATGTAATCATACAGTTGAAATACAAAGAAATATAATATATTCTCTTCCATTGATTACTCTTAACTTGGTATCAGAGCGATATCATCTTCTTCTCTTTCTAATTTTTTTTCTATCTTGGCCTCTTTCACCTCCTCAACGACAACCTCTTCCTCATCTGTTATGCCTCCTCCCGCCGGATCTCTAATCCCATTAACAGTCTCTGAATCTTCTCCATTTACCTCCTACAAACTTACTCATTCAAACTATCTTTATTGGAAGACTCTCATTCAACCTTATCTTACTGGCCAAGATTTACTTGTGGTTTCATTGATGGTACCAACAAATGTCCCCCTCCAACCATCAAACTTGGTGGTACTGAAGTCGCCAATCCTGCGCAAAAGGTGTGGATAAAACAAGATCAAATTCTTTTTAGTTTCCTTCTTTCCACCATCTCGCCGGACTTGCTTCATTTAGTAGTCTCATGTGACACAACAAAAGTTATTTGGGACAAGCTAAAGGAGGTGCTAGCCTCTCCATCTCACACTTGTGTTTTGGGACTGCATATCCAGTTATATGAATTGCATCAATGTGACAAAACTATCACCCAATACTTATAGTTACTAAATCCATTGCTGATAAGTTGACAGGTATCGACAGGGCCGACCCTGGGCCAAGGCAACCAGGGCGACCGCCCAGGGCCCAAAGTTGAAGGGGGCCCAAAATTTATTTTAAGCTTGTGTATATATATGTATATGTGTGAACATATGTCTAAAGTTCCAGTGCTCCAGCGGTAAAATAATTCCTTGCAATAGAATAGACTTGGGTTCAATTCTTGGCAGCAGCGCATTTTCGTTTTGCTTTCTATTTTTTTCACTAACAGTCCAAAAAAAGCCTTCAAATATCAAACTATTATTTGTGCAGTCAATTATTTCAAGTGTACATGAAACTCGAACATTGCTCTACTTTATTGACATATTTTTCAATGCTTAAATTTTAAGGGAAAAGAAAAAGAAATAGCCTAATATGATAAATGACCAACCATAGGGTTAATTTCATACAATGACCTTAAATGTTGCACAATATTGACTACAAAGGCAATCTTACTATTTTTTTAATCTATTTTTTTTAAAAACACTTTTACAATTGTTGATATAAAAATACTGTTTTAATTATGTTGTGAAAAAACTTTTTGTCAAACCTTTATATTAAAAAAAATGTTTCATCTCGACACACTACGAACTCCCGTCAAATTAAAAAAATACAGAAGTATTAAAAAAAATGGCTCGGGGGCGCTGCCCCCCGAACCCCCGCTACTGGGCACACTCGAAAAATTTCGCCCCCGACCTTAAAAAACCCAGGACCGGCTCTGGGTATCGACATATCTATAGACCCGGCAGAATTCATGTTTACCTTCCAAAATTTAAAGACCTAGTAACAGCTCTCTTGGCTAGGCTTGAACTCGTGTCGTTCAACAAACTTAATTCACTCCTTGTTGCTAAGTCATGAATTCATCAATCGTGAATCCATGGCTTCTCTTTCTATTCCTCATCCAAATGTGCAGGCTCCCATCCTAAAGACTCCTCCATCCGCAAATGTCACTCAAAGGACGAACAATTTCAATCCCATCAAGGGTAATTTCATCAGGTCTAACCGTGGTCGAGGGAAAGGGTTGCGATGGTGGCCATTTTGTTGTAGGAGGGACTCGTTTTGTGATAGACTCCAAATCAGCTTACAACAAAGAAAGGTGTCAGATATGTGGCCTCAACAACCACCAAGTTCCAGCTTGGTATTATTATAAATATGATCATATACTGGTAACAAATACCATCACCCATAACTGTCCCAACTATGCTTCTACGCGAACATAATCCCCTTATGCTACTTATTTGCAATGGTTTTCGGACACCTGGAACAACAAATCATGTCACTCCGAATATTGTTAGTCTCTTTAACATTGAAGAATATTGAGGCTCCGACTAGATAAGAGCAGGGCCGGTCCAGGGTTTTCTAAGGCCCAAGGCGAATTTTTTCAAATGTGTCCCTTAATACAAATTAAACAAACAAATAAATAAATTATCATCTAATTAATTTTATTAAGATTATAAGAATTTACAAAAGATAAAGAAGAACACTTTGAGGCCTCGTTAAAACCTTGTTTAGGGAAAACTCAATAGGACAAAACCCCAAACGAAGGAAAAAGAGTACCCCGGATTGTAAACATTGCATTAAAAAACTCGAACTACATATTTGCGTCCAGATGCTTCTTTCCGAATCTCCATAAACATTTCTTGATTTGATCAATCTTCTTTTCATCCTCCACAATTAATCGAAGCAAAGTATCATCACATGTACCTACAAAATAAAAATAGCAATAAAATCTGAACTACAAAACATCATTTGAAATGTCTTCTTGTTACACTTTTAGATGCAAAATCATCAATTACACTATCATATTTAATGTTTCTAACATATCCTTTTCAATGCATAATATCGCTAATCCATTTAGCCTATCTTGAGTCATGGTGGTCCGCAAGTAAGATTTCAATAATTTTAATTTAGAAAAACTCCTTTCAGCAGATGCCACAGTCAAAGGACCCTATAAGCAACCATTACATTAGAAAACATATCTACACTCTTTCAAACTCAAGAATTTTAATGGATGTCCATGGTTTATCTGTTTCATATGCTTCTTTTGGTAACATCACTTGCAACACCTGTAATTCTGAAAATAAGTCTCTTGCATCAACATCAGAAACATCACCATGTTTTAAAGCATTTTCAAGATTCACACAAGAACTTTTCAATTCATTATCATCAAACGAAGTCAACTTTTTAGCATCAAATAAGAACCCAAAAATAGATTCAAAATAATGCAATTGTTCAAACCTACTCTTTAATTCACCAAGAGCAATATCCACTATAACAAGAAAATAATCAGTTCTAAATGATTCTTCAGCTGATTGTTGTTCCCTATCACTATTGGAAACCTCATCAAAATGCCTTTTTCTACAAACTTGACGCTTTTTTGGAAATACAGGCTCAATTCCCATATTAAGGGAAATTTCTTTAGCATCAATCATGGCAGAAACAAACCCATTTATTCTATAATTTTCAAAACATATAACAAGCCCTTCCAGGGCCGGTCCTGGGTTTTCTAAGGCCTAGGGCGAATTTTTTCAAATGTGCCCATTTATACAAATTAAACAAAACAATAAATAAATTATCAACCAATTAATTTTATTAAAATTATAAGAATTTACAAAAGATAAAGAAGAACACTTTGGGGCCTCTTTAAAACCTTGTTTAGGGAAAACTCAATGGGACAAAATCCCTAAACGAAGGAAAAAGAGTACCCCGAATTGTAAACATTGCATTAAAAAACTCGAACTACATATTTGCGTCCACATGCTTCCTTCCGAATCTCCATAAACATTTCTTGATTTGATCAATCTTCTTTTCATCCTCCACAATTAATCGAAGCAAAGTATCATCACATGTACCTACAAAATAAAAATAGCAATGAAATCTGAACCACAAAACATCATTTGAAATGTCTTCTTGTTGCACTTTTAGATGCAAAATCATCAATTACACTATCATATTTAATGTTTTCTAACATATCCTTTTCAATGCATAATATCGCTAATCCATTTAGCCTATCTTGAGTCATGGTGGTCCGCAAGTAAGATTTCAATAATTTTAATTTGGAAAAACTCCTCTCAGCAGATGCCACAGTCACAAGTATAGTCAATAATACCCTATAAGCAACCATTACATTAGGAAACATATCTACACTCTTTACAAACTCAAGAATTTTAATGGATGTCCATGGTTTATCTGTTTCATATGCTTCTTTTGGTAACATCACTTGCAACACCTGTAATTCTGAAAATAAGTCTCTTGCATCAACATCAGAAACATCACCATGTTTTAAAGCATTTTCAAGATTCACACAAGATCTTTTCAATTCATTATCATCAAACGAAGTCAACTTTTCAGCATCAAATAAGAACCCAAAAATAGATTCAAAATAATGCAATTGTTCAAACCTACTCTTTAATTCACCAAGAGCAATATCCACTATAACAAGAAAATAATCAGTTCTAAATGATTCTTCAGCTGATTGTTGTTCCCTATCACTATTGGAAACCTCATCAAAATGCCTTTTTCTACAAACTTGACGCTTTTTTGGAAATACAGGCTCAATTCCCATATCAAGGGAAATTTCTTTAGCATCAATCATGGCAGAAACAAACCCATTTATTCTATAATTTTCAAAAAATATAACAAGCCCTTCCAGGGCCGGTCCAGGGTTTTCTAAGGCCTAGGGCGAATTTTTTCAAATGTGCCCATTTATACAAATTAAACAAAACAATAAATAAATTATCAACCTATTAATTTTATTAAAATTATAAGAATTTACAAAAGATAAAGAAGAACACTTTGGGGCCTCTTTAAAACCTTGTTTAGGGAAAACTCAATGGGACAAAACCCCCGAACGAAGGAAAAAGAGTACCCCGGATCGTAAACATTGTATTAAAAAACTCGAACTACATATTTGCGTCCACATGCTTCCTTCCGAATCTCCATAAACATTTCTTGATTTGATCAATCTTCTTTTCATCCTCCACAATTAATCGAAGCAAAGTATCATCACATGTACCTACAAAATAAAAATAGCAATGAAATCTGAACCACAAATCATCATTTGAAATGTCTTCTTGTTGCACCTTTAGATGCAAAATCATCAATTACACTATCATATTTAATGTTTCTAACATATCCTTTTCAATGCATAATATCGCTAATCCATTTAGCCTATCTTGAGTCATGGTGGTCCGCAAGTAAGATTTCAATAATTTTAATTTGGAAAAACTCCTCTCAGCAGATGCCACAGTCACAAGTATAGTCAATAATACCCTATAAGCAACCATTACATTAGGAAACATATCTACACTCTTTACAAACTCAAGAATTTTAATGGATGTCCATGGTTTATCTGTTTCATATGCTTCTTTTGGTAACATCACTTGCAACACCTGTAATTCTGAAAATAAATCTCTGGCATCAACATCAGAAACATCACCATGTTTTAAAGCATTTTTAAGATTCACACAAGAACTTTTCAATTCATTATCATCAAACGAAGTCAACTTTTCAGCATCAAATAAGAACCCAAAAATAGATTCAAAATAATGCAATTGTTCAAACCTACTCTTTAATTCACCAAGAACAATATCCACTATAACAAGAAAATAGTCAGTTCTAAATGATTCTTCAGCTGATTGTTGTTCCCTATCACTATTGGAAACCTCATCAAAATGCCTTTTTCTACAAACTTGACGCTTTTTTGGAAATACAGGCTCAATTCCCATATCAAGGGAAATTTCTTTAGCATCAATCATGGCAGAAACAAACCCATTTATTCTATAATTTTCAAAAAATATAACAAGCCCTTCTAGGGCCGGTCCAGGGTTTTCTAAGGCCTAGGGCGAATTTTTTCAAATGTGCCCATTTATACAAATTAAACAAAACAATAAATAAATTATCAACCAATTAATTTTATTGAATTATAAGAATTTACAAAAGATAAAGAAGAACACTTTGGGGCCTCTTTAAAACCTTGTTTAGGGAAAACTCAATGGGACAAAACCCCCGAACGAAGGAAAAAGAGTACCCCGGATCGTAAACATTGCATTAAAAAACTCGAACTACATATTTGCGTCCACATTCTTCCTTCCGAATCTCCATAAACATTTCTTGATTTGATCAATCTTCTTTTCATCCTCCACAATTAATCGAAGAAAAGTATCATCACATGTACGTACAAAATAAAAATAGCAATGAAATCTGAACCACAAAACATCATTTGAAATGTCTTCTTGTTGCACTTTTAGATGCAAAATCATCAATTACACTATCATATTTAATGTTTTCTAACATATCCTTTTCAATGCATAATATCGCTAATCCATTTAGCCTATCTTGAGTCATGGTGGTCCGCAAGTAAGATTTCAATAATTTTAATTTGGAAAAACTCCTCTCAGCAGATGCCACAGTCACAAGTATAGTCAATAATACCCTATAAGCAACCATTACATTAGGAAACATATCTACACTCTTTTACAAACTCAAGAATTTTAATGGATGTCCATGGTTTATCTGTTTCATATGCTTCTTTTGGTAACATCACTTGCAACACCTGTAATTCTGAAATAAGTCTCTTGCATCAACATCAGAAACATCACCATGTTTTAAAGCATTTTCAAGATTCACACAAGAACTTTTCAATTCATTATCATCAAACGAAGTCAACTTTTCAGCATCAAATAAGAACCCAAAAATAGATTCAAAATAATGCAATTGTTCAAACCTACTCTTTAATTCACCAAGAGCAATATCCACTATAACAAGAAAATAGTCAGTTCTAAATGATTCTTCAACTGATTGTTGTTCCCTATCATTATTGGAAACCTCATCAAAATGCCTTTTTCTACAAACTTGACGCTTTTTTGGAAATACAGGCTCAATTCCCATATCAAGGGAAATTTCTTTAGCATCATTCATGGCAGAAACAAACCCATTTATTCTATAATTTTCAAAAAATATAACAAGTCCTTCTAATTGTCTTACAGCAGCATCAAGACGCATGTCTTCAGATTGTAACGTTTTACCAACTAAGTTAATTTTTTGCAAAATGTCATGCCAAATAACCAAACTTAATATAAATTCAAAACTTGAAAGCTCTCCTAATGCTAAACTTTGAGCATCCTTACTCAATTTGGCATCTTCACTAATTTCTGTTAATTTAAATAAAACTTCTCTGATTTGGGAAGCTTGAGATTTTATTGCTTTGACACTTTCAATGTGACTTTCCCAACGTGTAGTTGAAAATGATTTCAAAGTCAAACCATCTATGTAATCAAGTAACACATTCCATCTCTTTGTTGAATTAGAGAATACCGTATATATGCATTGACATGCTCCAAAAAAAGATTTTGCTTTAACACATGAGTTGGCCATATTACAAAATATTAAGTTGAGACAATGAGAATCACATGGCATGTAAAATGCTCTAGGATTTATATCAAGTAATCTTTTTTGTACACCTAGATTTTTCCCTTTCATATTAGAGCCATTATCATAACCTTGTCCCCTCACATCATTAATATTAAGTGTAAGGGACTCAATTACATTTTATAATTCATTAAAAATTCCTAATCCAGATGTATCTTTCACATTCAGAAACTCTAAAGAGTACTCTTCTATATTTATTGGAGTACTTGAAACATCTGCACACCTCAATATTAAAGTCATTTGTTCTTTGTGACTTGCATCAGGAGTACAATCAAGAATGACTGAAAAATATTTAGCTGTTTTTATTTTTTCAATGATTGTATGTTTAACATTTGATGCTAAAATAGCTATTTTGAATTTTATGGCTAAGATAATGATTATGAATCTTCTTATCTTGAATGAGTCAAAAATGGTGTTGCATTACTGGATCAAACTCTGCAATCATTTCAAGTAGGCCTAAAAAGTTACCATTACCATGTTCATAATTTTTTTCATTTGTTCCACGAAAAGCCAAATTATGTATAGCAAGACATTTCACAAAAACGATGATTCTCACAATAACATTTTTCCAGTGTAGTGTATCTTTCTTGATTAGCTCTTGTAATTTTGTATCAATTGTTTGATTTGTTTTCAATCTGAGTTGCAATTCAACACAAGACTTCAAGTTAGTGAGGTGTTCAATACTACTTTCATGTTGTTTAAGCTTCTCACCAAGATGTTTCCAATCTCTAGTTCTTTCACTAGTTAACTGACTTCTAGAATTCATTGTTTTAAACAACTTACAACAGAAACAAAACACTTTATCCAACTCCTTTGAGTACACTAGCCATTTTTGATCCTTAGTTTCCCCATTTGGTAACGTACGAAGATAATAATTTGAAGAAAAATGTCTATTGTGTTCGTCCATGGGGAATTTGAGATTAGTTTCTCTTAGGGAACATTTTTCTACAAGTAAATCTCTCATTTTTGCTTCAAGGTTATCCCAAACTCGTGGATCATAAATGTTCAAATCAAATCTTGTTTCTGGACTTTCATCAGGGACATGTTCATCACTATTTTTATTTTCATCTAGATCACTAATTTCTTCATTCACATCATTCTCATTTTCTTCTAATTCTTCCAATTGAATTGGTTGTTCATATTCATTTAGTAAATCTTCATCTAAATTTTCAAGTGAAGCATTAGTTTGTTTAACAAAATATTTATTCAAAGATCCTCTTAAACTTTGAGCAATTTCTTCTTCTTTTTTCTTTCTTTGTCTCTTGAGATTTCCAGAAAGTTATTTCTTAGGAAACATTTTTTTTACTTTTTATAATAAACACAACACAATAAAAAACAATAAAACTAATTAACAAAGAACAATAAAACCTGGATTTTGAGCATATTTTCTTCCACTTGAAACTTCCGAGTTCCAATTATAAATAACAAGAATCCCAACCAAGTTTTCTGTTGAATCAAATAATAAATAAGAAAAAAGTAACAAAGATATGTATTACAATTTACAAAATTTATACATCTAGATTCTATTATCTATATGTATCTAAAGAGAAAATTTCTCGAGCTAAATGGGTAGTAGAAAAACAAGATAATCTACATAAGAATACATTATAATTGTAATTAAATGAGTAAATGACCCTTAACAGTTAACACGCTATAACTCTATTAATTAATCAAATCCAACCCAATTTGACGGGTTTGCATTGACGGAACTGTAAATTAATTAAGTTTGACAAAATAACTTCATTTATGGTCAAGGAAAAAAAACAAATAATTGCAGTAATAAGAAAGGAATGTACTCCATTTTTGTCAAATTGAAATTTAATTCAAACACAACATATTATATATTTGTATCCCAGGGGCTTGGATGAATGGATGGTAAAAATTTTACTCACATTCATTCATTCGTAGAATAAAGCCGCAAAAGCATTTCACGCCTCCCAAATGGCGAAATCTCCACACAACTGTGAAAGTTATAAACAGATTACGCAATCATAAATCATAATAACAATTAACACCACTAGAGAGTAGAGAGTAAAAAATCATTTCCAAATAAAGAGCACAAAAACTTACTCCCACTAAAATAGCTTCCTAGACCCTTAACAGTTGACACGTCATTTCCTCCTCCATGCGGTCTCCTTGGTGCGGCTGCTGCAGTGCTATTAGATTTTAGATTGAAAGTGATTTGAAACCCTAAAACATCTTCTTCTTGACAACTATTGGGCTGATATTTTATTTTGCTGAGTTTAAGTTGGGCATTTTCTTAAAAAACATAATGGTCTTATCAGCTAAATTTTGGGCCCTTCTCAACTGTGAGCCCTGGGCGGTAGCCCTGGCCTAGGGCCGACCCTGGATAAGAGTTGAAAATG
This sequence comes from Aralia elata, assembly GCA_034770075.1. NCBI lineage: Eukaryota > Viridiplantae > Streptophyta > Magnoliopsida > Apiales > Araliaceae > Aralia > Aralia elata. The sequence goes on along the minus strand of CM068384.1, from coordinate 94,986,304 downwards.
GTGAGACTATTCCTATTTTTCATATGGGCAGAACCATATGACACACACCACACTCATCACTTGCTATTAATAACATCTTTCATGCTTCTCATTTATCAAAGTCCCTATTATCTATTAAATAATTCACCACTGATAATCATGTATATTTTGAATTTTACCCAACCTATGTTCTTGTGAAGGACAAAATAACCAAGAATACTCTTATCCGAGGAACAACATGTGATGGCCTATATTCCTTTACCCCCACCTCTTCATTTTCAAGCATTTCCAATTCTCCCTAAGTGTCTCTTGTCGAAGCCATTTCTCATGATGCTTAGTGTCACAAGGTTGAGGTCTACCCCAAAAGTTTTCGCCTTGTGATGGCCTGGTCTGTCTCGCACAACCAGTTAGTCAACCCCACACAACACTCCAACGTAACGCACTGTTTAGACCCAACACACACACACACACACTCAGTTATATGTATACTGATTAGGAATGTATAGTATGTAAGCAAACAATGGACAACACACGAATTTACAGGCAAAACACCCAACCTTTTATTGCACCTTCAATAAACTAGGAATATGTCCAAAGGCTTACAATACACAGAGGATGCACCAGGCTATCACTCTTTTCTGCTCTATAGCATACATAATTTCGTGCACCACGCACTGGCTATTTATAGCCTGATGGTCAGTTGACAACCCCAACTGCCAAGAGGTTTGCACCACTAACGTGCTGCCAACAAAGGAGTGGCAGTTCCCCATAACTGCCCATGATCAGCACATCTTCAAGACTTCAGACCACGCACAAATGGGTCCCAACACAACAATCAGCTATCTGGCCACTTCCCCACTATTGATAACTGCCCATAACCGCTTTGCCTGTTGTGCCCAACTGTTACCCCCACTTCCTGATGTACTGCCCCATTGTCTTGTGCAATCTGATATGTCAAACCGCACCTCAACTGCTCCTTGACCCAGCCCAAGTCGCAACCTGAACCCACTGTGCACGTCAACCCACTTTGATTGTCCCTACGTGCATCAGTCTTGCATGTTGCCTAGTCTAGCATGTTAAGCACTATTTTGTGCACATCACAACACAATATGCCGTCACGCAGCCCAACGCCCAGCGCTGTTTGGCACCTTACGTAGCCCAACATCTTGTGCTGTCTTGCTTCCAACATAGACCAACATTGACTAGTACTGAACCCAAGCAACATTTTGGCACGCCAGGCCCTGCCTATGCCATGCCCCGATCTTTGCAAAGCCTTGGCCCCACAAGTCTTGGTCTTCATTGTTGTCACTGAATGTTGCACCATCTCGTGCACCAATTTCCCAACATTACCATCAATGCCTTCCAAGGGTGAAAGGCATACGTGCCATTGCTCACACGCAGCCCGCATGTTGCCTACATTCAATGTTCTTGCCCAAATCATGCTCCACTCATGAATGGGTCTTTGATCCAATCCAAGCCGCCTATCCGTTGTTAGCATTGTTGTTAGGGGAGCCCAACAATGCCTCAATGCCCCGCATCCATCGCCCATGGCTGCCTGCCCATGGCTCGGGTGGACTTCACCGACCACCCCTCCCCTATAGTAGCACTTATGAAAATATCCAATGTGCCAACAATAGACATTAAGGTTGCTTGAACAGTCATAATGTAGATCCCCTGGATCCACCAGTTTTCTTGGTCAGCCCAAATCTGCCACACATTGCGTGCATTTGCAGTACGCTACGCGCATCTGCTGCACGCTGCGCCAATCTGCCGCGCGTTGTGCTCATCTGCCGCATGTTGCGCGCATAATCTGAGTGTCAAGTCCGTGTCAAGCCACAAAGGGTCTAACAAACCACCCCCGCTTGAAAAATTCGACGCCTTCGTCGAAGATTCTTTGAGCAGCACTTCAATTTGTTAAACCAAGGAGATTTTTCCCACAAGCCATCAAGTCCGTTTGATGTCTTAACTTTTACGTGTTGAACTTAGCATCTCTCGCACCAAGAACAACACACAGTAACAATTTATTTTCTATCACATGTAGGCCCCAGCACCTGTATGCTGCCAACTCTAACCACGTCGAGGCTTGCTTCTACACCCGAATCAGACCCCTCATGATCTTCATCAACCATCAACGCTGCTAACTTTACTTTCTTTGGGCAATCTCGTGCAAAATGTGGCCCACTACAGATAAAACAGCCGCCCACCTTGGACTGTCCCTTGTTTTTCTACCCAACATCTACAACTTGTTTGCCTTTTTCCAGCCCCTCACCAAGATTTCCAGCGACACGACCCTTGTCTGCCTTCTTGGATTTGTTCCCATTCTAATCAGCCTTGTCAAGCCGCATGTCCACAAGACTGTCAGCTACAGTCACTGCTGACTGAAAGTCCTTTACACCCTAGCGTCGTAATTTCGCCTGCGCCCAAGGCTGTAAACCAGCAATAAAGTTGAATACATTGTCCTCCTCCGACATTCCCTTGATATCCAACAGTAATGATGTGAAATTTTTCACATACTCCCGCACAGTACCGTCGTGCTTTAAGCACTTCAATGCCTCTCTTGCTTGCCAACTCGAATTTGCAGGCAGGAATTGCCCCTTCAATTCTTTCTTCAAGTCAGCCCATGTTGTCACAGTAGCACGGGTTTCATCCCCAACCCTTGTACGCCACCATAACTTGGCGTCACCAGTCAAATACATGCTGGTGATGTCCACCATCTCAGCCTCCCGAATATGGGCAGTTTTGAAGTACTGCTCCATATCCCACAAAAAATTCTCCAACTCCTTGGCACTACGCTCCCCTCCATAGGCCTTTGGCTCGGGAATTCTCATTTTCTACTGCACCACAGTAGTTTCCGCCCCACTAGTCTGCAACATCGCCTGCTTAATGAGTGTAATTTCCCCATCAAGTTTGTTGAAAGTCACTTCCAACTTTTCCCCAATGGTTGTCAGTCGCCCAATCTCCGCTGACAGCTCATTGATCTTTTCCCCTGTTGCACGATCACTGTGCGTCATGTGACCTTGTGCATTCTGCAGATCAGCACTCAGTGCCCTGACCTGGTTTGACAATGAGCCACTTTCCCCCAAAAGTGCCTCGCCCACATATCCTTTAAGCCGCTGCACATGCTCTTGCAATTCAGCCTTCCAATTTGCATTCGCCATCTGCCTTCAGATTTTTCTGCAGTAACTTAGCCAACGGAATTTTGCCCCAACAAAATTCAAAGTGATTCCACCGATTGAAACCAAGCTCTGATACCAATTGTCACAAGGTTGAGGTTTACCCCAAAATCTTTCGCCTTGTGATGGCCTGGTCTGTCTCACACAACCAGTCAGCCAACCCCACACAGCACTCCAACGCACTGTTTAGACCCAACATCACACACACACATTCAGTTATATGTATACTGATTAGGAATGTACAATATGTAAGCAAATAATGGACAACACACGAATTTACAAGCAAAACGCCCAACCTTTTATTGCACCTTCAATAAACTAGGAATCTGCCCAAAGGCTTACAATACACAGAGGATGCACCAAGCTATCACTCTTTTTTGCTCTCTAGCATATATAATTTCGTGCACCAAGCACTGGCTATTTATAACCTGATGGCCAGTTGACACCCCCAACTGCCAAGAGGTTTGCACCACTAAGGTGCTGCCAACAAAGGAGTGGCAGTTCCCCATAACTGCCCATGATCAGCACATCTTCAAGACTTCAGGCCACGCACAAATGGGTCCCAACACAACAATCAACTATCTGGCCACTTCCCCACTATTGATAACTGCTCATAACCGTTTTGCCTCCTGTGCCCAACTGTTGCCCCCACTTCCTGATGTACTTGCCAATAGTCTTGTGCAATCTGACATGTCAAACCGCACCTCAACTGCTCCTTGACCCAGCCCAAGTCGCAGCCTGAACCCACTGTGCACGTCAGCCCACTTTGATTGTCCCCACGTGCATCAGTCTTGCATGCTGCCCAACCCAGCATGTCAAGCACTATTTTGTGCACAGCACAACACAATATGCCGTCACGCAGCCCAACGCCCAGTGCTGTTTGGCACCTTACGTAGCCCAACATCTTGTGCTGTCTTGCTCCTAACATAGACCAACATTGACTAGTACTGAACCCATACAACATTTTGGCACGCCAGGCCCTGCCTATGCCATGCCCCGATCTTTGCCAAGCCTTAGCCCCACAAGTCTTGGTCTTCATTGTTGTCACTGAATGTTGCACCATCCCGCGCACCAATTTCCCAACATTGCCATCAATGCCTTCTAAGGGTGCAAGGCATACGTGCCATTGCGCACACGCAGCCCGCATGTTACCCATATTCAATGATCTTACCCAAATCATGCTCCGCTCATGAATGGGTCTTTGATCCAATCCAAGTCGCCTATCCGTTATTAGCATTGTTGTTAGGGGAGCCCAATAATGCCTCAATGCCCCGCATCCATCGCCCATGGCTGCCTGCCCATGGCTCGGGTAGACTTCACCAACAACCCCTCCCCTATAGTAGCACTTATGAAAATATCCAATGTGCCAGCAATAGACATTAAGGTTGCTTGAAGAGTCATAATGTAGATCTCCTGGATCCACCAGTTTTCTTGGTCAACCCAAATCTGTCGCACATTGCGCGCATTTGCCGCACGCTGCGCGCATCTGCCGCACGCTGCACCCATCTGCCGCACGCTGTGCTCATCTGCCGCATGTTGCGCGCACAATCTGAGTGTCAAGTCCGTGTCAAGCTAAAAAGGGTCTAACACTTGGCATCATCGTCTTGGTCATCCTCGCCATCAAGTTTTCAAGCAAATTCTCAGTTCAATAAATGTTCTTAATTAGTCGTAGCTTAGTTAGGAAATTGTGCCATGATTGCCAACTAGGCAAATCATGTAGACCATCTCTTTCTGCAAGTCATAAACGAAGTCCTACTCCCTTAAAAATTGGTTTATAGTGATGTTTAGGGTTTTGCCCCCATGTTATCAATTGATGATTTTCGTTATAATATCATTTTCTTGGATGATCATAGCAAATACATATGTTATTGCCCAATGACATTAAAGTCCAATGTATATTCTATTTTCTAAAAGTTTTGGCATGTTGAAATTTTTTGGGATGTCCATTAAGCAAGTCCAAATGGATTTGGGGAGAGAATATAGAAAATTGTCTACCTTTTTTGATTCAATTGGCATTCATCATCGCCAACCATGTCCTCACACTCATGAACATAATGGCACCATAGAACGCCGCCATCATCATATTACGAAAATTGGATTAGCATTATTAGGCCAAAGCAATGTTCCTCATAATTTTTTGTCTCATGCATTTAAAATTGCAGTTTATTTGATCAATCGTATGCCTACGTCCATTCTCAATAATTTAACTCCCCTTGAAATCTTATTCAAATGTAAGCTTGATTATAATTTTTTGAAAAGTTTTGGATGTTTATGTTACCCTTATTTGAGACTCTATAATCGACATAAAATTCTGTATCGTTCATCTCCATGTGTATTTATGAGTTATAGTGAAGCATTTGGGCTATCGTTGCTATGATATAGCAAACATTAAATTTTACATTGTACGTCATGTACATTTTTCCAAAAATGATTTTCCTTGTCACACTGTTGATTATAATAAAAAGTCCACATCCATTCTTGGTCCTTCCCCTGCATCCAATGTAAATTTTAGTTTTCCATGCATCCACTATCCCTTTATATAACTCGAGTACTCCCGGCCATCTCCGCTTTCACTTCTACTAAGATATCTTAACCGCAATCTCCACGGATCATGTCAAACTCATCTCACCAAACTCTTATGTCATAACTAATTAATACCACTTCTTGTTATAGAAGTTCCAAACCAATCTCGTTCTACTCATGGCATCGATCTTGGTGCTTTGTCTCCAAATTCAGAGTCATCTGCTACCCTACCCCAGGTTAAAGATTCTTCATCATAGCCTAACACCCAAAATCAAGACAATATGGTTCTCTGTCCACAGAAAAAATGGGAAAGTACATCCCCAACTCCCTCAGACTACACTTGTTTCTTCGAATGAAATTTATAGGTCCCCACAAATACACAGAGGTGAATGTAAAGTGATTTTCTCTTCGGGTGATAAATGTACCCAATTTGAATGCAAATTGCTTGATAATACCAATAACGAAGTCATTGGCTGCTTAAATAAGCAAAGCCATGTACAAACAAACTGAAATACAAGGGAAACTTAAATACACATAAAACAGAGCATAACTAACGGAAACAACATGCAAATAATGGAAAAACACGTAAAACTCTCAACTACGACGTAAAACTCTGAACTGCAAAAGACCCGGTTCGATCCCGCAATCTTTTCATTCTTTACTTGCCCATGATTGCAACGGTCTTCATTTACATCCACTTCATCCCAGATATTTGGGATTTGGCTTTTGGCCTCTTTCTGAACGACGCCTAACATACTCCCCCCTTCAGTGGACGTTCGCAAGGTCCACGGATGGAAATTGCTCAAGCAAAGTTTGGGTTGGCTCCCATGTGGCTTCCTCTGCTGGTAAATGCTTCCATTGGACTACGCTTTCTTTTTCAAATTTATATCCTCTTTTGACCCAGCGAGTGTCCAGAATTTGTTGGGATTCCAATTTAGCTACACCTTCATCGGTCATCAGGGCCGGTCCAGGATTTTCTAAGGCCCAGGGCGAATTTTTTCAAATGCGCCCCTTTATACAAATTAAACAAAAAAATAAATAAATTATCAACTAATTAATTTTATTAAAATTATAAGAATTTACAAAAGATAAAGAACACTTTGGGGCCTCGTTAAAACCTTGTTTAGGAAAAACTCAATGGGACAAAACCCCAAACGAAGGAAAAAGAGTACCCCGGATTGTAAACATTGCATTAAAAACTCGAACTACATATTTACGTCCACATGCTTCTTTCCGAATCTCCATAAACATTTCTTCATTTGATCAATCTTCTTTTCATCCTCCACAATTAATCGAAGCAAAGTATCATCACATGTACCTACAAAATAAAAATAGTAATGAAATCTGAACCACAAAACATCATTTGAAATGTCTTCTTGTTGCACTTTTAGATGCAAAATCATCAATTACACTATCATATTTAATGTTTTCTAACATATCCTTTTCAATGCATAATATCGCTAATCCATTTATCCTATCTTGAGTCATGGTGGTCCGCAAGTAAGATTTCAATAATTTTAATTTGGAAAAACTCCTTTCAGCAGATGTCACAGTCACAGGACCCTATAAGCAACCATTACATTAGGAAACATATCTACACTCTTTACAAACTCAAGAATTTTAATGGATGTCCATGGTTTATCTACTCCATATGCTTCTTTTGGTAACATCACTTGCAACACCTGTAATTCTGAAAATATGTCTCTTGCATCAACATTAGAAACATCACCATGTTTTAAAGCATTTTCAAGCTTCACACAAGAACTTTTCAATTCATTATCATCAAACGAAGTCAACTTTGCAGCATCAAATAAGAACCCAAAAATAGATTCAAAATAATGCAATTGTTCAAACCTACTCTTTAATTCACCAAGAGCAATATCCACTATAACTAGAAAATAATCAGTTCTAAATGATTCTTCAGCTGATTGTTGTTCCCTATCACCATTGGAAACCTCATCAAAATGCCTTTTTCTACAAACTTAACGCTTTTTTGGAAATACAGACTTAATTCCCATATAAAGGGAAATTTCTTTAGCATCAATCATGACAGAAACAAACCCATTTATTCTATAATTTTCAAAAAATATAACAAGTACTAATTGTCTTACAGCAACATCAAGACGCATGTCTTCAGAATGTAACTTTTTATTAACTAAGTTAATCTTTTGCAAATTGTCATGCCAAATAACCAAACTTAATATAAATTCAAAACTTGAAAGCTCTCCTAATGCTAAACTTTGAGCATCCCTACTCAATTTGGCATCTTTACTAATTTCTGTTAATTTAAATAAAGCTTCTCTGATTTGGGAAGCTTGAGATTTTATTGCTTTGACACTTTTAATGTGACTTTCCCAATGTGTAGTTGACAATGATTTCAAAGTCAAACCATCTATGTAATCAAGTAACACATTCCATCGCTTTGTTGAATTAGAGAATACCGTATATATGCATTGACATGCTCCAAAAAAAGATTTTGCTTTAACACATGAGTTGGCCATATTACAAAGTATTAAGTTGAGACAATGAGAACCACATGGCATGTAAAATGCTCTAGGATTTATATCAAGTAATATTTTTTGTACACCTAGATTTTTCTCTTTTATATTAGAGCCATTATCATAACCTTGTCCCCTCACATCATCAATATTAAGTGTAAGGGACTCAATTACATTTTGTAATTCATTAAAAATTCCTAATCCAGATGTATCTTTCACATTCAGAAACTCTAAAAAGTACTCTTCTATATTTATTGGAGTACTTGAAACATCTGCTGTAACGCCCCCAAAATCGGGACCAACTTAATCTAAAATTAAGACTAATTTTAATCCCGACCTTGTGCATTAAATACTATCTTAATTCAGCTTGATATCATATTAAGATGAAATAATAGCTGAAAATGCGGATAATTAAAAACTTTTTATATTTTTCTTTCTATTCCCTGAAATCGCAACCGTTACAATTATACATTGAAGTAGATATGAGTATATACAACTCAATTCTACATTCAAATTCTTTCTTATCTAGTATTATCACTATATTGATTTTCTTTATATAATACTCATCCCAATATATTCAAAACAAATATTCTTTATATATTGAATAATTCAAACTTTACGTATCAGTCAGTTACATATATCAAGAATCATTGTCGCGATTCAATACAAGTTCTAATTAAAGAAACGAAATTTCTTTGCACGACTTCTAATCTTTATCTTCCAGATAGCAGATAATATCGCCCTGCATCTTTATCCTGCAAAATTTGGGTTTTGCAAGTTTGAGCTCGACAACTTAGCAAATTTAGCAGTTTTTATGCTTCACGTAGCACAGAATTTCATGTTCAGTTCATTCATTATAATCATTCTACTATGCATATCATACATGCATTATAACTCTAAACAATACGATTTCATATGCTTAATTAATATATCACACATCATATATAGATTGAGTCCCATAACTCAATCAATTTAGTCATAATTTGACTTTCATAATTCATAGAGCATAGTATGAAAATTTAGCATGCTTCTGGAGATTTCATTCATAATGCGATAAAGATTACATATAATCAATATCAAATTCATATATCACAATAGAACTGAAAGACTTGCCTCGGTTTGTGTAGTTCATCATCCATGTTATTCACATCCAATATTTCTTTCTCCCGTACTCAAATCCGAGTCATCTACAACATTAAAAAAATATTTCTTATCAACAATTTAACTTCCTCATAATAATATTCACTTATTCATTTACTTCACATGATTATATTTTAACATTCCTCTTAATTTCTTTAATAATTCCTATCATTCGGAACAAAATCTAAACATTCTAAAATCTTATTTGAAAGTCCTCAACCACATTTTAGTGATATATTAAAACTAAATACTAATATCATATTATAAAAATATGCTCAAATTTTCTCGGTCAATTCTCGACCCTCGCGTAAAAAGACCGTTACGCCCATTGGCTAATCAATACCCGATCCATAACGTTCCAAGACCTCACGAGACCATTAAATCTTCTAAAGTCTTTAGAATATTATTTTAGACTTTCCAACCAATTTTCACATATTTCGGAATATCCGACAATTTTCTGCAATTATTTTCATTTATAAAAACTATCGTTTAATAACTTCAAAATAGATATAATAACTCATCATACTTTTATTTCCTCAAAATACTATCAATATTCATCTTATATTATTATAAGATTTGTCACCAAGTTTCATAATTTTTCAGCATTCACAACATTTTCTATGAATTACTACTATTTTTAAAACTAATTTTAATTAGCTTTAAAATACAATAAATACTTAGGCCCTTCAACAATTCACCAAACAAATTTCAGTAATTCTTAAATAATATTATAAGATTACTATAAAAATATTTCAGCTCAAAATAATTTTTTTTTCTAATAATTTAATTATAATATCTAAAACGCTGAAACTTTAAAAATCCATAATAATTAATCTCCTTATCCGAAAATTATGAATTCTATATCCATTCCACATTAAATTTAATTCTCTACAACTTTCTAGTAAAAAGTTTCTCCAAATTCTAGCCGGAAATGGCTCTAACGGCCCGTGCTGGAAAGTTCGCCGACGGCGACTTTCCGGTCATCTTCTCTGGCGTACTGCCCATTTTCCGGTGACATTTTTATCATTTTTCTGCCCAAATCAGTCCTCTAACATCCCAGGAGTCCGACCGTATGATTAGTTTTGAAAGTCGTTATTGTTTTCAAGTCTAAACAAGGTTCCGAAAATAGGTTCCGACGACTTAAAACTTCATTTGTTCTACATCGTTTTACAATTGATTTCTCATTGTTTTACTTCAAAATCATTTCTTTAATTGTTTCCTACTATTTTTGATAACTAACAAAGCTCATAACAACCTTAAACTCAAACCCACTACCTGCCACCTTCCATGGCCATTGAAGTTTAACGTAAACCGGCAAGTTCAAGTCAAACGTTTAGCCAAGTAGGCGTTTACTAGCAGTACATATATATACATATATATATATATATATATATATATATATACACTGCACATAATCACCCATACCATGCAATATAATATACTGTCAAAATAAAAATTTATTATATTTAAACTCTTATTTTAATACTTTCGAAAATTCGGATTGTCACATTAAATATATTGTTGTAATATATTTAACCATAATTTAAATATTACCTTAATTCACCAATTTAATTAAGTGAATTAACTTGCTCACGAAATTTAATTCATAACGAATTCATTACAAGACTTTATAATCAAATTATATTATTTCATAATCCAATTTAAATTTAATCTCTATCTATAAATTACTTCTAACAATTTATTTACATCATACTCCTATTAAAATAATTTAATATTATAAATTATTTTAATAATTTCCTTCATCATAAACTATACTCATCTCATTTCTTCTTAATAAATTGATTCTACAATTTATTTTCATGAAATAATAAATATATAATAATAATATATTTATTATTCACAAAAATCACATATTGCATAACATATATTCACTTGTGCATCACATATTACATAGCATATCACCAAATAAGAATTTTATTTATTAAATTCTTATTTTTAATATTTTCTGAAAATCCAGGTCATTACATTCTTCCCCCCTTATAAGGATTCCGTCCCCAGAATCACAACACCGAATCGTTCTTAATTGGTTTAGATATTAGTCTTTTTCGTAACCCTATCGTTGAGTTATTTCAACGTACCATTTCCTTAGGTTATATATCACCTATCTCATTTCTTTCCTTAATCAATTCTTACAGGTTCCATTTCGTAATTGATATTTAAACTCGATTATATTACGAGTATTATTTATTCCTCAATTTTCTTTTGCTAAGGATATTTCTGAACCGTTACATTCTTCATATTCTTCTTTCTAGTACTCTAAAAGTCCTATAATTCTTGGACTTACTCTTTCATTCTTTCACGTTTCTTAATCTTCATGTACTATTCCCTATCAATTTCATGATTAGGAAATTTTCAATTCTCATGACTCTACATTTTTCCTTCTTCAAGGATTTGCTAATAAATTTTCGTATTCTACGACCTACTTTCTTCCAAGGAATTTTATCCTTTCTATATCCAACTGCCAGAATAGAAATACTCCACAATTGATCAATAATTGTGAAGCAATATGAATAACTCAGGAATTCAAAAGATTCGCTTAGGAAGAGCTTTCTGTATCATACAAAGGTTATAAAGACCAGAACTTTCTTTTTCATGTTTCTGAAAAGGTTCTTAACAGAAATTTATCTGTGAACCGTTTGTCTTACGGGCACATAGGTGATCGGCCTGTTTATGCCATGTGTTGATCTCTGTTATCTTTGCAGCTATATCGCGCAATCAGAATTTCCCAATTCAGGGGTGTTCCGTGTTGATCAACACTATCTGTGTGGCCGTCATTCGGCGCCAATTGAACGGTATACGTTCATCTGTGCCACCATTTGGTGCTAAAAACTTTCCCAAATCAAGGATTTTCATACGAATTCTGGAATCCAAACCAAAACAAGTTAGTTGGACAACTCTATCTGTTCAACAATAATATCTCAGAGGCTTATTATAAGCGATATCTGAATCTGTGTCTAGCCGATTCAAATGGCATTTGACACTTCTTTAACTATTAAAATACTGAAAATCATTTTATGACGCATAGTACCGCACTGTTTTTAGCAGTCCGTTGAGAATGTCGTCATTTTATGATTTCGTCATACTACATCGTACCATAGTGGGCTAATGATCCTTAGATCACATCCAACACTAGGTTAGGCTGCATTGATGACTCCATCGTTTAAAATACATTTTGATATTTTCAACTTTGTCTAGCCGAAACAATTAGCATAGACTCTTCTTTAAAAGGTTCAAAACCATTGAAAATTATGTTAGGTGTTATCATGCCACAACAGGTAACGATGTGTTAGTGGCTCGAAGTCCACATCCACACCCTTGTTATCGTGCGTTGATGATAGCAAAATTCATTTGTATTTCTAAAAGCACATCAGTGCGAATTTGGCTTGATTTCAAAAATTTCGAGATCTAGCATAGCTAGAAGATTTGGAATATCTATTTCTCCTTCATCAGCTTCAACTTCCCCAATTGAATCCCTATGAAACAATTATATCTATCTCTAGTACCATCAATGTTCAATACACTAATAATAATTAACTCTTATTCTATAATATTCTTATACCTTCATATGGTTCATCAAACTTACCACACTTTATGTGTTTAGGAACTTTCCATAAAAATATGAGTTTAAGAACTTGTCCTAGCAATACGTAGTCCAAGAACCAATCAAGGACTGTCCATACGCTTAGGGGCTCAAAACACATCATATGATTATGAGTCATAAACTTACCATAAGAATGAGTTTTAAGAACTCGCACCTAATCTTATTATCTAATTATCAAATATACATATGAGAAAAGAATCACCTTCTCACCATATATATACCGATAACGTAACACCAACATTTCAACGATTATCAATATGATAAAGTAAGTGGTCGTTAAACCAAGCACAAAACCTCTACCCATACAATGGCTTGTACAACTCAGCTACCATATGAGTCCTCAATTGAAATTCCACCCAATCTTATCTAATCTCATCTTATTCTTTGCTTAATACGAATTTTCATTAATCCGTATTTCATCTGTAACTCTTTCTGAGTTTATCTTGTACTATCTCATAGTACATTCTATTTATAGCATTAAGCTAAAATTGTCAATCATTCGATTTGATCATCTGTCATTTCATGACTTAATTAGATCACATCGTGATCTTATTCTACAATATTCTTTTCTTGCAACCTTTTATCATTCTATGATCGTTTTATTTTTACGATCTTCTGCATTTCCTTTTTAATCATATAGTTTTATGATCATTTGAATCAGGTGTCCCCTGATCTCTTTTTTTTGCCTATTAAGATTCTTCTTTGAATCTTTGCGTATTATCTTAATGCATGCTTTATGAATTTCTAAATTCTTTTTAATAACGTTTAACCCTTATTCGGGTTTATGCTTATCACATTCTTCTTTTCATCAACCTTATTCACGGTTATAGCCTAGGATACTCTTTCCTAAGGTTTATAACCCTTAGCTCTGATACCAAGTGTAACGCCCCCAAAATCGGGACCAACTTAATCTAAAATTAAGACTAATTTTAATCCTGACCTTGTGCATTAAATACTATCTTAATTCAGCTTTACATCATATATATATATATATATATATATATATTACCAACATAAAAAGAAAAAGAGTTTTACCTTTAAAATTTTGAATTCCTCCTCCCTTTCTCCCGTTTCTTCTTCTCTTCTTGGTTCCTCTTTATTTTTATTTTTATTTTTTAATTTAGAGAAGAACAGAAATGGAATGGAACGAATGGATTAGAATAACTGAATGAGTAGAGCTTGCTTCTCAGTTAACGACATTGCTTAGTCACAGTCTTATTAAATAATACACTGCCACCTCCAGCTTTGTGTCTTGACTCAACATTATGTACTAGCCAATTTTAAATTCTCAGCATATAGTTTAGTTTTTTTTTAATTGTAAACTCTCAACACTTATACTAATATACAACATATATATTATAGATAGTGCTTTAACTTTACGTCATGTTATCACTTATCAGCATACTTGCACATTGCATAATGCATACAATACATTACATTATGCATTTTACATTATTTTCACAATTTAACTCGTACATAATAACATGTCTTCCAATACCCACATACTTTAACTTATGTATTTTTAATTTCATGTAATTCCATTCTTAACCAAAATTGGATATTATACATTCTTAATTATGTATAAAAATCATCCCACTAATTATGGAATTAGCCCATAATTACTTTTTATGTAACGAATGTTACATTAAATAATAAAGTATTTAATTTATACAATTAATATTTAAATTAAATTAAAATTTCTCCTTCTTCCCATAAATTGTTCCAAAATAATTTATTTATTCAATACATTTAATCATAAATTAAATATTAATTTAATTTATTAATTCTTGACACCAATATTCATTGACATATATATTGCTTCACCACCTCATATTCTTAATTCACATTCCTTTGGTATGATATAATAAATATTATATCATTATATGTTACATTATAGTAACATAATTTTCATTATCAACTAATAACTTCTTCCCATATATACACTAATTTAATGTATACACTAATTTGGTATACATAAATTTAATTGTCTCATTTTTATTCATAAATTGTTTCTAACAATTTATTAAATTTATTAAATATAAATTATTATATTTACCATATCACATACACTATATTACACTGCACGTAATCACCCATACCATGCAATATAATATACTGTCAAAATAAAAATTTATTATATTTAAACTCTTATTTTAATACTTTTCAAAAATTCGAATTGTCACATTAAATATATTGTTGTAATATATTTAACCATAATTTAAATATTACCTTAATTCACCAATTTAATTAAGTGGATTAAATTTCTCACGAAATTTAATTCATAACGAATTCATTACAAGACTTTATAATCAAATTATATTATTTCATAATACAATTTAAATTTAATCTCTATCTATAAATTACTTCTAACAATTTATTTACATCATACTCCTATTAAAATAATTTAATATTATAAATTATTTTAATAATTTTCTTCATCATAAACTATACTCATCTCATTTCTTCTTAATAAATTGATTCTACAATTTATTTTCATGAAATAATAACTATATAATAATAATATATTTATTATTCACAAAACTCACATATTGCATAACATATATTCACTTGTGCATCACATATTACATAGCATATCACCAAATAAGAATTTTATTTATTAAATTCTTATTTTTAATATTTTCTGAAAATCCAGGTCATTACATCTGCACACCTCAATATTAAAGTCATTTGTTCTTTGTGACTTGCATCAGGAGTACAATCAAGAATGACTGAAAAATATTTAGCTGTTTTTATTTTTTCAATGATTGTATGTTTAACATTTGATGCTAAAATAGCTATTTTGAGTTTTATGGCTAAGATAATGATTATGAATCTTCTTATCTTGAATGAATCAAAAATGGTGTTGTATTACTGGATCAAACTCTGCAATCATTTCAAGTAGGCCTAAAAAGTTACCATTACCATGTTCATAATTTTTTTCATTTGTTCCACGAAAAGCCAAATTATGTATAGCAAGACATTTCACAACAGTGATGATTCTGACAATAACATTTTTCAAGTGTAGTGTATCTTTCTTGATTAGCTCTTGTAATTCTGTATCAATTGTTTGATTTGTTTTCAATCTGAGTTGCAATTCAACACAAGACCTCAAGTTAGTGAGGTGTTCAATACTGCTTTCATGTTGTTTAAGCTTCTCACCAAGATGTTTTCAATCTCTAGTTCCTTCACTAGTTAACTAACTTCTAGAATTCATTGTTTTAAACAACTTACAACAGAAACAAAACACTTTATCCAACTCCTTTGAGTATACTAGCCATTTTCGATCCTTAGTTTCCCCATTTGGTAACGTACGAAGATAATAATTTGAAGAAAAATGCCTATTGTGTTCGTCCATGGGGAATTTGAGATTAGTTTCTCTTAGGGGACCTTTTTCTACAAGTAAATCTCTCATTTTTGCATCAAGGTTATCCCAAACTCGTGGATCATAAATGTTCAAATCAAATCTTGTTTCTGGACTTTCATCAAGGATATGTTCATCACTATTTTCATTTTCATCTAGATCACCAATTTCTTCATTCACATCATTCTCATTTTCTTCTAATTCTTCCAATTGAATTGGTTGTTCATATTCATTTAGTAAATCTTCATCTAAATTTTCTAGTGAAGCATTGGTTTGTTTAACAAAATATTTATTCAAAGATCCTCTTAAACTTTGAGCAATTTCTTCTTCTTTTTTCTTTCTCTGTCTCTTGAGATTTCCAGAAAGTTGTTTCTTAGGAAACATTTTTTACTTTTTATAATAAACACAACACAATAAAAAAACAATAAAACTAATTAACAAAGAACAATAAAACCTGGATTTTGAGCATATTTTCTTCCACTTGAAACTTCCGAGTTCCAATTATAAATAACAAGAATCCCAACCAAGTTTTCTGTTGAATCAAATAATAAATAAGAAAAAATTAACAAAGATATGTATTAAAATTTACAAAATTTATACATCTAGATTCTATTATCTATATGTATCTAAAGAGAAAATTTCTCGAGCTAAATGCTAGTAGAAAAATAAGATAATCTGCATAATAATACATTATAATATTGTAATTAAATGAGTAAATGACCCTTAACAGTTAACATGCTCTAACTCTATTAATTAATCAAATCCAACCCAATTTGACGGGTTTGCATTGACGGAACTGTAAATTAATTATGTTTGACAAAATGACTTCATTTATGGTCAAGGAAAAAAACAAATAATTGCAGTAATAAGAAAGGAATGTGCTCCATTTTTGTCAAATTGAAATTTAATTCAAACACAACATATTGTATATTTGTATCCCAGGGGCTTGGATGAATGGATGGTAAAAATTTTACTCACATTTATTCATTTGTAGAATAAAGCCGCAAAAGCATTTCACACCTCCCAAATTGCCAAATCTCCACACAACTATGAAAGTTATAAACAGATTGCGCAATCATAAATCATAATAACAATTAACACCACTAGAGAGTAGAGAGTAAAAAATCATTTCCAAATAAAGAGCATAAAAACTTACTCCCACTGAAATAGCTTCCTAAACCCTTAATAGTTAGCACGCCATTTCCACCTCCATGCGGTCTCCTTAGTGCGGCTGCTGCAGTGCTATTAGATTTTAGATTGAAAGTGATTTGAAACCCTAAAACATCTTCTTCTTGACAACTATTGGGCTGATATTTTATTTTGCTGAGTTTAAGTTGGGCCTTTTCTTAAAAAATATAATGGTCTTCTCAGCTAAATTTTGTGCCCTTCTCAACTGTGGGCCCTGCGCGGTAGCCCTAGTAGCCTTGGCCCAAGGCCGGCCCTGTCGGTCATTGGTGGAAATTCCTTAGAGGCCTCCACCATGTCTCCCAGAAATGTTTTTTAACAAGGAAACGTGGAAAACATGATGAATGCGAGCTCCCTCTAGCAGCTGAAGTTTATATGCAACCGCTCTAATTTTCTCTAGCACTGCATATGGTCTATAAAATAGGTGAACGAGCTTCTAATTGGCACGTTTGAAAACGGAATGCTGCCGATAGGGGTGTAACTTAAGAAACACCATATCGCCTACTTCGAAAGTCACATCCCGTCTCTTGCGATCCGTTGTCTGCTTCACGCGATTGCTAGAAGTCTCTAGATTAATTTTAAGTTGCCGTAGCAACTCTACTCTAGACATGAGACTTTGGTCCACTTCATGCACAAAAGATAAGCCGCTATGGTAAATGGGAAGTGGAGGAGGCAATCGACCATTCAACGCCTGGAATGGGGTTATTCCCGTTGATGCATGGTACGTCGTATTGTACCATAGTTTTGCCCATGGAATGTAGGTACTCCATTTATGTGGCCATTGATGAACCAAAGCAGCGGAGATACTACTCAACACAATGGTTGACCACTTCTGTCTGTCCGTCAGTTTGCGGATGGTAGGCGGAGCTGAGTTTAACTTAGTACCTGACATTTGGAGGAATTCTTGCCAAAATCTGCTAATAAAGACAGGGTCCCTATCACTAATGATCGATTTGGGAAGTCCATGTAATTTAACAACCCCTTCAACAAATTTTTCAGGCACGCCTTTAGCAGTAAAAGGATGAGTTAGAGTCAAGAAATATGCGAATTTACTTAACCTATCGACAACTACCAAAATTGTATTCTTGCCGTGGGATGTTGGCAAACCTTCAATGAAGTCGAGAGTGATATCGTCCCAAACTTGGCAAGGAATGGGCAAAGGTTGCAGGAGTCTCGTAGGGGGGAGTGTTTCAGACTTCATTTTTTAATAGACTTCACATCGCTTGACATACTCGTGGACTGCATAGTACATTTTAGGCCAATAAAATGGTTGAGCGAGCCTCTTGAACGTCCGCAACACTCCTCAGTGCCCCCCAATTTTTGTGTTGTGAGCCTCATGTATGAGCTTGGTCTGCAACACCTCATGGGAAGGAATAACCACTCGTCCTTTGAATAACAGGAGCCTTGGCGCTGTGAGTAGTGCCCCTCGGTTTGAGCTCTAGCCCTCTGATCTACAGACTATATATATGAATCCCCTTCGTAAGCTCCTTTAATCTCATCCCACATGGGGACAGAGGCCATGTGTAGGTGAAGAAGGACTGGGCTGTGAGGCTTGCGTGAAAGGGCATCTGTAGCTGAATTTTCACGGCCTGGACGATAAGTAATTTCATAGTCGTAGCCCATTAATTTGGCTACCCATTTCTGTTGCTCAGGTGTTGCCACAAGCTGCTCCAAAAAATACTTCAGGCTACGCTGGTCAGTTAGGATAAAAAAAATTCCCAGTAAATAAGGATGCCGTAAGCGTATAGCCTCCACAATTGCCAACATTTCTTTGGAATAAGTTGACCAAGATTTTCTTGTAACCCCCAATGCTCGACTCATAAATGCAATGTGGGCTTGCCTTGTTGCGATAAAACTGCGCCAATCCCATCTCCTGAGGCATCAGTTTCAATGGTGAAGAAATCATTGAAATTAGGCATCATCAAATTGGGAGTGGTGGTCATTGCTTGTGTAAGAGTCGAGAAGGCTGTTTCAGCATCGTCATTCCATCCAAAATTTTCCTTCTTGAGCAAGTGGGTAAGAGGTCGTGCGATGATGCCATAATTCTGAACGAACTTCCTGTAATACCCTCTCAAGCCTAAAAAACCACGTAATTCAGAAATATTAGTAGGTCGGGGCCATGCGAGCATGGTTGCAATGTTTTTGTCATCAACCTTTACTCCTTGAGGCGTGAGGATATGCCCCAAATACTCCAATTCTTGTTGGCCGAAAACACATTTTCTTGCCTTAACAAAAAATTTATGATGTCTCAAGATTTCTAAGGTTTGTTCAACATGCATTACATGCTTATCCCAAGTTGAACTATATACGAGAATATCCTCAAAAAAAACTAAGATGAATTTTCGAAGGTAAGGTCGAAATATAGAGTTCATAATGGCCTGAAATGTAGAAGGTGCATTACAAAGGCCAAAAGGCATTACAAGATATTCGTAATGGCCATTATGAGTACGAAAAACAGTCTTAGAAATATCGGAAGAATTTACTCTTACTTGATGATATTCGGCCCGTAGATCCAACTTTGTAAAATAAGAGGCGCCATATAATTCATCGAGCATGTCGTCCACCGTTGGGATAGGGAAAAGGTCTTTAATGGTGGCGATATTAAGCGCATGGTAGTTCGTGCAAAATCGCCAACTTCCATCTTTTTTCTTCACTAGCAAAACTGGCAAAGAAAATGGGATGGTGGTAGGACGAATGAGTCCAAAGTTCAACATCTCTTGAACTTTCTTTTCGATCTCCTCTTTTTTAAAATGGGCGTATCGGTAGGGTCGTACATTGATCGGTTCGGTACCTTCTTTAAGTGTAATGTAGTGATCTACCTCGCGCACCGGTGGTACACACGAGGGTTCCTGAAACACGTCCCCATATTCGTGCAATACCCATAGTAAGCTTTGCTATTTCACGATGTCTGTTTCCTCTTGTGATGCGGCTTCTGTGGTTGAAGAAAAGCTTATTGCAAACAACGCATGGTCTCTTCGACAGTCTTTTGTTATTTCTTTCAAGGTAGCCTCCTAAATGGCTTGCTTGCTTATCTCCTGCAACTGTCGAACTTGATTATCCCAAATGAAATCCATGGTTGATTGCGTCCAATTACAAACCACCCAGCATTTCCAGCCATTGAATGCTAATCACAAGATCAAGACTTGATAACGGCAGCAAGAAGAGGGTGAGATATAACTTAGTTCCATGTAAATTCACCATTACCTTATCAAAATGCCCTTGACACTTCAAACGCTCCCCATTTACAACCCGAACAGTAAATGTTTCCGTTGGTACCACTGGTAATCGCAACATGCTTGCCAGACGATCACTAATGAAGTGGTGTGTTGACCCACTGTCGATCAGCACCACTACTTCGAGGGAACCCATCGTTGTTGTCATATGCATTATGATAGGAGCAGTCCGTCCGGTCAATGGGTGTAACGTGATTTCAGGTTCAAGTTCAGGTTCCTTTACCTCTGCGGCCTCTCCCCTATGGTCATCTTCCAGTGTTTATTGATCAATAATGTCCTCACCGTTACCCGCATGCCCCGCGAAAGTAATAGAGGCGGTGTTTGACATCTATGGCCTGCTGTAAAACATTCATTGACGTTGAAACATAGCCCTTGTGCTCTGTTCCTCTGCATTTCCTCCCAAGACAAACGCTTAGTGGGTCCCATAGGTGTAGCAGGAGCTACACGAGTGTCTTGTAGAAGAGCTAACGGAGCTCTTGCAGGTGTTAACCGCATGAACTTTCTTTGCCGTGCGAGTTGGTCGTCCTTCATTCGTGCCAAGTTAATGGCCTCTTTAAGTGATTGTGGCTTAAACATCCGAATCTCATCCGCTATTTCAGCCTTCAAGCCGCCCATGAATGTCCCCACCAATGTTTTTTGAGTCCATCCTTGGACCCTGTTGCCGAGTTTTTCAAATTCGCGATGGTAGTCCTTCAAAGTCCTTAGCTGTTTAACTCGGGAGAGAGCTTCGTCGAAGTCCTCACACTCCGATGGTCTAAAGCGAGCCCATAGTTCTTCCTCAATTTCTCCCATAAAATTACGTGACCTTCGTCCTAAAATGTTCTACGAATCCATTGTCACCATTGGTTAGCCTCTCCTTCCAAGTGGTAAGAGGCGAAGGATACTTTTTGTGCTTCGGGAGTATTTTGGATGTCAAAAAATTGGTTCAAACGATTGAACCATTCTGTCGAATCATCCCCTGAAAATCGGGAAAATTCAAGCTTTATGGTTTTAGAAGACACCACCAGCCTTCCTCCGTCGTTGCCTTCTCGGTAATGGTTTCCTTCCTGATGATGGTTGCCTGGGGTTAGGGTTTTCCTGTGTTGCGAGCAAAACTTCAGAGAGGCGGTTAAGAGTTTCTTCCACATGCTACAGCCTGTCAACCATGCCAAGCTCCATCCGGTGTAACCCATTCTCCAACTGCTCAATACGTTCTTTATTGGTTGTCATGGCTCTAATACCAATTGATAGGTCCCCACAAATACACAAAGGTGAATGTAAAGTGATTTTCTCTTCGAGTGAGAAACGTGCCCAATTTGAATGCAAATTGCTTAATAATACCAATAACGAAGGCATTGGCTGCTTAAATAAGCAAAGTCATGTACAAACAAACCGAAATACAAGGGAAACTTAAATACACGTAACAGACGTGAAATAGATCATAACTAACGGAAACAACATGCAAAAGGTGTGCTGCTATGTGTGACGAAAGACCTAGTCTAATTCCGCAATCTTCTCGTTCTCTATTTGCCCATGACTGCAACGGTCTTCATTTACGTCCACTTCATCACAAAATTGTTGTGCCTAGTTCTTTTGTCGTAGCTAAAAAATCGCCGGAATGGCGTGCTGCTATGTGTGACGAATTTACAATAATACATGGAAGCTTGATACTTATGATCCTTTTATGAATATTATTGGGGGCTAAATATACTTCTGTTACATGAAGTTTCACTCAATTCATAATTTAGCCCCTAAAATAATTACGCTTACACTTCTATTACATCAACTACCGAATAACATGCCAATATATATATATATATATATATATATATATATATATATATAACAGTAATGAATTTCATACAATGCCCCCCCTCCCCAATTCATTTTCTAGCTACAATTGACCGGAATACCCGATCCAGTCGGCAACCCGATTGGTTTTATATGGTTTGACAGTATTCAGATACGGTTTGATTTCATTAAAAAAAATACTTCTAAATACAATTAACTCCAAATTAAAATATTCTAAATACAATTAACCCTAAATTAAAATATTCTAAATACAATTAACCTTAAATCAAAATACTTCTAAATACAATTAATACTAAATTAAAATATTCTAAATACAATTAACCCTAAATCAAAATACTTCTAAATAAAATTAATTCCAAATTAAAATATTTCTAAATACAATTAACCCCAAATAATCTTGACTTTAAAAATATTAAATTAAGAACTATACCAAATAATGTTTAACAAAAAAATAACAAATTTGGAGAAGCTTAAAATAATAATAATTAAAAAAGACTAAATGACCAAAATTAATATTTTTTTGCTAACATTATAGAACATGTATTAAAACAAATATTTTTTTAAAAAAATAAGTAAATAGAAAAGACAAGCAATTACTCAATTAGTAAAAATTAAACGCAGAATTCATACACTTCAAACCCTTTACTAAATAAAGTTTTAACATATCTTTCTTCATTTCCACCACCACTAGCCTCCCACCCTCCCCTTTCTCCGTTATCTCAATCTGATGAACTCGTGTCTCAAAATAAATTGTGTAATAACATCGACGACGATGGGAGTGGGAATCGCTACGATGGGATTAGGAATCGGCGACGATGGGTGGGTTATTTGCAATAACAAGTTCTATACTCCGATCGATTCTTACAAAATTTTATTTATCTTTTGCAGATGGTGGTTGCATCAGATTTGGATAGCTAGATATGGGATATAGGTGAAGGATAAGGAAAAGAAATAAGGGAAAAAAAAATAGAAATAAGATGATGAAATTAGATGTTGATTTGGGTAAAAATATACGTCTATCAAATATTGACATATGTACAATCTGTATATCTCCACGAATTTCCTTCTAGAAGGGTTACATTTGTGGTTATATATGGTTACCAAATCCTAACACCAAGTTTACTATAAAAAGGATAATTGAAGCACCATGAATCCTAGGTGGACCCTCTTAATAATTATCTCCTTATCAAGATCACCACAAAGGAGCCCAATCCTAGATTGATTCAACTAGGGGGTCGTCCAAATCTTTATCACTTAAGGAGATACAATTCGTATTGGACTCCACTAGAGGTAATTCTCCATAAATACTTCACCATACTCATTGATCAAAGTACACTCAATCTAGCTTTCATATAACTTTTCCTTCTTTTCTTCAACCGACTACTGACTTAAGCATCGGAAGGACCCCTGGAGTCAAAATTTGGCAGATCTTTTTGGTGTTTTGCTAATTGTACGATTTGGTTTGCTTCACCATTCGTGTTCATCAACACTCCTGATCGAGCATATAGTTTTTGGCCACATCAGATTGGCGCATTCTGTGGGAACTATAACTAGATTTGTGCAATGATGCCTCCAAAAAAGCTACTAGTAAGACAACTAACAAAGTCACTACTAGTGTCACTAAATAATTGGGTGTTAAAGTCGATAGCCCTATTCAACCAGATAACCCTCCACCGGATGCTACCGCTCATCACCAGCAGGTCGAGAAAAGCACTCAACCTCATCAAAGTAACAACGAACCAAAGTTTAATGAGAATGGTCCAGTTTATCTCAAGGCCAAAATTTAGATCTTAGAGAAGACCCTCTTGGATAAGCGAATCGTTGAGGAACACATTAAGTTTCTCTTGGAGAAAGAGGAGAACTCAAAGGCTAATGCTGCACAAAAATTCAAAGTAGTGGAGGTCAGCGACAATTCTTCCTCTCTACATGAAGAGCGACGTTACCCCAGAAACAACACCCATCGAAGAAAAGCACCATCCAAAGATAAGGATGATCACAACAAAGAAAATTCTCCATCTGTGTACAATCATCATAAGATGGGTGAATGCGATCCTAGCCTCGACAAAAAAGTTAGATGACATGCAGTGTAAGTACGAACAGCAGATGGGTGTATGCACTAGAAGTAGAAGTCTCCATAATGTTGGCACCACTCCCCTTATTCGAGTGAAGAACGAGTGGATGTTTTGAACGAGTGTTAAGCGAGTGAAGTACCCCATAAGTAAGAGATGCACCACTGCCTTGAAGGTTTCGATTGCCAACTCTACGGTCCTGTAATGGTACCACATATCCCTTTGACCATATTCACTCCTTCACCATTGTGATGGACATCCTAGCCGTCGATGATGAGATATTATGCAAATCTTTTGCCACCACCCTGGATAGATTTTTAGTTCCGAATCTTTAGTTATTTCAGTTTGTTAATAAGTCCTATTCTTCAGGACTAGTGGTTAGTGTGGTTAGTGCTTTGATGAATTCCTCTTAGTTTATTACCACGTTCTAGGATGTTGTAAACGTGGGTTGTGGGTTGTTATTTCAATTTTATGTCATTGTAAAAGGCTATATTTCTTTTGAGTGATCTTAACATTTGGTATCAGAGCTCCATCACAGGGGCCTAATTGTGAGTGTGTGTGGAAAGAAACTGCAGTTTTCTTTTAGAGTAAGGGAGTCAAGCACAATGGCGGAAAGCAATAGTAGTGTTTTTGTGCAGCCAGCCATTCCCAAATTTGACGGACATTACGATCATTGGGCGATGTTGATGGAGAACTTTCTTCATTCCAAAGAATTGGGATCTCATAGAGAATGGGATTTCAGGAGTGGTGACACAAGGGGTCGAGGACCAGGCAGAAGCACAACACAAAGTGATCGAGGGGCAGAAGCTGGAGGATTTAAAGGCAAAGAACTACCTTTTCCAAGCTATAGACCGAAATATCTTGGAGACTATACTTGACAAAGACACATCAAAGGGTATTTGGGACTCAATGAAACAGAAATACCAAGGCTCTACCAAGGTGAAGAAGGCACAGTTGCAGACACTTCGGAGGGAACTTTGAGATTCTCCATATGAAGGATGGTGAGACTGTTGATAACTTCTTTGCTCATACTCTCACTATAGCCAACAAAATGAAGGCTCATGGTGAGACAATGAGCCAAACCATTATCAATGAGAAAGTTTTGAGGTCCATGACCTCAAAATTTGATTATGTGGTTTGCTCAATTAAAGAATCCAATGATTTAAACACAATGACCATTAACGAGTTGCAGAGCAATTTGCTAGTCCATGAACAAAGAATGCATGGCCATCGTGGAGAGGAACAGGTTCTCAAGGTGACTCATGAAGACAACAGTAGCAGAGGAAGAGGTCGAGGGGTGTTCAGAGGAAGAGGAAGAGGTCGTGGCAAACAACCTTTCAACAAGACTACCATTGAGTGCTTTAAGTGTCACAGATTAGGACACTTCCAGTATGAGTGTCCTAGTAAAGAGAATGGAGCCAATTATGCTGAGCTAGACAAAGGAGAAGAGCTGTTATTAATGTCCTATGTAGAGCTTAATCATGCTCAGAGAGAAGCAGTCTGGTTCCTCGATTTAGGATGTAGTAATCATATGAGTGGGAATAAAGAATGGTTTTCGGATTTGGATGTTCAATTCAGGCAAACTGTGAAACTAGGCAACAACTCAAGGATGGCAGTTATGGGGAAAGGAAACATTCGAATGCAAGTGAATGGTTTCACTCAGGTAATCTATGAGGTTTACTATATTCCTGAGTTGAAAAATAACTTGTTAAACATGGGGCAGCTTCAAGAAAAAGGTGTGGCAATTCTGATTCAACAGGGGAAGTGCAAAGTTTTTCATCCTAATAAGGGTCTAATTATTCAGTCCGAGATGAGCGCAAACAGGATGTTTGTTGTACTTGTAGCAATGATGCCTAAAGCTACTACCTGTTTTCAAGCCGTGACAGAAGATGAGAGTTATTTGTGGCACTGCAGATTTGGACACTTGGGCTTCAAAGGGTTGAGAACCCTTCAATACAAAAAGATGGTCAGTGGTTTGCCTTCACTTAAAACACCTGCAAAGTTATGCACAACGCGTTTGGTTGGAAAACAGCACAAGGAATCCATTCCAAAAAGAAGTCTTTGGAGGGCGTCACAGAAGCTGGAGTTGGTGCATGCCGATATATGTAGTCCTATAATGCCTGCATCAAACAGCAACAAGAGGTATTTCTTGAGTTTTATCGATGATTTTAGTCGTAAGACTTGGATTTACTTCTTGCATAAAAAATTAGAGGCTTTTACCATGTTTAGAAGTTATAAGGCTTATGTTGAAAAGGAAGCATGTGCTTACCTTAAATGTCTAAGGACTGATAGAGGCAATGAGTTTACCTCAAATGAGTTTGGGGAGTTTTGCAAGGCAAATGGCATAACCAGGCAATTAACCACAACCTATACTCCTCAGCAAAACGGAGTTGCTGAGAGGAAGAATAGGACTGTGATGAATTTGGTACGTTGTATGCTCACTGAGAAGTACGTTCTAAAGGTTTTCTGGCCAGAAGCTGTGAGATGGTGTGTGCATGTCCTCAACAGGTGCCCTACTTTAGCCATGCAAAACAGAACTCCAGAGGAAGCATGGAGTGGTACAAAGCCTACAGTAGAATATTTCAGGGTTTTTGGGTGTTTGGCTCATGTGCACGTACCAGACCAGAAAAGAATCAAGTTAGATGACAAAAGCGTTCGATATGTTTTATTAGGAGTAAGTGATGAATCGAAAGCTTATAGATTGTTTGATCCGGTTTCTAAGAAAATAATTGTTAGTAGGGATGTTGTTTTTGAGGAGAATAAGGGATGGATTGGAACATGAGCAGTGAAGAAATGGTTTCGGATGTGTTAGAGTGGGGTGATAGTGAAAAAGAGAGAGATGCAACCGAGAATGAAGAGGAATTTGGAGCAGAGGCTAACGAAAATGAAGAAGCCGGTTCAAATAGCACAAATGGAGTTGGTTCAAGTAGTACTAGCTCACCTTCCAGTGAGTCACGTGATGAGAACTCCCCAAGTTCAGTTTAAGGGAGGGCAAGACGAGTTCCACGTTGGATGCAAGATTATGAAACCAGATAAGGTTTGTCAGAAGAAGAAGATTTGAGTGCCATGGCGGTTCTCACAGAAGTTGATCCCATTACTTTCGAGGAAGTTGTGAAGAGCAAGAAATGGAGAGATGCCATGAATGTAGAGATTGAGGCCATTGAACGTAATAAAACATGGGACTTGACTATTCTACCTGAAGGAGTGAGGACTATTGGAGTTAAGTGGGTTTTTAAAACAAAACTAAATGAAAATGGTGAGATAGACAAGTACAAGGCTAGAATTATGGCAAAGGGATACGCACAACAATATGGGATTGATTACACAGAAGTTTATGCTCCAGTTGCAAGACTAGATACCATACGTTTGGTAATTACCCTAGCAGCTCAAGAAGGTTGGAATATTTTTCACCTTGATGTAAAAAGCGCATTTTTGCATGGTGAGCTTAGTGAGGAAGTGTATGTCCAACAGCCTCAGGGATATAAGAAAAAGGGCGAGGAACACAAGGTTTATAAGTTGAATAAGGCGTTGTATGGCCTTAAACAAGCCCAACGAGCTTGGTACAGTAAAATTGAAGGCTATTTTGCTAAAGAGGGCTTCAAAAAATGCCATTATGAACATACCCTATTCACAAAGTCGAAGGAAGGAGGTAAGCTCTTAATTGTCAGTCTTTATGTTGACGATTTAATTTTTATTAGGAATGACAAGAGCATGTGTGAAGAATTTAAGAAGTCAATGATGTTAGAATTTGACATGTCTGACTTGGGAAAAATGAGATATTTTCTGGGGATTGAAGTACTACAACATTCTGATGGGATTTATGTGTGTCAAAGGAAATATTCTCACGAAGTTTTAGAAAGATTTGGCATGGACATAAGCAATTTGGTGAAGAACCCCATAGTTCTAGGTTACAGACTGTCAAAGGATGAGAAGGGAGCTAAGGTTGATGCAAGTTTGTTCAAGCAAGTGGTTGGCAGTCTCATGTACTTAACTGTAAGCAGACCTGATTTGATGTATGGTGTAAGTCTTATCAGCAGGTTCATGTTGTGTCCTACAGAGCAACATTGGTCGGCAGCAAAAAGGTTGCTAAGATATTTGAAAGGAACGACTGATCTGGGAATTTTCTACAAGAAATGAGACTATAAGCAATTCACAGCTTATTCATATAGTGATTTTGCTGGAGATCTAGATGATCGGAAGAGTACAACGGGGTGTGTATTCATGTTTAATTCTGGAGCGGTGTCGTGTTCATCCAAAAAACAACTTATGGTTAGCTTATCTACCACTGAAGCCGAATACATTGCAGCTGCCTCATGTGCTTGTCAGTGTGTTTGGTTAAGAAGAGTTTTAACAGAGCTTGGTTACGTGCAGGAGGAATGTACTACAATTTTATGTGATAACAGTTCAACTATAAAACTTTCCAAGAATCTTGTTCTTCACGGAAGAAGCAAGCACATTGATATCAAGTTTCATTTTCTTCGTGAACTGGTAAGAGATGATGTGGTAGATTTAAGACATTGTAATACTCAAGACCAGATAGCTGACATTATGACAAAGCCACTTAGGTTGGAGGTATTTTTGAAGCTTCGTAGTTTGTTGGGCGTGTGTGAAGTTCCTAATATAAACTGAATGCATTCTGCATACAATTTAAGGGATGGAATGTTAGTTCTGAATCTTTAGTTATTTCAGTTTGTTAATAAGTCCTATTCTTCAGGACTAGTGGTTAGTGTGGTTAGTGCTTTGATGAATTCCTCTTAGTTTGTTACCACGTTCTAGGATGTTGTAAACGTGGGTTGTGGGTTGTTATTTCAATTTTATGTCATTGTAAAAGGCTATATATATGCCTGGAGTTTGTTATCAAAATAATTAATCCTTTCATCTTTGAGTGCTAAATTTCTATTGAGTGATCTTAACATGGATCTGGTAGAATGTGGTATAATCGTCTACCTTCTAACTTCATTAATTCTTTTAAGGAATTTAGTAGGTGATTTTATAGCAACTTTGCCAGTAGTTGTAAGATAGACAAAAGCTCCACCTCCTTATGGTTGTGAAATAAGAGAAAGGTGAGACCCTTAAAGATTTTCTCACTCATTTCAATGAGGAACAATTATAGGTTCAAGACCTTGATGACATCCATAACTATGGTAGCCCTAAACAATGGCATCATCCACAGAGAGTGTAGTTGGGACCTAGCATTATACCTTCCAAAAACCTATCAAGAACTCCTTAAAAAGGCTCAAACTTTGTGACGCATCCAAATTCAGGTACTTAAAACCCGTACTTGGTGCTACACGATACCATTTATACAAACTACTTATCATAAAAGATAATAATAATTATTACATCAGAGGTATCTATCCCAGGTACGAAGACCTTTAGTATCTTTATTACATGATAGATATTGTATTTAGAAAACAAAAGTCTATCTATGATAACAACCATCTATAATTACTCCTGTAGCTTTCCCTTGCCTTTATCCTTACCGGACCCTTCTATGCGTTCTGGCTTAGCTGAAAACATTTATATTCAAAGCAAGAATGAGCACTTGATTGCTCAGCAAGTAATAATAATTGATAAACACGTATATCAAGAAATAAATGTTCTCTCTGAGATATGCTTTGATAGCATAATAAATATCATATGGCAATTGAACGATTCTTAAACTACAGTAGGAGTCATTTATATTCTTGAAATGATATACTGAATTCTGATACTGAGTGGTCACAAGACCATGAACTTTTATTTTTTCTTTTCTTGAAAAGGTTCTATCAAAAATCCATCTGTGAACCGTCTGGTCTTACGGGCAAGGTGGGTGATCAGCCCGTTATGCCCTATATTGATCAATACTATCTATTAGAACAACACGTGTGTTCACTGTCACCGTCCCCAGGACGCAATATAAAATTTTCCCAAGTTAGGGATGTTCTACTCAGTTTGAAGTTCAACCCAAGAGCAAAAAGGATGAACAACTTTATAAATTCTGTAACGATTTCAAGACTTAGTATGAAAGAATTGAAATAGTTAAATTTGGGGTCTAGCCAGAACAAATGGCATAGATCTTCATTAAACTGCAACTGTGTATCGAATTTTATCAAGTATACATGGTCCTATCTTCATTATTTTTCGAAGCTAATTGGAATAAAATTATATAACATTATATTATTCATCTATAATTGGGAAACATTTGCTCAAAGTAAGTGAACTTGTTTGAAAGTAAAGGAATTAGAGATACTTGCTCAAAAATAAACAAGATCAGGATACTTGCCTTGCCGGTTGGCTATTGTAATAAGTTCAGCTAAATTTGCTTTTACGGATCCTACACAATCATAGTTATATGAATGCATTAGCCATATATCCAGAATATATAACTTATATAGTTATATATTAAATATCCACATTAGTCACGTTATTAACTTGATAATTATTTTTCTCTTTGATAAGCTTCGACGTGATTTTAACGTGTGAGTACACTAAAACTTTAGTTTATAACTCACTTATAATACATTAGTATTGTATACATCTTATACCTAAGTAAGTTCATAGCGTACTTTATACATTGAGTGCAATTACAACTTGTATAAATAAATTATAGTTCCTGTAGTAATTTATAGCTTTAACATTGTGAATATCATGTTAACTAGTAACTTCTTTTAATATAAAAGCCAAACAGCCCCTTGAAACTATATTAAATTACAATATTTTGTAACTATATTAACACTTTTACTTGCCTAATGTAACCAAATACAATATAAGCTAGAATTGGCCAGTAACTAGCGAACCATCGCGAAGCCATAGCCTCTTTATAGCATAATTGCTATCCGTTTCTGCAGCTAGTTATTATATGCTGCTGCCAATGGGCAGCAGCCCCTTCTTCTTGTTGTTAGTTTTAATAACTCTTTTTATTTCCCCTATCTTTAATCTTTTTATATTAAATTATAGCTATGACGTAGGTAATACACTCAACTATTCTTCAAACATATTAACTAAACAACTTGTGCAATGTAACCATGTTGACTGAATGTCCAAGGGGGTTCGCAGCCCAAATACAAACACTGCTGCTGCCGTGGCAGCAGCCCTGTTCTTAAACTTCTCATTTTCGCGATTTTATTGCTATAAGATAAATACCAAAGTCATCACAATCGTAACTAAATTAAATTAGTTGTTCAAAAATTCTTCATAGCTGCTGCAGGACAGCACAGCTGGCAGCGTGCTGCGCGCGGCTGCTGCTGTCTGCAGCAGTTGCTAGTCCAGCGGCCAATGCCATGATACCCACTTTCTAATTTTCTAATTCTTAAACCGCAAATTGGATTGCAACCAAATTCAGGTATGTTATAGATAACATGGTAAACTATTTTTAGAATTTATAAACCACTCATTTCAGATACTCTAGACAGCCCAAACAAGGCTTCAAAACTGATTGCTCAAAACTGTTTGTAACTTTTCATTTTGTTCCAAATTTGCTTTCAAACGTGTTTTGGTTAATTTGAATTATTTATGTAACCTTATTACACCTATTCCAATACATTCCAGTTCAAAGTTCTGGTTAATTATTGATTTTTTTAAGCTTTTAAGCTTCTTTGACGCATTTTAACAAACACCTAGCATGCATTCTTCGTTTTCGTAGGTGTCATAGGTATTTGTTGATGGATTACCTAGGATTTTCCATGGAATCCTCCCACATTTTTCCTCCGCACAACAACTAATCACCCAGTTTCTAAGTTCATTACCACATCAATTCGACTATTAAATCAACCTATTCTTTAACTTCCTATTCAATTAAAAAAAATTCAATCCAATTCTCATAAGAAAGATGGAAAACGAAATTTATAGATGAATTGATTTTGATTTCTTACCTCTTGTTTGGTAGTTCCTCTGCTATTAATAATCTCTGTGCTTAGCTTCTTCGAACTTGGGAAAGACTTGGAACTACACTTTCTATGAGAGAGAAAAAGATGGACGGAAATGGGGAGGGCGGTGCTGAGTTTCTCTACTTAGTCTATTTCCCTTTTTAGTTTTGCCTCGTCTGATGCATTCCTAGCTTTCCTTAGTCATGGTTATAATCCTAATAAGCTTACACCTCCTGCTTAGTTAAAAGGTCCAAGCATATTACATTCCAGCTCAAGCTTCCTATAGTAAACCCTTCGCAATTTATCGCGTATCATTAAACGGAAATGTACCCAAATAAACTTCAAAAATAATAAATAAATATTTTCTACTAATTCCAAAAAATAATTTTAATAATTATAGAATATTTTCCATAATTATATCTTATTACTTTTTATGCGATAATTAACTACATTCAAATAATAAGTATATAATATGCCTCTTATTTGCTTTTCATAAAATGAATATCACTCACTATATATAATAATTTATTTAATGAAATCATTTTATTACATTAAAATAACTTAATATACCAAATTATTTTAATTCACTTAATCTAATGAATATTCTAATTTAATATTCATAATTTACTTATTTCCTCTTTCAACAAGCATGGAAATAAATTCCTATTTTCGTTTTACCTAAAAATTTATTTCAAACAACTAGATACGCGTAATAAATATATACTTATATTTATCACATCGCAATCAAATACTTCTCATATTGCACATGTACATAGATCACCAATAATAATAAATAAATAAAAATTCACTAATTCTTATTTTATTATTATCGGGAAAATTCGAGTTATTACAAACTTTGGTAGGGCTGAGGAGAATTATATGTCAAAGCGAGGTGACAATAGTGATAGAAGAGGCTATAATAATGAAGATTGAAAGAGGAAGAACTCCAATGATAAGAACTAAAAAAGGGATCTATAGGGAAGGATTAACCATAAGCACTCCAAAAAACAAAAGGATGAGATCCCCTTCGACATTAGACCAAGGAATCTTCCAAATTTCTTAGGCCACTCTCCGCTCAACACCTCTACTTTGTTCTCCACACATCGATGAAATAATATCACCATTAATAATTGATGTTGTATACCAATTCTCTCCACAAGTCCTCATTTGAAAGGTGGTGTAATAGCTCATAGTTACTGGTCATACATTGTTAGACTTCGGTAATTTTTAATCTCTTTCTTGGACCATCGATTTACATACTCCTAGTGGGGTGTCCCGACGACACCTCTCTTTCTATTCCACCTCATTGAAGGGCTAAAAAAAATTAGAAAAAGAAAAAAACCTTCACTCTTGGACGACATAATTGGATGTACGGGGTGAGTTGTCTTGACGATAGTAACTTTTCCCTCCTTGTACCAAGATATATATAACTCCATTTTTGGACGACGGAATTGGACGCACGGGGTGGTTGTCTTGATAGCAGTTATTTTTCCCTCATTGCACCAAGATATATATAACTCCATTGTTGGACGACGGAATTGGATGCATGGGATGGATTGTCTTGACGGCAGTAAACAGTCCCTCCTTTTACTAAGATATATATAACTCCATTGTTGGACGATGGAATTGGATGCACAAGGTGGACTGTCTTGACGACGGTAATTTTTTTCTCCTTGCACCAAGATATATATCACTCTATTGTTGGACGACGGAATTGGATGCACGGGCTGGATTGTCTTGAAGACGGTAATTTTTTTCTCCTTGCTCCAATATATATATATATATATATATATATATATATATATATATATATATATATATATATATATATCTCCATTGATGGACGATGGAATTGAATATACGGGGTGGGTTGTCTTGTCAAAAGTAATTTTTCCTTTATTTCATCAAAGCACTATTTTTCTTTGTTGCACCATGCTATAACTTCTCCTTTGTTATACCAAGACAATTTTTTCCTTTGTTGGACCAAGGTACTTTTTTTCCCATTATTGCAGCACCAAAGACATAATTCCTTTTCTTTGTTGGACCAAGGAATTTTCCTTTCTTTGTTGCACCAAGAAAATATTTCCTCTATTGCACCAAAGGAGAAATTTTTTCTTTGAAATGGCTTCATCCATCCGGGGGTTTAATACCCTGGTCTATACCTTGCACGCTTCCCCCACGCTGCCACGTCCCACGCTGGGATGTTAAAATTGCAGCCAAAAAAAAAAAAACTTCTTTCCCACCTACTGTTCCCAAGAGTAGAACCCAAGAACTCCTTGTTGGCATGCAAACTAATATCTCACTGAAACAGATATAGTAGTGGCTGATACTCAGTGATATCACCTACTTTGTGCCTTCTCTTAAATAATAAAAATAGGGCAGGACCACAAACATCCTCCTGCAACTCTATAAGCCATATATATATATATATATATTGTGGGCCCAAGTGCATATTAGGGTTCACATGACCTAATTGAATTAAATGTACAAATTAGGGTTTACAAAAAACCTAATTAAATGTACACATTAGGGTTTATGTGACCTAATTAAATGTACTAGACCCGGGGAAGTCTCCACGTGTTCCAAGGCAGAAGACTCGTGGATGCGACCCATTTTGGGAATTGATTGAGGGATTGGATTGGTGGCTAGAAGAACAGGACAATTTGGGCATTACTTTGATGATTAAAGGGCATTTCTGGAATTTCTCCTTTAAAACATAATTAAAGGGTATTTCGGGAATTTCCCTTAAAACATGTGCCTGACATGTGACTATTTTCCAGAAAAATTCTATAAATAGCTCCTCTATTCTAAGAAAAGGGGATCGCTCTCAAGACATTACATTTAGACTCTTGGAAGCTCTAAACACTTGAAACTCTCTCTCAACTCGAAGACTCAAGAAGGCTCTTGGAATCCCTGCTACCCTAACCCGGTTTCCGGATTCTGAGAGTTCTGCCACGTGTTATTGGAGTAATTTCCTACCTGTTCTTCTCCCCTCTTCAATCAATCAATCAGTTCCGTACTCTTCGTGGATTTCTCTCCTCTCCAGCCAACACGAAACCCTAACCCTAGCAAGGTGTAATTTTCTGTACTTACATATATATATATATATATATATATATATATATATATACACACGGTAATCTTCTAAAACGAACTTTAAAAAGCGAACCAAAGACGAACCGTCGTCTTTGGTGTTTATGGCGACGATTCGACCCGTCGCCAAAGATTATATGGCTACGGCGATGGGTCGAATCGTCGCCATAGACACCAAAGACGACGGTTCGTCTTTAGTTCGCTTTTTAAGGTTCGCTTTAGAAAATTTTCCTATATATATATACATATACTGTTAATGATGTCTCCCTATTTATACTTTTTAATTATGTCTCTGTTGTCCGATTTATATAATGACAAATACGCGCAGGTATACGTGGTCAACAAGTAATAAAGTGATAAGAAGGTTATCAAACCCACAGGGAACGATTGCAAATATTAACTTAATTATTAATTTTCAATCAATTCAATTATATTTAAACGGTCACCCAAGTTGATTGTGAAAGTAATTAAAACAAAGTTTATAATTTAAACTATCTAACAATAACGATTATCAAATGTAACAAGTCTAAGATTACAATTTCCCCCAACACTTCATTTGAATCTCCTAACTCTCTCTCTCTCTCTCTCTCTCTAACTAGTTGAATCACAATAATTGTCACCCGAAAAATCACAATTACATAAAAAGCTAGAGATGATAAAACCCCTTTTGATGAATATTTAGATGTTGTTTGCTTGGTGGTTGATGATCTCTAGTTTTTTCTCTTCCTTTGGCAATCATTTCTCCTTTTTGCTCCTTAGTTTTTACTGAATTTTCCTTGAATTACAGTACTTTAGCTCTTCTTGGTGATGTATTTGGTAGCCTCCCCCTCTCTAGATGTGATTTCAGAAGTATTAGATGTTACAAAATGGAGGCTACATGTTCGATTTATATCCTTACATCATAAAACCCTAAAAAACTCAGCCAAATCGCGCAAATCTGACTCTGGAGCGCCTCAACGCTTGTTTCTGGCACCTAGGCGCTGGTTCTGGTGTTGGATCCCTGCCTTGGAGTGCCTAGGCGCTTGAAATGAATTATGTAAGAGCGCCTAGGCGCTTGGCCATTGTTTGAAATTTCCAGCTTCGACGTCTATTGGTAAAATGATCATAATTCTCTCATCCAAACTCTGATTTGGGCGATTCAAGATGATCCGAAAAGCTAAGAAGTAGCTCTACAACTTTTATTCTTTAGGTTTTGAGAGATACGAGCTGGAGCTAGGTTCAAATTGGCCTTGAAGTGACTGATATGTAAATAATGAGACGAAAATGCGAACGGAGCCACCCCAAACATTGATCCAAAGAGCTTTTATTCCATTTCCTATAAAACAAAGTAAAACACATAAAATCAATATAAAACACATAAAAAGCAATATAAAACCACATTATATAGCAATAAGATAAAAATACATAAAAACCAAACGAAATAGCTTAGGATTTATAAATTATCAAGTTCAAAAATACCTAATTAGTGTTGCCTTTTATAAAATAAAATATTGCTACTAAATGTTATTCTTTCAAGTGTGTTCTCCACAATAAGGATAGTTTGAACTGAAACTGATCCGAAACCGGTTGAATCGCATCGAATTGATCAATTTTTATTCGATTAGTACAGTGTTGTTCTTGTATTTGCCGATGATGCACCGCACAGTGCCGCATTGCTTCTTGAACCAGTAGTGTACCGATCCTTGAACCGCTCTATATGTACTTGTTTATTTTAATTATATCTCTATATTTCATAATATTATTATTTTTATATAGAATTATATAATCATAAAGTTATTCAAACATATATTTTTATTATTTTTATATTTTTGCTTTCAAAATTTAATATATGAATATTTTTATACATAGTTGATATGTATTAAAACTATAATAATGTAAAAGTTATAACAATGTTATCAAAATTTTAATTGAACATACATTCTTATATTACTTGTTAATATTTCTTGAGTTATTTTAATGAATATTATTAAAATGTGTGTTTTAAAAATATTAAACTAATTTAATAAATATTAAATCAAAAAAATTAGTAATTTGACTGGTACAAGTTAATTGGTTCAGAGCGGTTCAAAATATAAGCCGGCTGGTACAGTTTTGGTATAGAAAAATTCACCAGTGTGATTTCGGTTTAAGATTTTTTAAGACCGGTATGGTTCCAAATTACTGAAAAACCAGAACCGTACTACACCATTGTCATCCCTACTCCACAATAATGACAATAACTTTTCTCCTAATATTGCATATGATTCTCCAGTTTTCCTTACTCCGATCCTTCACAACTCTTCGAGTTACAAATGAGTAGGGGGATAAATGATGTGGGTAAAAATATACGCTTATCAAATATTGACATATGTACAATATGTATATCTCCATTACTTTCCTTCTAGAAGGATTACATACAATTATGGTTATACAAGATTAAAAAATCCTAACACCAAGTTTACTTCAAAAAGAATTCCGGAAGCACCATGAATCCTAGGCGGTGTGATGACTCAGATTTTTAGAAAAATATTAAAATAAGAATTTATTAAATAAAATTCTTATTTGGTGATATATGATGTAATATTATATTGCATAAGTGAATACGTGCAATATGTGATTTTTGTGAATAATAAATATATTATTATTATATATTTATTATTTCATGTAAATAAATTGTAGAATCAATTTATTAAGAATAAATGAGATGAGTATAGTTTATGATGAAGGAAATTATTAAAATAATTTTATAATATTAAATTAATTTAATATAGTAAATGGGTGGTATTAATTATATTTAATGACCTCCATTTTATTGAAGGAATTAGTAATAATATTACATTGTTGAGAAATATGTACATATGTTTTAAATATAATGAATATATTAATATATATATTTACTATAGTTAAATAAATTGTGAGAAAAATAATTTATCAAAAAAAAGAAAATAATTGAATATATTATTATATATTTGTTTTGGTTTGAAATAAATTGTGAGAATCAATTTATTTAAAGATTTGGATAGCTTGAAAGATACAAGCTAGTAAACTAATTTATAATTAATTTTTTTTTAATAGGAGTATGATGTAAATAAATTTTTAGGAGTAATTTATAGATGAAGATTAAATTTAAATTATATTTTGAAATAATATAATTTGAAAAAGTCTTGTAATGAATTCACTATAAATTAAAATTCATGAGCAAGTTAATTGATTCACTTAATTAAATTAGTGAATTAAGGTAATATTTCAATTATGATTAATATATTAAAGTGATATATTTAAAGAAGAGGAATAAATTGTCGAAAATATTTTATGGGAAGAAGAAGATGATTAAATTTAAATATACAAAATTTGTTGTATATATTAAATAGTTGAATTAAAATAGTTAATTGAATATTAACTATTTTAATTGGTCAGTTATATTGAATAAAGAGAACTAAAATAATTTATGAAATTAAATTATTTTAGTATAGAGGAATTATTTCATTGGATAAATCATTTATAATGTATAGATTAACTAAATTGTCTTGGAACAAT
Organism: Aralia elata; assembly: GCA_034770075.1. Lineage (NCBI taxonomy): Eukaryota > Viridiplantae > Streptophyta > Magnoliopsida > Apiales > Araliaceae > Aralia > Aralia elata. The sequence goes on along the minus strand of CM068384.1, from coordinate 94,947,274 downwards.
TTATGGAGGGAAGAAGTAATTTTAATATAATTTAATTGTACAATATTAATTGTATAAATTAAATAAGTTATTATTTAATGTAATGCTCGTTAAACGAAAAGAGTTAGATTAGTTATGGAGTAATTCCATAATTAGTTGGATGGTCTTTATACATATTATAAATATGTATAATTTTATTGATATGTGAATATGTAATTATTGAAATGGTTGATCCGTTACATCTAAAAGTGTTTATTTTAATTATGAATTTAATTTCATAATTAGTAGAATAATTTTTATACATATTATAAATGTATAATTATTCAATTTTGGTTAATAATTTATTGGAATAAATGTAATTATGATACATGAATAAGTATGTATTGAAAATATGTATAATGTAATATAAGGTATATGTTATGAAATAAGAATTAGGCATGCGGATGATTTATTCTTGTTAAGCATGATGTGTTGAGTTTGTAAGTCAAAATAAATGTAGATACTAAAGAGACTTTAAGTGTTAAGATGAGGTGGCGGCATGCAGAGCACCAAAGCACGTGGGCAATTGCATGTATCCATCCTAATGTGGAGGACAACTATGAGTTCACAAAATACAATTTGATTTAATAGAATCTCTATATACTCTCTCGGTATCAGATCATCGTATCTACCCTCTCTCTATAGAGAATTAGTGTTAAATTAAAGTAGGAAAGGAAGCGGCCGGAAATTTATAAAAAATAAAAAATTTGGTGATCACCACCACAATATTTTCAGATTCCAGTGAACATATCCACGCCATTTTCGCTTTGAGATATGTCCGTACTTCTTTTCCCAGATTTAAGTTGCAAGAACAATCAAGGTAACTGTCACTTTTCTCATTCTATCAGGAGTTTAATTTGAATATATGCTTGAGTTTTTGCTGAATTGAAGCTTTTGGCAGTGAAGACCAAAAATAATAAATAAATAAATAAATAAAAATAAAATAAAAATTTTTTTTAACGAAACTGAGGATTAATTTATTATGACGTATGGTGATATATTTTGATGCTAAGTATTTAAATAAGTTTTGATACATTATTAACTTGTAAATTAGACTAATAATCTCACATGGTTAATAAATTAAGATTAAGAAATTAATTTTTAAAATACGAAAGTTTTAATCAAAGGTTGTGGAATGTATTAACGTTAAGCTATGTAATAACCTTATGTATATTGCATAGGTGCTACGCAAGATGGTAACGTTGTGAGTAGACGGAAACGAATAAAATTGATAACGTTTCATCGCAAAGGCAAGTTTTTCAGTTCTTTTGTGATATATGAATTTGATATTGATTATATGTAATCTTTATCGCATTATGAATGAAATCTCCAAAAGCATGCTAAATTTCATACTATGCGCTATGAATTATGAAAGTCAAATTATGACTAAGTTGATTGAGTTGTGAGACTTAATTTATATGTGATATGTGATATATCAAGCATATGAAATCGCATTGTTTAGAGTTATATGCATGTATGATATACATAGTCGAATGATTATAATAAATAAGCTGAGCATGAAATTCTGTGATACGTGAAGCATGAAAACTGTTGGATTTGCTGAGCTGTCTAGCTCAATCTTGCAAAATAAACTTTTTGCAGGTCAATGCTACAATGCGATATTATTTGCCATCTGATGATATGGAGTAGAAGACGTGGAAAGGAATACCTTTTATTTATTTTATAAAAAAAAATTATATTGTATCATGAGGATGGTTCTTGACATGTGTAATGATGGATAAGTAAACCTTGAAATATTCAATAATTAAAGAATATTTGTTTTGAATGCATGAAAATGAGCAAATCAATATAGTGATAATACTATATAATAAAGAATCTGAATGTAGAATTGAGTTGTATATACTCATATCTACTTCGATATATAATCGTAAAGGTTGCGATTCACGGAATAGAAAGAAAGATATAAAAAGTTTTAATTATCCACATTTTCAACTATTATTTCATCTTAGTATGATGTAAAGCTGAATTAAGATAGTATTTAACGCACAAGGTTGAGATTAAGATTAGTCCTAATTTTGGATTAAGTTGGTCCCGATTTTGGGGGCGTTACATTTGGTATCAGAGCTATGGGTTATAAATCTTAGGTAAGTGTACCATAGGTTATAACTGTAAGCAAGATAGATGAAAAGGAAGAAGAAGCTAAGCATAAACTCAAATGAGGTTTAAATGATCTTAAATGAATTTAGAAATTTCATAAAGAATGTGTTAAGATAATACACAAAGATTAATCATGAAAAGCTAAAGGATCAGATGATACCTGATTTGAATAATCATAAAACAATATGATTAAAGAGGAAAGACAGAAGATCGTAAAAATAAAACGATCATAAAGAAAAAAAATCATAAAATAAGACGATTATAAGAAAGGATCACAACGTGATCTGATTAAGTCATGAAATGACAGATTATCAATCGAATGACTGAAAATTTATAGCAGAATGCTGTACAGGAAAGGTACTATAAGATAATACAAGAATAAAACTCAGAAAGAGTTATAGATGATGGAATACGAATTAAAAAAATAAAAATAAATTCGTATTGAGCAAAGAGCAAGATAAGAGGAAATTAGAATTTTGGTGGGATTTCAATTGAGGACTCATGTGATCGCTGAGTTATACAAACCTTTGTATAGGCAGAGATTTTGTACTTGGTCTAACGACTACTTAGTTTATCATATTGATAATCGTTGAAATATTGGTATCGCGCTATCGGTATATGTATGGTGAGAAGGTGATTCTTTTCTCATATATATATATATATATATATATATATATCTAATATATATATATATATATCTAATAGTTAGAGATACTAAGATTAAGTGCAAGTTCTTAAAACTCATACTTGTGGCAAGTTTGTGACTCATAACTATATGGTATGTTTTTGAACCCCTAAGCGTATGGACAGTCCCTGATTGGTTCTTGGACTACGTATTGCTAGGACAAGTTCCTAAACTCATATTTTTATGGTAAGTTTCTGAACACATAAAGTGTGGTAAGTTTGACGAACTATATTAGGGAATAAGAGTGTTATAAATTAAGAGCTAATTATTTTTAGTGTATTGTGAATTGATGATATTAGAGATGGATAGGATTATATAGTGGAACTATGGAGAAAGTTAAAGCTGATGAGTGGAGAAATGGATATTCCAAATCTTCTAGCAAGGCTAGATTTCGAAGTTTATTGAAATCGTGGTGGTAGTTGCTGTGACACCCCCAAATCCGGATTTCCTAACCTCGAATTCGGTGTTCACGATACTCAACAACAAACATACTTTCTAACTAATGCGGAATAATAAACATACAATGTCTATCGAAATAGTAATAAAGTCTTACAATCAAGGTCCCAAGGTTCTTTAACCTTAACTTAAAACGTACCCTTAATACCATAAGAGTTCACATAGCCAAATAACATTCAAGATAAACTAGTACATAAGCCCTATCAGGCAACTACTCTTGCACCTTCCCTTTTCCTTTGTCCCCTTTAGACGTTTCTGCCTTAGCTGAAATAAAGATCATGATATAGCAAGGGTAAGCAATTAGTTTGCTTAGCAAGTTTATACACAAGGGAGATATATCATGAACAGAAGGAAGTTTCGCTTTCAATGTTCAACAACAGTATAAAAATGGTGAAGAAACATGAATTAATAGTCAACAGTTGAATATTCGAATACTTGAATGACAATTACTGAGTGGTTTGAAATAACCATGGACATTTACCAAGGTTCTCAGTATTTAAACTGGACCTCTTAAAAAGTTTTGGTAATCAAGGGGATCAGCCTTTCATACCCCGTGATTTATGCATAAACACTTAATAAACCAGCATTGATATATATCATGCCTTAATCAAATTTATCCTTTTCTCAGCCAAGAGTTCTTACCATAACAATTTAATAAGAACAGCTTTTAAAATACCTTTGATTCAACAAATTTAGACATGATTGATCTAGCTGATACAAATAGCATAGATCTATCTCATAAACAGTTCATGCTTGAAAGAACTTTAATATAATTCACAGTTCAATAATAATAGAATAGGAATTCAATTGCACAAGGTGCGAATCTCAATAATCAGTATAGATGTGAATAATCAACAATAATTATTCACTAACATGCTTCAGAAATAATAACTCAAGTTTGAGTTAGAGAACTTGCCTGTTTGCCCAGCTACAAATAATTCTAGCTTTACCTAATTGGCCTTGAAGGACCTAACATTGATAAAGTTGATCTATCAATTAGTATTGCGTAGTTGTACGTCTATACGTTCACTAAGGAACTTATCTACCACATAAGTTAAACACATAACGCACCTAGCACAATCTTGCTATCATTAACCCTAATCAAACTTAGGTTAATGATAGATTAACTTGGGAATATTTTTCCTAAAGGTTAAACACCTTTTTAAGCCTTTAAACAATTGGGTTTACTTGTTTAATTAAGGAATTATTAAACACTTCATATTCAAATAGCTCATTTCTCATCCGATTACCATTCAATATTAATTGAATGGGAATCAATTAATTATCTTTAGTTATTATCTATCGAATAACAAATTAGGTTTAATTATTACCCATTCAATAATATTTCCATAAAGTTTTAATCTTAATATTTCTTTATTTACTTAAAAATATCAAATTCTTATATTACAAATGTACATCATAGTAATATTTTAATAAGTTATTAGGCGACTAAACAATTTATGTTAATTATTTTACCCTTTATTAAACAACTTATTTAATACCCATAAAAGGTCATAAATATTATTTATCATAATAGATTATCAAAATACCTCACATAGGTTAGATTACACCATAATAGGAGTGCCTAAGCTTTAACATCATATTTTCCTCATTTATGACATTATTTAACCATTTATTTTTTTTTAACCATAACTATAATATTATTATGAAAAATAGCAAACAAGTTCTGAAAATTATTATCTTCTGGATTCGGATAGTATATGACCCACAAATAATTTACAAATTTTCCTGGAATTTTAGAAAGTGATTTACTATTTTTAAAGTACTCAAAACCTCCGAATCTTGTTACATTTTTCATAAATCGAGTTTTGGTCAAACAATTCTGAACGTTTCAGGGTACACTCTCATAACATATATAAACATACTGTAAAAATGTCATATGTTTTCAAGGTATACACAGTGAGAAATCTGGATATGCATATTTAGGAGTCCTTCACGGTAAAAGCCATTACACAAAAACTACACATCGAAACGTTTCGTTCTTTTTCGTACTTGTAGATAACTTCTTAAGGTACCTCTGTGGTTTTTTCCAGATTTTTAAAAGATCCATAATTGGCCGAAACAATCTTTGGAAAAACGAGGGCAGCAAGCTTTTAGGGTTTTAAAGCTTTAAGTTTTATAGCTGGACTGTTTTGGAAAAATAGCCCCCAAGGCTTCAAAAATTATTGGATTTGTGTTCTACTACTTGGGTTTACTAGCTAACTCATGTATCTAGCACCCCCCTTCGACGGATCACAAATCCAAGTTGTAAAACTTGAGTTACACGAGATTTAGTAGAAGGAAAAACTAAGGTTTCACCCCTAGGAGAACATATGCTCACTTTCTTCCTGTAAATCTTTGATCTAACACTCAAGATACTTAGTTCCATACATGATGATATGTAGAACTAGGGTATCTTGGGTATTAGTTCATAACCCCATCAAAACTTGCTATATTTCTATAATACCAAATAGAAGAAGGAAATGAAGATTTAGGTTATACCTTGTTCTAGTAGCAACCTTCCTTGATCTACCAAAGTAAGATATGAACTTACGGTGCACTAATCAAGCTAACACCCCTCTTCTTCCCCTCAAGAACCGAACCCCTCTCTCTCTCTTTTCTCTCTTTGTATTTTGCTAGCTTGGGAGAAAATAGAAAAAGAAGAATAGGAGAAAAAAATGAAGAGAAAATGAAGTGTGGTGATTCAAGAATGTATCTTGCAATATAGTTAGATACAACTAGGAGTATAACTAATATCCCCCATATCTTTGTTGTCCATTGAATAAAAGGCTTACTAATTGAATAATAGCAAGATACCTCTACCTTTTGTCATCATGGGGCTAGTGAGAACTTTGTGTCACTAGGGTGGGTAGTTGACATCTTAGGAGGCTACTTGACATCTTAGGTAGCTATGTGACATCTTAGGTAGCTACTTGACATCTTAGGTAGCTATTGACATCTTAGGTAGCTATACCATCAAGTCTAAAATCTAACTTCCAACACAAGCTAGATAATACTTTAATTAAAATTTAAAAAATTAACTTGTTCTTTCTCTCTATGGTCCACGACATATGAGGGATTTTTGTCCCAAAATGATGTCCCAAATATACCACCATTAAATCAATTAGTGCTACATCGTTAAATTACCAAGTGGGCTAGGTTTTGGGCAATACCTCAAATAAACTTTGGGCTTAGAATTAAATGATTGGGCTAATATTAAAACCAAACCTATTTAAATGCAATATATGGCCTTTTAATTTAACCTAATGATAGCTCATTTAATATGCCACACAATTAATACCCAAATCCATGATTAATATAAATAATTGGGTTAGGTTCATTAATGAAATAACTTAGTCACTTAGTAAATAAATTACTAAATTGACTATAAATATTATTATTCAATTTGGTCATATCTCATTAACCACTACTTTCATTAATTAACTCACACACCTTATTTACTAACTATATTCAATATACTTGAATATTTAATTTAGTAAATGCTTTGTCAATTCTATGGGTATAAAGCCTTAGGGTTTGCTCACTAGTTTAAATATACTACTAGTGACTCCCCTAACACAAAGTAGATCAATAAATCACATAGTCCCATAATCCACCAATACACCCAAAGTTTTAAATAGGAACACAAAGCTAACTCATTAAAATTAAATTATATTTAATTAATAATGACGTTCAAAATTCACGGGCATTACAATTGCACTGTTGTCTTTTTAAAAAATATATTGGGTCAAATTATTAAACCAATAGGTTTTAAAAAAAAAGTTCGGTTATTTCTTATGTCTATGCTAATTGTTTCGGCTAGACAAAATTGAAAATATCAAAACGTATTTTAAATGATGGAGTCATCAATGCAGTCTAATCTAGTGTTGGATGTGATCTAAGGATCGTCAGCCCACTATGGTATGATGTAGAATGACAAAGTCATAAAATGACGGCATGCTCAGCGTACTGTTAAAACAGAGCGGACCTATGCGTCATAAAATGATTTTCAGTATTTTAGTAAATCAAGAAGTGTCAAGTGCCTTTTTGAATCGGCTAGACATAGATTCAGATATCGATTTTGAATTGTCCAACTAAATTGATTTGGTTTGGACTCCAGATTTTATATAAAAATCCCTGAATTGGGAAAAATTTTATAGCACCAAATGGTGGCACAGATGAACGAATATCGTTCAATTGGCGTCGAATGGCGGCCACACAGATAGTGTTGATCAACACAGAATAACCCTGAATTGGGAAACTCTGTTTACGCTGAATAGCGGTGACGATGAACGTAAATGTCGTTCCTGTAGATAGCACTGATCAACACAGGGCATAACAGGCTGATCACCTACGTGCCTGTAAGACATAACGGTTTACAGATAAATTTCTGTTTAAACCATTTCAAAAAAAAAATCGGTTTATATGACCAGTAAGATGATACAGAAAGCTATTCCTAAGCGAATCTTCGAAATTCTTGAATTATTTATATTGCTTCACAATTATTGATCAATTATAGAGAATTTCAATTCTGGTAATTGAGTATAGAAGGGGATGATGTTCTTAGAAACGAAGTAGTCGTGAAATGCGACAAGTCTAGAAGTATTCTTGAGAAAGAATAGCGTAATGAAAGAAAAAAGAGAAGAGGTGTACGAAACGTACGATGAATCAATGAGTGAATTCAATGAATCGAATGAACGAAGACTAATGAATTGTGATTTCAAGGACAAAATTTTAGAAGAAGGGGTGAATGTGATATCCCGAGAGTTTATGAGTTTAGTAAATCCTAAGTTTGATTGTCTTGATCCTTAGAAAAGGATGTTGATAGATTAAGACTGGTAATACTCGGGGTGTATCGAGTTAATAACGATTATGTAATAAAACCTATAAAGAATTGTTGAGAAAGTGTATGAACTAAGTAATATAACATCTATGTTAACACAACGTGTTGAGATTATTCAACGATATAGAATGTTGAAAGGAGATGTGAACCATGTAAGTAAGGTTCGGTATTGTGATTTCGGGGACGGAATCCTTATAAGAAGGGAAAATGTGATGACTCAGATTTTTAGAAAAATATTAAAATAAGAATTTATTAAATAAAATTCTTATTTGGTGATATATGATGTAATATTATATTGCATAAGTGAATACGTGCAATATGTGATTTTTGTGAATAATAAATATATTATTATTATATATTTATTATTTCATGTAAATAAATTGTAGAATCAATTTATTAAGAATAAATGAGATGAGTATAGTTTATGATGAAGGAAATTATTAAAATAATTTTATAATATTAAATTATTTTAATATAGTAAATGGGTGGTATTAATTATATTTAATGACCTCCATTTTATTGAAGGAATTAGTAATAATATTACATTGTTGAGAAATATGTACATATGTTTTAAATATAATGAATATATTAATATATATATTTACTATAGTTAAATAAATTGTGATAAAAATAATTTATCGAAAAAAAGAAAATAATTGAATATATTATTATATATTTGTTTTGGTTTGAAATAAATTGTGAGAATCGATTTATTTAAAGATATGGATAGCTTGAAAGATACAAGCTAGTAAAATAATTTATAATTAATTTTGTTTTAATAGGAGTATGATGTAAATAAATTTTTAGAAGTAATTTATAGGTGAAGATTAAATTTAAATTATATTATGAAATAATATAATTTGAAAAAGTCTTGTAATGAATTCACTATAAATTAAAATTCATGAGCAAGTTAATTGATTCACTTAATTAAATTAGTGAATTAAGGTAATATTTCAATTATGATTAATATATTAACGTGATATATTTAAAGAAGAGGAATAAATTGCCTAAGACATTTTATGGGAAGAAGAAGATGATTAAATTTAAATATACAAAATTTATTGTATATATTAAATAGTTAAATTAAAATAGTTAATTGAATATTAACTATTTTAATTGGTCAGTTATATTGAATAAAGAGAACTAAAATAATTTATGAAATTAAATTATTTTAGTATAGAGGAATTATTTCATTGGAGAAATCATTTATAATGTATAGATTAACTAAATTGTCTTGGAACAATTTATGGAGGGAAGAAGTAATTTTAATATAATTTAATTGTACAATATTAATTGTATAAATTAAATAAGTTATTATTTAATGTAACGCTCGTTAAACGAAAAGAGTTAGATTAGTTATGGAGTAACTCCATAATTAGTGGGATGGTCTTTATACATATTATAAATATGTATAATTTTATTGATATGTGAATATTAATTATTGAAATGGTTGATCCGTTACACTAAAAGTGTTTATTTTAATTATGAATTTAATTTCATAATTAGTAGAATAATTTTTATACATATTATAAATGTATAATTATTCAATTTTGGTTAATAATTTATTGGAATAAATGTAATTATGATACATGAATAAGTATGTATTGAAAATATGTATAATGTAATATAAGGTATATGTTATGAAATAAGAATTAGGCATGCGGATGATTTATTCTTGTTAAGCATAATGTGTTGAGTTTGTAAGTCAAAATAAATGTAGATACTAAAGAGACTTTAAGTGTAAAGATGAGGCGGCGGCATGCAGAGCACCAAAGGGCTACACGGTGGGCAATTGCATGTATCCATCCTAATGTGGAGGACAACTATGAGTTCACAAAATACAATTTGATTTAATAGAATCTCTATATACTCTCTCAGTATCAGATCATCATATCTTGTAAGGACCGAGAATTTTATATAATTATATATGTAAATTTTTACGAATAAATTTTTTACTCATATAAGTGAATATGTGAATTAAGCAATATAATTAATTTATTTATTTTAAGTTAACTAAGATGAATACTTAATCAATTTGATTAAGGAAAAGCAAAGATAAGTTATGTTGAGAATTAACATAACTTGAATGTTAACCTTGAATGATAAATAAAAAGATTTATAATCTTTAAATAATTAATTAGTATTATTAATATAAAGTGATTATATGAATGTGTAATAACTTATTAAAGGAAATAAGTATATTAAATAATTTATAAGTGTATTGAACACTTTGTGATTTGCATCGAATGGATATGTGGATAAATGAATATATTAAATATTTATCAATGATGATAAATATATTATGACTTATGTGGAATATGTATGAGAATAAATAAATATATACTATAAATATGTATATTTATTTATTTATTATATAAAGAGAATTAATAAGCCAGCCTATTAACCTAATATTTTATATTAGGAATTGTAACTAAATAACCTAAGGGTTATAATTATTAAGGTATGCTAGTATGTAATTTATATACTAGTGCACTAACCCTAGAGATATATTTTATACATCTCAATTAGTTAATTTTGTAACTCGATTAAAGCAAGTTTAATTGGGTTATGAAAATAGAGCAGGAATATTGATGTAATGAAAATATGTTATGGTCCAATTAATAAATTAATTGTGGACTTGAAGAATTATTAAGTAAATGTATTAAATTAGTCATTCACATTTAATTAAATCATATATTGGAAACCCAACAAGCTAATATATATTAAGTAGTTCAAGTAGGATTAATTCAAGCCCAATTGAATTAAATTGAAGGCCCACTTTTTGACCCACTTTAGTAGGGACTTTTTAGTCATTTGTTAAGTAAATTAACAATTAAAATAAAACCAAAAATGGGAGAAAAATGAGCAAGGTGGGCGGCACATGTAGGAGAAAAAGGAGAGAAATGAGTTTATTTCTTTATTTTTTTTTCAAGCTTATCTCTAATGCTAGGTGTCATGCCACTAAATTACCCACATGTATGATTTTACTTAGCAACTAAGATAAGAGATAAAGATGTGTAGTAAGGATGAGAGAGAGAGATATTTGGTGGATATAGATAGATATACAAAGTGTATCTATCATTAAATCTAGTAAACCACATTTAGATATTTTACTTCCTTTATTCCTAGAAGGCTAAGAGAAAATTTAAGAGAGAGAGAGAGAGAGAGCTACGGTCAAGAAAGAGGAAAAAGAGAAAGAGAGTCCAAGCTTTATACATTCCAAGTTCATAAAATATTTTGGGAAGAAGAGGAAAAATAGCCAACAAAAGAAGGTATAAGAAAATCTTTTAAGCTTTAGTTAATGTTTCATGTAGTTTTGGTACTATTATTTTGGTCCATGAAGTTTTATGTGTATTTAGTTTAAAACTTTATGAAAGGTTAGATTTTTATTGTGTAACTTGGTTATGTATGTGTGATCATGTTGAAAGATTTGGGGGAAAAGCAAAACTAGTGAAATTTCTAAAAATTTTCTAGTTACTTAGTAAGATCCATGTCATTTATTTTGAAATCCATGTTGGGTATTTGTGATTTGTTTGTTGGTTGTGCTAGATATTTAAGTATTGAGCAAAAGCCCTTTTGTTTGACTCAAAAATGTTGAGAGATGAGAAAGTTATGGGATTTGTTCTAAAACAATTCTTAGATGGAAAAAAAATAAATAATAAGGCTGCTGTCCCAAAAAGGAAAATTCGAAATTAGCTTGAGTGCTCTAAAAATTTTGGGCTTTTGGTATGTTATAGTACACTGTATAAGCTTTCCATAGACTCCGGAACGGACCAATTCCGACTTCGGAACAAATAGTTATGATCGTTCAAAGTATTCGTGCCAAAACTGTCAAACCAATGCGGGTCAGTCCCCTTGCACGAATTTCTGGGCTTGATCTGTTTAGAATTTGAAAAAATGTCAGTAGGCGAAAATTGTAGTCCCGGAAGTTAGCTTCGTGTGGGCTCAAGAATCGCCTAAAAAAGTTTTAAAACGGAAAAGTTATGACTGTTTTAGCGAGAGAGGGTAAAACTGCGAAAAGATGAAAACCGTTACGAAACTACCTAGATAATAATGCAACATGCAGGGAGTTTTGGCCTAAAGCAGACGGGTTATACTGTCTGGATATTAACTAAAGAAGAACTTGGCCTTAAGCAGACAGTCTTAACTGTCCGGATAGATAATCAAAATGAAATTTGTCTTAAGCAGACAGTCTTAACTGTCTGGATTAGACATGTAATATAGAATCTAAAAAGTTTGGACACGTTGTTTAATTTATAAAATGCAAACGACCTAAAATAAATAGTATTGTAATGTAAAACAAAGTGTGTTGGTTTCCAAAAGCCGAGTAGTTGGCCAACGTTAAGCTGCGTTGTCCTGAACTATATAAAACAAGCGTAATGAGACATGAGCATCACGAGACTTTAGAATTAAAGTCTAATCTATAAACAAAGCTAAAAGAGAAATATACCGAGGTGTATATAGTTATGTATATTATGTCAAGATACGAAACCCGAACATCGTGAATTATAAAATAAGCTAGGATAAACTAATATAGCAATTATTTAAATTAAAGCAATAATATAGTAAATTGTATTTTACTATAAAAGCTATGTATTAGCTGTTTAAACTCCGAATTTACGAGCAAAGATTAAAAGATATTTCTGAAATGGAATATAAATGGTTTAAGCTTCAAGATGTAAAATATTTACATCTTAAAATGTGTGAGACCCTTATTATTTATTAATAAAGTTTCTAAAGGAACCAAGATTGATTTTGAATGAAGTATAAATAATATTAATTTTTGTTAACTAATATTTATGGATAATGAATATAAATGCATGTTTTGCGACATATTTAATTATCTAAATGTGTGTGCATGTAAATACAATTGTGTAGGATTTGTGGAGAGAAGTTAAGTTAAATTTTAGCGGTAATCTCCAATCAAGACAAGTTTTCTAAACTTACTCAGATATTTATTCTGTGCAAGTTTCCTAACTCAACTTGAGTTATTAATTTCAAAGCATGATTAGTGAATAATTATTGTTAGTTATTCACATCCATAATTATTATTGTTATTCGCACATAGTGCATTTGATTTCCTGATCTATTACTTGAGCTATGAAATAATTTAAAGTTCTTTTATTCATGAACTGTTTATGAACTGTGTCTCGGCTAGTTGTTTTGGCGAGACTAACATTTGTTAAACTATGAAACGTTCTATTTAATATGAGCAGATTTATTATTGGAAGATTTATGCCATTTATTTCGGCTAGATCAACATTGATATTATATGTTAAATTTATAGTATGTCTTTGAATTCAATCCAAACCATATTGATATGGTGCAGACTCATGATGTAAGAATGAGATGAACAACCTTGAAAAATAAATCAGGGGAATTTTATTGTCGGAAACCCGACCCCGCGCGCTATTTTTGAGAATTATGCATAATCTCGGGTACAATAAGGCTGATCACCTTACGTACTTGCAGAAGAGTAAAGATTAGTTTTTATAGCTAACTTTTACTCTTGAGATAGTCAGTAATAATAACTGATGATTCCTCTAGCAGTTCTTGATCCATTTGTGATCACTCAGCATAAAATCTGGGTATAATCCCACTTTGTTAACTATTATTGCAGTATTGATAATTTTTCTTAATCAATTGAATATTATTGAACCTTTGAAAGAATTTTAACTCTTTCATTCTTGATGTATTATTCAGCATGAAATTCAAGAAAATCCTTGTTACTTGAAATGATTTATTATTCAGCTACTTCAAAATCTTTGAATCATTGTTGAAGTTCTAAAAAGTTAAATTCTTCTATTCATAATACATCTTTTATTGTACGCTTTAACTTGTTGAGCAAATTAGTTGCTCACCCTTACTTAAATAAAATATTTCAGCTAAAGCCGAGGTAGCAGAGGGTTCCAATAAGGACAAAGGCAAAGCGAAGGCTACCGAGTAGTATCAAGTTGTTAAATGATTATTATATTATAATTTTGCTTAAGTCTTTTGTATTAATAGACATGTAATGTTAAGGTTAGTTAACCTGGGATGACGATGATATAATTATGTTTCAATGTATATTTTTATTAAGGTAATGTAATGAGTGATATAATTCATCAATGAATGGGTAGTTAGATGTGATATGTATGATGAACCGTGAGCACCAAACCCGAGGTTAGGGAACCCGAATTTGGGGGCGTCACATATCTACCCTCTCTCTATAGAGAATTAGTGATAAATTAAAGTAGGAAAGGAAGCGGCCGGAAATTTAAAAAAAATAAAAAATTTAGTGATCACCACCACAATATTTTCAGACTCCAGTGAACAACTGTCACTTTTCTCATTCTATCAGGAGTTTAATTTGAATATATGCTTGAGTTTTTGCTGAATTGAGCTCTATTTTATGATCAAAAAGGGTTGAATTTTTGTGGGTAGTGCTTGGATTGAATTGATTTCGTTAGTTTGAGTTAATTATTAACAAAAATGATTCAAGAGGTTTAAAGGTTGACTTATTTTGATAAGAGGAGAGGGGATGAGTTATTAACTGATTTGTGACATAGAAGTACAATTCAACTCAAATCAATAAAGCATTGTCCCAACTAATAAGGCCAGCTTTAAGAACCCACTGAATGTATTTAGAGTAAGTTCAAATCAATAAAGCATTGTCCCAACTATTAAGGTTTGGTTGAATTCGATTTATCAGGAGATATGCTTATTGACCATAGGTTGTTCCAAATTGGTATTTGAAGCTTTTGGCAGTGAAGACCAAAAATAATAAATAAATAAATAAATAAAAATAAAATAAAATAATTTTTTTTAACGAAACTGAGGATTAATTTATTATGACGTATGGTGATATATTTTGACGCTAAGTATTTAAATAAGTTTTGATACATTATTAACCTGTAAATTAGACTAATAATCTCACATGGTTAATAAATTAAGATTAAGAAATTAATTTTTAAAATACGAAAGTTTTAATCAAAGGTTGTGGAATGTATTAACGTTAAGCTATGTAATAACCTTATGTATATTACATAGGTGCTACGCAAGATGGTAACGTTGTGAGTAGACGGAAACGAATAGAATTGATAACGTTTCATCGCAAAGGCAAGTCTTTCAGTTCTTTTGTGATATATGAATTTGATATTGATTATGTGTAATCTTTATCGCATTATGAATGAAATCTCCAGAAGCATGCTAAATTTCATACTATGCGCTATGAATTATGAAAGTCAAATTATGACTAAGTTGATTGAGTTGTGAGACTTAATCTATATGTGATATGTGATATATCAAGCATATGAAATTGCATTGTTTAGAGTTATATGCATGTATGATATACATAGTCGAATGATTATAATGAATAAGCTGAGCATGAAATTCTGTGATACGTGAAGATGAAAACTGTTGGATTTGCTGAGCTGTCTAGCTCAATCTTGCAAAAATAAACTTTTTGCAGGTTAATGATACAATGCGATATTATTTGCCATCTGATGATATGGAGTAGAAGACGTGGAAAGGAATACCTTTTATTTATTTTATAAAAAAAAATTGTATTGTATCATGAAGATGGTTCTTGACATGTGTAATGATGGATAAGTAAACCTTGAAATATTCAATAAATAAAGAATATTTGTTTTGAATGCATGAAAATGAGCAAATCAATATAGTGATAATACTATATAATAAAGAATCCGAATGTAGAATTGAGTTATATATACTCATATCTACTTCGATATATAATCGTAAATGTTGCGATTCAGGGAATAGAAAGAAAGATATAAAAAGTTTTAATTATCCACATTTTCAACTATTATTTCATCTTAGTATGATGTAAAGCTGAATTAAGATAGTATTTAACGCACAAGGTTGGGATTAAGATTAGTCCTAATTTTGGATTAAGTTGGTCCCGATTTTGGGGGCGTTACAGGCGGGCCCTTCTAATAATTATCTTTTGATTCTTTATCAAGATCACCACAAAGGAGCCCAATCCTAGATTGATTCAACTAAAGGGTTGGCCAAATCTTTGTCACTTAAGGAGGTCTAATTCTTAGTGAATTCCACCGGAGGTAATTCTCTATAAATAGTCATCCATACTAATTGATCAAGTTACGTTCAATTTACCTTTGATACGACTTTTCTCTTTTTGTCCAACCGAATACTGACTTAAGTATCGGAGGGTCCTTCTGGAGTCAAACTTCGACAGATCTTTTTGGTGTTTTGCTAATTGTGCAAGTCTGGTTTAATTCACCGTTCATGTTCGTCAACACTCCTGATTGGGCATACAATTTTTGACTGCATCAGAAGTGGCGGAAGATGCACAGAGAGTAAAGAGGTGCCTGTTGGTGGGCTTCGTCTTTCCTCGTTGAGTTCACCTATCTAACCAGGTTCTTACCATTTGACAAATACTCTTACAACTTTGTCAGTTATTTAGGTTTGAAATTATAAAATTGTTGAAGATGATGGGTGTTGTTTGAAGATGGTGTTGGTAGTGCTTTGAATCTAGTTATGAGTCTCTTTATTTTGGTGGGGAATTAAGATGGGTGGTGTTGGAGATTTAAGGGTGGTGGAGATTTGTTGGTAGTGGAAATGGGTGCTTAGGATGGATGCAGGAGATTTGTTGGTAGTGAAAATAGGTGCTGGAGATAGATGGATTGAGGTATATCAAGTTTGTTCTTTGATTTGGTTATGGTGATGGTGATTTACAGTGGCGGGGAAGAAAGATGAATGAGGTTTGTTGACTAATTGAGAGAGAGAGAGTTTTTTCTTTTCTTTTCATTTTTTCCATTTTACTGTTTTAATCCATGTATGTGTTTGAATTTGCAGGTAAGGGGATAAAAAATAGTTTTATTTTTTTTAATTATAAAAAACTGGGATTTAGTTACACATGTTTTGTTGTTACACATATTATCTTTTATGCAATTTTACTTATTTTTCAAAAAAAATAATTGTTTTCTAATTTTTTTTCTCTTATGAAAATAATACTCTTTCCATTTCAAATTATATGATCATTATTGACTTTTGAAAGTAAATTTGAGACATTTTCAAGCTCAAAATTGTGATAACTCATTAAAAATTATGAAATAATAAAACTTACAATGAGTAATATTTTTTAGATAGTTTACAATATTCATCACTGCATTGATTAAAATTAAAAGAATCTATATCAATTTTGAGTTTAAAAATTTCTTAAGTTGATTTAAAAGGTCAACAATGATCAAATAATATGAAACGGAAAGAGTATTAATTTTCAAACATTAGTTATTTTTTGAAATTTGAAATAATTTTTTATTTTTCTATTTTTTTATATTTTACTTTATGTATTTAGTTTTTGTATTTAAATATTAATAATACTTATAATAATGATAAAGACGTAATTGCCCTAACAAAATAAAAAATTGGTATAAAAAATTGTCGTTAGATGTAATTGTTTAATGAAGTCAAACCGCATTATATCTTAATACAGTCAAATGGTATATAACTATTTATCTTACCGGCAATTGAGTTATTCTGATAAATTTCAGCCGGAAAATAAATTTTAGGGTTGGGGGGGGGGGGAGGGGGGACATTGTATGCAATTTGGTAGTTGATGTAATAGATATGTAAGTCCAATTATTTGAAGGGCTAAATTATGGATTGAGAAAAAATTCATGTAACAGAAGTATATCCCTTATATATATTTGTGTACTATTTACAAAATAAGTACAAAGATGACATTATATATCTCTTTAGCATAAAAATTTAGATTTATTTTAATTTTAGTAAACATTATAAGTAGGTTCTCCTGCGTACGTACGTTGTGTACTTCAACAAAATGTGTAAAAATTGAATACTACAATCGTACTATGCGCATTTAGGTAGTATATTAACAATAACATGCAATAACAAATTAAAACATAATTTAATTATTTCATTAGTGCCTTTACATTTTCTTTTTATTTTTACGAAATCAAATGTTAAATTTTTTGGAACCCACGCATATATGGAAATTTCCTACCAACTGTAAAAATAAAGGATTAAATATAAAGTTGTTTAAAGCTTTCATGAGTACGCAACTACGCCCCATGCATGGCCAAACAGTCAATAGGCTGTTTACGCAATAAAGATGAACTATTACAGCACTAAATGGAACCAGAGGCAGGTTCGGATTTTTTAAAAAAAAGTGGGGGATGGGAGGCAATATTTGTCATTTTATTTATTTATTTATGTTTTCCAAAAAAGAGGGCAAAATATAAAATTTCGGAGTATTTTGTTGAAAGTTTGAATTTTACTAGTGGTAAACTGTTAGATTTTCAAAATAGAAGGAGGGCATGCAATTGCCCCAATCTTTTCATGCATGTAAATCAACTCATAATAGGAATTGAATTTAAGCATCAAGGGAAAAAAATTGTTTCCTTTTCCTTTTATTTCTGCTCGTAGTTGGTGCTGACTTGATGATGAATAATCAACTTAATTACGCGTCACATTAAATTCATAACTACACTACAATATTACACTATAATGTAAAATATATATAAACAATTACAATCACATTATGCTTTGAGAGTGCCCATGAAAATCATCAAGGTCACCAAACTAAATGAAGCAAGTAGGGAGCTAAAAGCCTAAAACATAAAAATTAAAAACATGCATGCATAAGCCACCCAAGCCAGGTCTAACTTGGCGACTATATAATGTAATTCTATAATGTTCATATCGATATTTTGTAATCAATACATAACTTGAGTGAATTTCTAGAACTTGCATTAATATAGAATACTTGTTCAATAATAAATTAGATAAGAATTTAAAACTTGCCCAATAAATAAATTGAGTAAGGTTTAAGGAAACTTGCACAATAGAATAAAATAATTGTTCAAATATAACTTGAGTAGGGTAAGGAACTTGCTCAATAATAAAGGTTGAGTAAGGAACTTGCCTTGTACGTGCATTAATATCTTGACGTTAATCGTCCATCAAAAATATCCTACATGGTTCATTAAAATCGTTATAAAGATTAGTCACATAAGGACTAGGTTCAATACGGTCATCACATCATTAAAATACATCGATTGCCACTACGACAAGGTAGTCGTGGTCTCGCTCCCCAGTGAGCGAGCGACTGCCCAACTCGCCGGTGAGCTGGCGGGGGTGTAAGGGGGCAGCGAAAAATGTAATTCAGTTATTGATTTTACGCCTTAAGACAACTCCGCTTCGGTTAACACTGGATATAACTGAGCGTTTAAGGCTTAACAAGATATGAATAACTAACTTGTCTAATCATTTTGTACAAAAATATAAGTTTTGGACTTGTTGGAAAAATTCACTGGGTCCGTTTATTTGAATTTTATTTTGCTGATAAAAAAAAAAACTTGGCAACTTACACTACGTTTGCTAAAAATAGAAAAAGATTAGTAAAAAAAAAAGCAAAAAATGTAACTTTCAAGAAATGTTATCAAGTGCACGCTTGATATCACCATGAGATTGACAGGATATGTGCTGCAAATCAACTGGGAAAATGAGATTTTGAATTCATATGTTTGGCATACTCAGATATATCAATAAATATCTATAAATAATAAATTGTATTTAATGGTTGGATAAGTATATCAATTACATGGTGTGTTTTTTCCTTTGGCTCCAACATTTAAATTGAATATAATCATTATTGTTCTAAGGGCCAGTTGCTCCTAATGAGGAGAAAAAAGCATTAATTATAAGAGGCGGAAATTAAAAAAGTAACGAAATTAGTTAAGTAAATATTGATATGGTGATTAATTGGCAAACAATATCAAGAGCTTGGATCTTGCTTTGCTCAATTAGCAGCTCCGAAATTTATGACAGCATCTCTAGGAAAGGTTGGGGGAGAATGAACAGCGACACGGCCGCCAGCAAAGTTCATTTCTTCCAAGGTGCATTTTCCGCCCGGGCTGGGGATGTGAGTGCAGGGAGAACCGGCCGACGGTGGCACCTGACCTCTCGGGAGCGACTCGAGCAGCGGAACCTGTAACTCCCCTAACCATTGCCTATATTCATTTAAAGGCCTAGCGGCATTTGCACCTTGTAAATTACTAGTTACCATGAAAAAAATCGAAAGAATGCATAAAATTTTGAAGGGGTTCTTGAAAAAAGACATTTATATCATTATATGAGTACTGAAATCACAAAAGAAGGAAAGCTTGAGGGAGGAAAGGGAAAAATTGATGGGAATGGAAATGAATGAGATGAGTTATGTGCTAGTTATATACTTATATATTTGTGCATGCATAGTTTCAACCATGCTTGTTTGTCAATCCAATGGAAAATGTTTTAACTTTTCCATTGACTAGGGGTTTTGTACATTTTTTCTTGTGTTTTAATTTGACTTGGCTATGGTTTGACCTTTGAACAAAATATACACGGTCTATATTCTTAATCAAAAGCGCGGATTTTTGAACAAGAACTAAAACAGCAATATTGATTTGTTTAAGATGGCAAATTGAAAAATGATCAAAATAATATTCTCCCTCCGTTCCAAAATTAAAAATATAATTTGACTTTTGAAGGTAAATGACGGTATATTAAATTTCAAAATTGGTATAACTCATAAAATTTAGAATGAAATAAATTTTTTGATTTAAAGTTTTTGTTATATACTCCCTCTGTTCCAAAATTAGAGATACAATATGATTTTTGAGCGCCAGTATATTAAACTTTAAAATTTATTGGTATGCCTAATAAAAGTTTAGAATGAAATAAAATTTGTAATTAATAGTTTTTGTTATATACTATAGAATTATAGTAATTGTATCAACTACGATTATAATAATTGTATCAACTAATATTAAATACATTCACATCAATTTGAACTTTAATATACCGTCGTTTAATCTTAAAAGTCAAATTGTATATTTAATTTTGGGACGGAGGGAGTATATGTATATAATGTCGTTTACGTAGCTTAGTCTCGTTTACACTTTCAAGGTCTGTAGTTTGCTTGTCTAGGTTTAGTCATTAGTGTGATGACCGTTCACAGCTCGATACATACCAAGTAATGAGTTTATTTTGATAGAATACTGTATATGCAATTTACGGTAGTCTAAAAATGACTTTTTATAAATATTCAATCCGTCCGAATTTAAATTGAATTCAAATTTCAAAATGATTATTTTGAATTTAAATTCAAAATTCAAATTGATCATTTTGAAATTTGAATTCAAAATGATCATTTTTGATAGAATATATGGAATTTACGGTAGAATATATGCAATTTACGGAAAAAGATATTTTATGTGTTATCAAATGAGTTTTTCTGAGGATATATTTAATTAAAGGTATGTATAAGCTTAGTAGTCCCTAATAGAAAAGTAAATAGTCTGCTATGCTTTGCAGGTTATATTTTGTATATACACTGATCATGCACAAAGTACAATATTATTTGACTATTTTTTTATCTACGGAACCCCTATTTCTCTATATTTAAACAAAATTACCTATAATTTTCTTATTAATGTATTTAGATTTAATATTTAATACTAAAAATATCATTGAAAATATTGGGATATTATAAGTATGCATCTAACAGAATTAAATATGCATTAAAAAGTCTTATAAAACAAGGAGTAAATAGTCAAGTGATCTCCAAGTTTAAGGTAATATATTGGTTGGTTCTTTGCTCTTTTTACTTGGTATCTAAGTAAATATTAATTACGTACATTGGCGACAATGATGCTACCTGTCCGTTTATCCTTATACGTACATAAACGTTTTATTCTTTTTATTTTCGTAATTTATTTTATATTTATACTATGACACTAGTTAGAATAGGAAGTAAATTGATATACCTTTAAACGTGTAGAATGATGTTTTGTTAAGTCAATTAATTTTGAATGTGTTTATATAGGAATTGGTCCAGTTAATCCGTCAATCCAACATTTGAATGAAGACTTCCTTTGAATATATAAGAAGGTAATCATAGACATAGTAAACAAATATTTGAGTTGTGGACTCAACATGCATCAAGCTCCAACATTAATTTGAATATATTTTTAATCGGGGGAAATATTTTTTGTTATTTATTTATTTTTTTTAATTTCCCAATAGAAAATGATATACATGTCAATAAATATTTGACGAAATTGGATTGCGACCAATGTGGAAGCGTATGCGATAAGATAGAATAAATTAAAATGAAACCCTTCTTAATTCGTACCTATCTCATGTGTGCACATGCGTCACAATCATAATTCGATTGAAAACTTTCACAATGTATAGCAGAACTCTTTCCTAATCTATTACAATAATTTATCTTAACCTAGGGGGAGGGGTCTAGGTAAGGGAGCAGATAACTTACTATCTTCAATCTCTATCACTCGCGCTCAGCTGCCTTCTAGACCTGTCAATGTTGAATTGCCAACAAAAATTGAATTCTCAACTTCTGTATCAATAAAAGTGAATTATATCAGTGAACCAAATAATTATCGGGTGTCGGGGGGATATTCGTAGTTTTGTGTATTCTCACTAGCTACAAACTCAGCCTAAGGTCCACTTGACCCTTGACTAAAAATCTTGGAAAAAGATTTTTATTTTTAGCGCGTAATCAATTACCGAAGATCATGCAGAATGAAATTTGGTACATTAGATTTTGAATATAAATTGTCATTCGAAGTTATATTTTAAGCATATGCATAGAGGGCTTTAAGGAATTATTTGGCCAGAGATGTACTGAGATGATACTTAGAAAATGGTTAAGTGACTCACGTCACAGTGTTACAAAATGACAATCTTGTTGATTAATTTTATTTGGTCCCCTCCCACTCCCACCCCCACTTCCACTCCCACTATATTAATGGTGCTAAATGATAAGGTTGTAAAGTGAACAAATAATTCGAGTTCGATTTGTACTTGTTCGACTAAAAATTCGATTTGAGTTCAGTGGCAGAACTAGGAAGTTTTTAGAGGGGGGTCAAAATACATCAGTAAAAAAAAAATTTATTGACCCTTGAAGTGCTTCTTTCGGTTGTACTATTGAAAGAAGACAATTGTATCCTGCGAGTCTGTATAGTTTGAAAACGTCTCAAAATTTGTTTGTTTTCAATTGTTGAAAAAATATATCAGACTGTCATTCATCCACTCGTCTCCCATTTTATTACACAAGTCAGTCTTAACAATTTTCAGAATACAGTCGCAATATTAATATTAATCTCTAATTGATAAATATACAATATTAATTCAAATATTCAATGAAAATAACACATAATCTCTAATTCATGGCATTAGCATAACAAACTTTAAATCTTTAATTTAATGGCAAAATTAAGCACAAATATAACAATTATATTTGCAATTCGTTTACAGAGTTTTGTTTTAAGCTCATAACTTAAGGTCATGAAATAGAAAGTTGAGAATGGTCAACTAATTTAGCCATAAACTGAAGCAATCCAAAACTTTTTTCTCTTCATAAGTTTTATCTTGGAGTCTCTTATGGATTTCATAACCAAAATCATGTTCCCAGACCCATCAAAATATTGTCAGATCTATTCTCTAGTATAGACTTATTTCTGATTCCTTCTAACTAATACCCAATTCATCCCTTGAATAAAATTAATCAGAAGAATTCAATAGGTAAGTAAAATAGAAAGAGAAGTTGAGGAATGGAATAAAAGTGCGTACCACCGACGGAGTACGAGAGAGAAAGGGAGAACCGCCACGGCACCACCGCCCACCGCCATCGTTGAAGCTGCAGCCTTGCAAGTTGCAAAGGCGGCAGCCGCGGGACTGTAGAGTGCAGATCGGAGGAAGACTGGAACAGTGGAACCGGAAGGGAAACTGGTAAAGGAATCAAAAGATAGGCTGGGATTAGAGAGGCGGTCGGTGGAAGGATAAGAAAAGAAAAGGTTTTTTTTTTAAACCTACATGAAACGACGTCCTTTCATGTAAGTTAAAAACAAAAAAAAAACCCCTAAAAACAGCCTGTTGCAGTGCGAAGCGAAGAAGAAGGCTGAAAGGCGGCGGGCAGGGCGGCAGCGGGACTGCGGGAGGGCAGCATCAGGCAGGGTACACCTTTGGAGGAGTCGCCGGTACCAGGGTCATATGCCCCCCTCGACCCCCCTAGTTCCGCCTCTGTTCGAGATTGACTCAAAATATAAATGATTCAAATATGAATAAATTTTAAAGTTCGATAAATTACTTGAACCTCCTCCAATTGTAATTTTCTATTGATACTTGGATCATATTTGTTCGAAAAGTTCAAACTGCTCAGGTTCGATTCGAGATCGTGCTCGACTCAGTAGCTAAACGAGTCTCAATCAAACTTTATTTTATATTCGATAAATTTTGTGAACCAAATCTGAACAACTCAATACTCGACTCAACTCGATTCATTTACACCCTTACTAAATGAGTTTTAAATTTTTGAATCTCAAATACAGTTTTCACAATTAATTATTTAGTTACTCAACATCTTGGATTTACAAACGTAAATTAATGTTGAGCAATTAATTAATGTATTCATGACATATATATTTAAATAAAAACAAATAAATTTTAAAACCTCATTTAACGCCCTATCATTACTTTGTAAATATTGGCTTTACACTATCAAGTATTAAGACTAATTCAATCATTTTGTGTGTGAAAGCCCGTTAAAGATTTAGAAGTCTGGAAAGAAATCATGTACTTATTTTCATGTACTTATTTTTTTACCTTGCTTGATTCATATGGTCTATAGGGGCAAGGCGTAACTTGACTAGCAGTTATTAAATAGAGTTGGGCTTATGTTAGGCTACTTTAATTAAGAATTTATACAATGTTCTCCTGAAGACTTATTCCTAGTAATTGATGGCGGCTTATAACTCTTCCGCCACCAATTTTTATTTTTTATTTTTATTTTATTTTATTTTTCTTCTCTTCTCTTCTCGCAAAAGGCTAAAGAAATTTTATTACTAAAAGATATTACAAATCAAAAGATTTGAATTAGGAGATATCAATATACACAAACGGGGAATCATGAGATACAAACCTACAAACTGAGAATCATGAGATACAAACCTACAAATTGTATCTCAATGTACGTGATTAAACTGCTATCACACTTGCATAAACAAACTGAAAACATACTAGTCCCAGTGGTGCAATTATCATAGGGATATAATAAGAGTTTTTAATCAAATTTTAGGGATAAAATAAACATAAAAAAATTAAGAAATATGAAATTGTAATAAAATCAAACTTGTAAAGAAAAAAATATTTGTGATAGTCTCAAGGAGCGGTTATTTTTCTTACTCTCCCTTAATAAAATAAATATATGTAATTAATGTCTAACACAAAAATTAGTAGTTCATTTAAAATTAATTTTGTGTTATAAAACTTACTAAGTATACAATAATAAAATTATATAATTATAATCCACTACTACAAAACACTAAATAGACAACACTAAAACCACAATGTTTTTATAAAAAACGTTATGGTATATTTTTACACAACGTTTTTTTAACAAAACGTTGTAGATATATATGAAAAAACGTTATGTATTTAAAAGGGCATTTTTTTGGTTTTAACTAGATAACGTTTTTTTTTAAAAATGTTATCTATCTAAAAAACACGGAGCTTGAAAAAATGCGCGGAAATGAAAACTTAAAATAAAACCTAATTGTTCAGCCGCCTCATTTCATTTACAGACTCTCTCTCTCCTCGCCTCTTTCCCGAGCTCTCTCAAGCCCTCACTGGCCACTCTCCCCTCCTCCCTCCGTCATTCCCTCACCCCCTCACCGATCGGCGACACGCGTTTCTCTCTCTCTCACACAAGCCGGCGACGTCTGCAGCAAAGCCATACGTAGCTGCGGTGGTGCCACCAGAAAATCTTCCGATTGATTACTCTAGTTTCATCGCCATCATCTTCGGTGTTGCCGGCGCCATGTTTAGGGTCCTCCGTCTTCTCTATCTCTCTTCCTTTGAATCGATTGATTTATTATTTCCTACTAATCTGATGTAATAATAAATTGCAGTACAAGCTTGGTTCGTGGCTTGCTCTAATATGCTGTGCTCATTCGCTCGCTAACATGAAGAATTTTGAGACTGATCTCAAGCAGATCTCAACGGCTGTTATGTAAGTTTTAGCTCCCTCATATTCTCCTGTATATTTGCTTGTCACTTATTTGCTGTGATTATGTTGGTGAATTTGGGTCTTTTATCTTGCTAATGCTGAATTAATATTATTTGCTTAGTTGTTCACTTAATTTGGAGTATGCTTATCAAGTTCTCAAACATATATAGGATTGGGCTTTAAAAAGTATGGAGCTTTAGGTCAAATGATTTAGGGGAAAGTGATTAAATGTTTTACGACATAACATGATAAATATTGTACTTCATTCCCCCTCTGTCGTGCCCCAATTCAAGTGACTATATATCCTAACTTGACACATCGTTTAAGAAGTAAGAACACTTGACAAAGACTTTAACTTTGCTTCTCACTTACCTTTAAATTATTGCACTATTATATAAAAAATGGGTCCTCAAAATTTTAAACTCTCTTCTTAACTTAAGGGTAATATAATCAAATTTAACAAGTAATGAGTTGATATATGAATAATGGTCACCTGACTTGGGATAATCCCTGAATTGGGACGAGGAAAGAGTGTCACTTATGGATCATCCCAAAATCAAAAGAGGGTCACGATAAATTTTTTTGAAGTGTGTGTATGCAAGCCGATTGTATTCTGTTTTCACCATGTTATATTTCTCCAAAAGTGTTATAGCCTATAAAGGAAGATGAATCATTTGAAGATTTTCTGTCGCTTTTGAAGTTATTGAGTAGTTTGTTAATATCTGTTTTGTCCTATGCTTAATTAGTGGGATCTGTTTGCTTGAATATAATTTTTGGTGAATTTCCTTAATCTTCAGCCATAAGGAGCGATAACTAGTGCCTGTAGATTGCTATAATGGAGAACTAATTATGAAAATTTAGCATAGATGTGATGCATGCACAGCCTTAACAAAAGCAACAAATTTAGAAGCCATGCATTATTGAAATATATTTGATTGAAAGGATATATTGTGGCAGTTGGCACCTAAATCAATGGTAATCAGTTCTATATGTTTACTTGTCTTCCTTTTATAATATGTAGTAGCAGTTCAGAAAAGAGGTATTTTATAATTGATCCTTATCCAAAAGAGACAACTTATGGAATTAGGGCTTAAACTTTTTTGAAGATAGGAATCAAGGGTTATGGATCGAAAACGACACAGACTTGCTTTACGGCGATTGATTGTTGGAAAAATAAACTATAAATGCCAGAACTTTGCACATATACTATTTTATAGTTCTCGGTAAAATTGGTTTTCAGGGTACAGAAAGAGCTAGGACCAGTCCTTTAGTTACCTCTCAAAGATTGGGTTGTTTCAGACAAGCTTCTGTTGTTTTAAAGCTATTGGCAAATTCTTTATGCTAAACCTCATGAGTTGAGGATACGTAATTGATTATTGCCTAAGTTGTTTTAGAAAGGATGCCTATTCAGTTAACCATTGGCATTTTTTTCTTATATTTACACGATCAAAAAAATATATATGAATTAGATGTCAATGTTGAACAGAGTATCACAAATTTAACTGGGCACAAATCTCATTCAACCAAGATCAAAATTTAAACAAAATTTACTCACAAAAACTTGTCTTTCCGCAGGATGACACTATTACTTGGGCCTCCAGGATGTAGGAAAACCACATTACTGTTGGCACTCGCAGGAACACTTGAAAAGAATCTTGAGGTTTTTCTGCTCCCATTATATCAACCTTTCGGGTGCTATTCAATCTCTCATTTCGGACCGACCGGCGTGATCAGCCTGGACAAACACAAATTGTATGCTCAAGTTAATTAACTATTCATTGAAACTGTAACTTAATATATACTCTGTGCAGGCGTTCTAAATGGGTGTACTTGGATGACTTAGTTCAAGTTGTTGTCATGTTATTGTATAGTTCTGTTATAACTGATGTTTTTAAATTTGATTATAGGCCACTTCAGAGGTTGCAGATGTGGAACCAATCTACAATGAAGATCCGTCAATGTTAAGCCTATGGTCAGAACAACTGATCAAGATGCTGATGAAACCTCAAAGTGCTAATTATTCTGGATCCATTGCACCAGTTGTTCAATTCAATATAGTAGTAATTTATATTGAAAAGTGAATTTAAGATGCATATATGGATAGTTTGGTATATTTTTTGTGGATGTAGTAATTTGAAACCGTAAACGAATGGTATTATTCGGATGTATTTTGAATGGTTGATACATTTTGGCTTTAAATTTAAATGAGAATTTAGACCTTTTTTAGCTATATATTATGGCATTAGCAGATTGCAGGTGCACTTGTAATATAAGTGAACCACATTCTAAATAGATGACACATTCTAAACGTTGTATAAATGTGTCATGTCTAAATAGATGACACATTCTAAACGTTGTGTACATGTGTCTAAACGTTGTCTAATATATTAAACTACAACGTTTTCAAGCATCTACTACTTTATGGAAAACAAATTTACAACGTTTTTTCCTTAAAAACGTTGTATAATGTGTCTAATTACAACGTTTAAAAACGTTGTATAAGGGTGTCAAATAGATGACACCCTTAACCACGACGTTTTGCTGACAAAAACCACAACATTTTTTACGCGTTATCTATTTACTGTTTTGTAGTAGTGATCATACCATATACTTAATAAAGAGAGTAATAAGAACAATAATAAGTAAAGGAAAATAAGAGAGCATTCAATATACGTGTATTTCATTCTCTTCATCATGCTTCTATTTATAACATATATATATATATATATATATCAATATTTGGGAGCTCAAGGGTCATATTGGAAGGTCAAAGATTTCCACTAAGTATCATGTTGGAAGGTGAAAGAATTCCACTAACTATCATATTGCAAGGTAGAGGAATTCATCTTAGACATCCACTATATTTGTATCATATTTTATAACATTCTGTTCAAATTGCAAGTCCAAGCATTTATTAAGGTCTAAGACTATCTTCTTGGTTTTTACTTTGGTAAGGAAATTAAGAATGTCTATAATAAACTTAACAATATAATGGACTCTTTTATGAACAACACGTATGCTTGATCATGGCCCGGATAAAAAGTTGCGGCTGGAAACTAAGTGGACAAAACCAATTTGAAGAAGTAATTGACAACTAGATATAATGATAATATGTACACGTCCATGAGTCGGTTTGTTATAAACCGAAGTTGAAGTCATTTGTAATATATAATCATAAAAAGAGAAGAGAGTGCTTTGGTTGCACATTAACTAATTAGCAGTAGCTATATAAAGAGAGAGAGAGGGTTAATATCTTGTGGGTGTAGTAACACCCACAAGAACTAATTAGCAGCAGCTACATATAGAGAGAGATAATATCTTGTGGGTGTAGTAACACCAACTTACTGAGAGAAAATATTTTGTAGTGTGTTTTGCTTTGTGAGAAAATTTTTTGTAACCAAATATTATTAATAGAGTGGTGTTTTATTTAAAAGGGTAAGACCTTACTCTATTCTATATCATGAATATCGACATTGGTTAGAACAGATAGGCCTTTCCTCCTTTTACGCGGCCTTGGTTAGAGCGGATAGGTCTTTCCCCCTTCTACGCTTTCCCTTTGGCTTTGTGGGGTGGTTCTTTGCTAGACATTCCGTGCATACAAAGGGGTAGAGCTTTCTTGTGATTCCAGAATATTGTATATATCTTAGATTGATTTACTTTCTTTTTTTTTACAATTGATTAGCTTATATTTAGCGAAGACTTAGGTTTGATTAGCTTATATTTAGGCTAGATTTATGGTTCTCCATCTCTGAAATTCTGTATATATTGTCCTATAATTGTAATGAGAAAAAAAAGATTTGTTCTTCTTTTATCATGGTATCAGAGCTAAACCTTAAAGGCCTGTAACAAATTTATTCTCCTCTTATTCAATGGCAAACCACACCTCTTCTTCTTCTCCTTCCCCAATGCTTAGAGAAACTGCAAATCCACCACTTACTGTCCATACGAAATCCATCATAGCACCCACTTCTGATCCTTCATCACATATTTATTACACTTTTCTGATCAGCCTGGAATCCCCCCGTAACCCAACTTCTTAATGGTGATAACTACCCTTCATTGGTGTCGCGCATTCACCATGGCTCTTGAAGCCAAAAACAAAATTGGCTTCGTCAATGGCACTCTCACTAAACCCACCGCTGAACCGAAAGCTTCCACATGGACACACTATAATAGCATTGTGATATCTTGGATTATTCATTCCACAGTTCATGCCATTGCCAATATATTGGATAATTTAGAAGAGGATATAATTTAGAGAGGAAGTGAAATATAACTTTGGAGAACATTCAGAAACACTTTTATTTCATTTGTTTAAAATTAAATGACTCACATACAAGACTATTTATAAAGCTCCTAGGACACTTATAGAGCCACTTTAATAATTACTAC
The DNA here is from genome assembly GCA_034770075.1 of Aralia elata. NCBI lineage: Eukaryota > Viridiplantae > Streptophyta > Magnoliopsida > Apiales > Araliaceae > Aralia > Aralia elata. Next base: position 94,916,707 of record CM068384.1, on the reverse strand, counting down.
ATGACCAAATACATGTATATGAATCCAACCATACATGTTACAAGACACTTTTAAATACATTCATGTACATACATGTATCATGTACTTAGACATTACCCATTTATATATTAATACTAATTAAGATAATTCATGAACAATCTATAAGATATTTATAAATTTATTTTAGTTTGCTAACAAGGCCTCCGCTAAACCAAATTTATTCTTCACCCCGAGCTTAGCGATTTTCCTCTTAAATACTTCTCCAGTAACAGGCTTTGTAAAAATGTTAGTTAGCTGCTCCTCAGATTTACAATACTTGATATTAATAATTCCATCATTCACAAGTTCCCTTAGGAAATGATATCAAATGCGAATATGCTTTGTCTTTTTTATGAAGAACTGTATTTTTGGTAATTGAAATTGTTGAAGTATTATCACAAAACAAAGTTAGATTAGCTTCTTGTTTTTGCTTGAGATACTTCAAAATTCCTTCTAACCAAACTAGATGACATCCAGCATGTGCAACAACTATATATTCAGCTTCAGTTGTTGAAAGAGCAACAATTGGTTGTTTCTTTGAACTCCAAGATATAGCCCCGCTTCCAATATTAAAAACATAGCCTAAAGTACTTTTGTTATCATCAATGCTACCTCGAAAATTACTGTCTGTGAATCCAGTAAGACTAACTGGAACTCCAACTTCATAGAAAATCCCATAATTAACTGTGCCTTTCACATATCGCAAAATTCTTTTTGTTGTTTCCCAATATTCTGAGTGAGGCTTCTCCATGAACATGCTAATTCCACCAATGGCAAGTATTTGTCCCAACTTCCTTTGAAGTCTAGTACGCAGAGTCTTAATAGATCTTCGAGGGTTTGAATAGTCCTTTCCGATTGCCCGTCTGTTTAGGGATGATATGCAGAACTGAATCGTAATTCAATGCCCATAGCTTTTTGCAAGCTGACCCAAAATCGTGAAGTGAACCTAGGATCTCGATCAGAAACGATAGATACTGGCATGCCATGCAATCTGATAATCTCGCTTATATACATACTAGCAAGACGCTCAAGTGAATAGTTTTCTCGTATAGGCAAGAAATGAGCAGACTTGGTCAATCTATCTATAATGACCCAAACTGCGTCTAAGCCTTGAGAAACTTTGGGAAGACCTGTCACGAAATCCATGTTGATGTGTTCCCACTTCCATTCTGGAATCTCAAGTGGTTGCAATGGACCCATTGGTACTTGATGTTCCGCCTTGACACGTTGACAAGTTAAACATCTTGAGATAAACTCTGCGATCTCTCTCTTCATATTGTTCCACCAAAATGTATGTCGAAGATCACGATACATTTTGGTACTTCCAGGGTGAATTGCAAATGGTGTGTTGTGTGCCTCCATCATGATTTTGTATTTTAAGTCAGAATCGTTAGGAACACACAGTCTAGAGTTGATTCGCAGTATTCCTTCTTCATCGACTCTTGCTTCTGGAATAGCACCTTCTTGTACCTTCTTTTTCATATTCATCAACTCTGGGTCTGTAACTTGAGCAGCTTTAATTTTGTCGATTAAAGCCGGTTCTACTTGTATATATGCGATCTTCACGTGGGTTCCTGAAGTCCTTAACTCGATCTCCATCTTTTGCAAATCATCCAAAATGGGACTTTGAGATGTCAGTAATGCACTCGTACTTGCATATGATCTTCTACTCAAAGCATCAGCTACTACGTTCGCCTTTCCAGGATGGTATTGGATGGTATGATCGTAATCTTTCAACAGCTCGAGCCAACGTCGTTGTCGCATGTTGAGTTCCTTTTGGGTGAAGAAATATTTGAGACTTTTGTGGTATGTATAGATCTCCACCTTCTCTCCAAACAAGTAATGTCTCCAGATTTTCAACGCGAAAACGACTGCTGCCAACTCTAGATCATGAGTAGGATAATTCTTCTCATATTCCTTGAGTTGCCGAGATGCATAGGCTATAACTTTTCCATGTTGCATGAGAACGCAACCTAGTCCTTTGCCTGAAGCATCGCTGTAGATGACAAATCCTTTCGATCCTGATGGTATAGCCAATACAGGTGCTGAAATGAGTCTTCTTTTGAGTTCTTGAAACTCTTCTCGCATTCTTCGCTCCATTTGAATGTAGTGCTTTTCCGAGTCAGTTGAGTTAATGGAGTGGCTATTCGAGAAAATCCTTCTACGAATCTCTGATAATAACCAGCTAGACCTAGAAAGCTTCGTACTTCGGTTGCTGACTTGGGTTGTTCCCAATTTGATACTGCTTCAATCTTCACCGGGTCAACCGAGATTCCTTCTTTAGAAACCAAGTGACCAAGGAATGCAACTTTCTCAAGCCAGAATTCACATTTCTTCAACTTAGCATATAACTTGTTTTCACGACGCTTTTAGAGTATCAGCCTCAAGTGTTGCTCATGATCTTCACGACTTTTAGAATATATGAGAATGTCATCAATGAAGACAACCACGAAATGATCCAAATATTCCTTGAATATCCGGTTCATCATATCCATGAAAGCAGCAGGAGCATTAGTCAATCCAAAAGACATGACTAGGAATTCATAATGCCCGTACCGAGTTCTAAAGGCAGTCTTTGGAATTCTATATCCATTCCACATTAAATTTAATTCTCTACAACTTTCTAGTAAAAAGTTTCTCCAAATTCTGGCCGGAAATGGCTCTAACGGCCCGTGCCGGAAAGTTCGCCGACGGCGACTTTCCGGTCATCTTCTCTGGCGTATTGCCCATTTTCCGGTGACATTTTTATCATTTTTCTGCCCAGATCAGTCCTCTAACATCCAAGGAGTCCGGCCGTATGATTAGTTTTGAAAGTCGTTATCGTTTTCAAGTCTAAACAAGGTTCCGAAAATAGGTTCCGGCGACTTAAAACTTCATTTGTTCTACATCGTTTTACAATTGATTTCTCATTGTTTTACTTCAAAATCATTTCTTTAATTGTTTCCTACTATTTTCGATAATTAACAAAGCTCATAACAACCTTAAACTCAAACCCTCTACCTGCCACCTTCCATGGCCATTGAAGTTTAACGTAAACCGGCAAGTTCAAGTCAAACGTTTAGCCAAGTAGGCGTTTACTCTTTATTTTTATTTTTATTTTTTAATTTAGAGAAGAACAGAAATGGAATGGAACGAATGGATTAGAATAACTGAATGAGCAGAGTATTTACTCCTTGGCTTGCTTCTCAGTTAACGACACTGCTTAGTCACAGTCTTATTAAATAATACACTACCACCTCCAGCTTTGTGTCTTGACTCAACACTATGTACTAACCAATTTTAAATTCTCAGCATATAGTTTAGTTTTTTTTTAATTGTAAACTCTCAACACTTATACTAATATACAACATATATATTATACATAGTGCTTTAACTTTACGTCATGTTATCACTTATCAGCATACTTGCACATTGCATAATGCATACAATACATTACATTATGCATTTTACATTATTTTCACAATTTAACTCGTACATAATAACATGTCTTCCAATACCCACATACTTTAACTTATGTATTTTTAATTTCATATAATTCCATTCTTAACCAAAATTGGATATTATACATTCTTAATTATGTATAAAAATCATCCCACTAATTATGGAATTAGTCCATAATTACTTTTTATGTAACGAATGTTACATTAAATAATAAATTATTTAATTTATACAATTAATATTTAAATTAAATTAAAATTTCTCCTTCTTCCCATAAATTGTTCCAAAATAATTTATTTATTCAATACATTTAATCATAAATTAAATATTAATTTAATTTATTAATTCTTGACACCAATATTCATTGACATATATATTGGTTCACCACCTCATATTCTTAATTCACATTCCTTTGGTATGATATAATAAATATTATATCATTATATGTTACATTATAGTAACATAATTTTCATTATCAACTAATCACTTCTTCCCATATATACACTAATTTAATGTATACACTAATTCGGTATACATAACTTTAATTATCTCATTTTTATTCATAAATTGTTTCTAACAATTTATTAAATATAGTAAATATAAATTATTATATTTACCATATCACATACACTATATTACACTGCACGTAATCACTCATACCATGCAATATAATATACTGTCAAAATAAAATTTTATTATATTTAAACTCTTATTTTAATACTTTTCGAAAATTCAGATTGTCACATTAAATATATTGTTGTAATATATTTAACCATAATTTAAATATTACCTTAATTCACCAATTTAATTAAGTGAATTAACTTGCTCACGAAATTTAATTCATAACGAATTCATTACAAGACTTTATAATCAAATTATATTATTTCATAATACAATTTAAATTTAATCTCTATCTATAAATTACTTCTAACAATTTATTTACATCATACTCCTATTAAAATAATTTAATATTATAAATTAGTTTAATAATTTCCTTCATCATAAACTATACTCATCTCATTTCTTCTTAATAAATTGATTCTACAATTTATTTTCATGAAATAATAAATATATAATAATAATATATTTATTATTCACAAAAATCACATATTGCATAGCATATATTCACTTGTGCATCACATATTACATAGCATATCACCAAATAAGAATTTTATTTATTAAATTCTTATTTTTAATATTTTCTGAAAATCCAGGTCATTACATTCTTCCCCCTTATAAGGATTCCGTCTCCGGAATCACAACACCGAATCGTTCTTAATAGGTTTAGATATTAGTCTTTCTCGTAACCCTATCGTTGAGTTATTTCAACGTACCATTTCCTTAGGTTACATATCACCTATCTCATTTCTTTCCTTAATCAATTCTTACAGGTTCCATTTCGTAATTGATATTTAAACTCGATTATATTACGAGTATTATTTATTCCTCAATTTTCTTTTTCTAAGGATATTTCTGAACCGTTACATTCTTCATATTCTTCTTTCTAGTACTCTAAAAGTCCTATAATTCTTGGACTTACTCTTTCATTCTTTCACGTTTCTTAATCCTCATGTACTATTCCCTATCAATTTCATGATTAGGAAATTTTCAATTCTCATGACTCTACATTTTTCCTTCTTCAAGGATTTGCTAATAAATTGTCGTATTCTACGACCTACTTTCTTCCAAGGAATTTTATCCTTTCTATATCCAACTGCCAGAATAGAAATCCTCCACAATTGATCAATAACTGTGAAGCAATATGAATAACTCAGGAATTCAAAAGATTCGCTTAGGAAGAGCTTTCTGTATCATACAAAGGTCATAAAGACCAGAACTTTCTTTTTCATGTTTCTGAAAAGGTTCTTAACAGAAATTTATCTGTGAACCGTCTGTCTTACGGGAACATAGGTGATCAGCCTGTTTATGCCCTGTGTTGATCTTTGTTATCTTTGCCGCTATATCGCGCAATCAGAATTTCCCAATTCAGGGGTGTTCCGTGTTGATCAACACTATCTGTGTGGCCGCCATTTGGCGCCAATTGAACGGTATACGTTCATTTGTGCCACCATTTGGTGCTAAAAACTTTTCCAAATCAGGGATTTTCATACGAATTCTGGAATCCAAACCAAAACGAGTTAGTTGGACAACTCTATCTGTTCAACAATAATATCTCAGAGGCTTATTATAAGCGATATCTGAATCTGTGTCTAGCCGATTCAAATGGCATTTGACACTTCTTTAACTATTAAAATACTGAAAATCATTTTATGATGTATAGTATCGCACTGTTTTTAGCAGTCCGTTGAGAATGTCGTCATTTTATGATTTCGTCATAGTACATCGTACCATAGTGGGCTGACGATCCTTAGATCACATCCAACACTAGGTTAGGCTGCATTGATGACTCTATCGTTTAAAATACATTTTGATATTTTCAACTTTGTCTAGCCGAAACAATTAGCATAGACTCTTCTTTAAAAGGTTCAAAACCATTGAAAATTATGTTAGGTGTTATCATGCCACAACAGGTAACGATGTGTTAGTGGCTCGAAGTCCACATCCACACCCTTGTTATCGTGCATTGATGTTAGCAAAATTCATTTGTATTTCTAAAAGCACATCAGTGCGAATTTGGCTTGATTTCAAAATTTTCGAGATCTAGCATAGCTAGAAGATTTGGAATATTTATTTCTCCTTCATCAGCTTCAACTTCCCCAATTGAATCCCTATGAAACAATTCTATCTATCTCTAGTACCATCAATGTTCAATACACTAATAATAATTAACTCTTATTCTATAATATTCTTATACCTTCATATGGTTCATCAAACTTACCACACTTTATGTGTTTAGGAACTTTCCATAAAAATATGAGTTTAAGAACTTGTCCTAGCAATACGTAGTCCAAGAACTAATCAAAGACTGTCCATACGCTTAGGGGCTCAAAACACATCATATGATTATGAGTCATAAACTTATCATAAGCATGAGTTTTAAGAACTCGCACCTAATCTTATTATCTAATTATCAAATATACATATGAGAAAAGAATCACCTTCTCACCATATATATACCGATAACGTAACACCAACATTTCAACGATTATCAATATGATAAACTAAGTGGTCGTTAAACCAAGCACAAAACCTCTGCCCATACAATGGCTTGTACAACTCAGCTACCATATGAGTCCTCAATTGAAATCCCACCCAATCTTATCTAATCTCATCTTATTCTTTGCTTAATACGAATTTTCATTAATCCGTATTTCATCTGTAACTCTTTCTGAGTTTATCTTGTACTATCTCATAGTACATTCTATTTATAGCATTAAGCTAAAATTGTCAATCATTCGATTTGATCATCTGTCATTTCATGACTTAATTAGATCACATCGTGATCTTATTCTACAATATTCTTTTCTTGCAACCTTTTATTATTCTATGATTGTTTTATTTTTACGATCTTCTGCATTTCCTTTTTAATCATATAGTTTTATGATCATTTGAATCAGGTGTCCCCTGATCTCTTTTTCTTGCCTATTAAGATTCTTCTTTGAATCTTTGCGTATTATCTTAATGCATGCTTTATGAATTTCTAAATTCTTTTTAATAACGTTTAACCCTTATTCGGGTTTATGCTTATCACATTCTTCTTTTCATCAACCTTATTCACGGTTATAGCCTAGGATACTCTTTCCTAAGGTTTATAACCCTTAGCTCTGATACCAAGTGTAACGCCCCCAAAATCGGGACCAACTTAATCTAAAATTAAGACTAATTTTAATCCTGACCTTGTGCGTTAAATACTATCTTAATTCAGCTTTACATCATATTAAGATGAAATAATAGCTGAAAATGCGGATAATTAAAAACGTTTTATATTTTTCTTTCTATTCCCTGAAATCGCAACCTTTACAATTATACATTGAAGTAGATATGAGTATATACAACTCAATTCTACATTCAAATTCTTTCTTATCTAGTATTATCACTATATTGATTTTCTTTATATAATACTCATCCCAATATATTCAAAACAAATATTCTTTATATATTGAATAATTCAAACTTTACGTACCAGTCAGTTACATATATCAAGAATCATTGTCGCGATTCAATACAAGTTCTAATTAAAGAAACAAACTTTCTTTGCACGACTTCTAATCTTTATCTTCCAGATAGCAGATAATATCGCCCTGCATCTTTATCCTGCAAAATTTGGGTTTTGCAAGTTTGAGCTCGACAGCTCAGCAAATCTAGCAGTTTTTATGCTTCACGTAGCACAGAATTTCATGTTCAGTTCATTCATTATAATCATTCTACTATGCATATCATACATGCATTATAACTCTAAACAATACGATTTCATATGCTTAATTAATATATCACACATCATATATAGATTGAGTCCCATAACTCAATCAATTTAGTCATAATTTGACTTTCATAATTCATAGAGCATAGTATGAAAATTTAGCATGCTTCTGGAGATTTCATTCATAATGCGATAAAGATTACATATAATCAATATCAAATTCATATATCACAATAGAACTGAAAGACTTGCCTCGGTTTGTGTAGTTCATCATCTATGTTATTCACATCCAATATTTCTTTCTCCCGTACTCAAATCCGAGTCATCTACAACAATAAAAAAATATTTCTTATCAACAATTTAACTTCCTCATAATAATATTCACTTATTCATTTACTTCACATGATTATATTTTAACATTCCTCTTAATTTCTTTAATAATTCCTATCATTCGGAACAAAATCTAAACATTCTAAAATCTTATTTGAAAGTCCTCAACCACATTTTAGTGATATATTAAAACTAAATACTAATATCATATTATAAAAATATGCTCAAATTTTCTCGGTCAATTCTCGACCCTCGCGTAAAAAGACCGTTACGCCCATTGGCTAATCAATACCCGATCCATAACGTTCCAAGACCTCACGAGACCATTAAATCTTCTAAAGTCTTTAGAATATTATTTTAGACTTTCCAACCAATTTTCACATATTTCGGAATATCCGACAATTTTCTGCAATTATTTTCATTTATAAAAACTATCGTTTAATAACTTCAAAATAGATATAATAACTCATCATACTTTTATTTCCTCAAAATACTATCAATATTCATCTTATATTATTATAAGATTTTTCACCAAGTTTCATAATTTTTCAGCATTCACAACATTTTCTATGAATTACTATTATTTTTAAAACTAATTTTAATTAGCTTTAAAATACAATAAATACTTAGGCCCTTCAACAATTCACCAAACAAATTTTAGGAATTCTTAAATAATATTATAAGATTACTAAAAAAATATTTCAGCTCAAAATATTTTTTTTTTTGATAATTTAATTATAATATCTAAAGCGCTGAAACTTTAAAAATCCATAATAATTAATCTCATTATCCGAAAATTACGAATTCTATATCTATTCCACATTAAATTTAATTCTCTACAACTTTCTAGTAAAAAGTTTCTCCAAATTCTGGCCGGAAATGGCTCTAACGGCCCGTGCCGGAAAGTTCGCCGACGGCGACTTTCCGGTCATCTTCTCTGGCGTACTGCCCATTTTCCGGTGACATTTTTATCATTTTTCTGCCCAGATCAGTCCTCTAACATCCCAGGAGTCTGACTGTATGATTAGTTTTGAAAGTCATTATTGTTTTCAAGCCTAAACAAGGTTCCGAAAATAGGTTTCGGCGACTTAAAACTTCATTTGTTCTACATCGTTTTACAATTGATTTCTCATTGTTTTACTTCAAAATCATTTCTTTAATTGTTTCCTACTATTTTTGATAATTAACAAAGCTCATAACAACCTTAAACTCAAACCCACTACCTGCCACCTTCCATGGCCATTGAAGTTTAACGTAAACCGGCAAGTTCAAGTCAAAAGTTTAGCCAAGTAGGCGTTTACTACCAGTACACACACACACACACACACACACACACACACACACACACACACATATATATATATATATATATATATATTACCAACATAAAAAGAAAAAGAGTTTTACCTTTAAAATTTTGAATTCCTCCTCCTCCCTTTCTCCGGTTCTTCTTCTCTTCTTGGTTCCTCTTTATTTTTATTTTTATTTTTTAATTTAGAGAAGAACAGAAATGGAATGGAACGAATGGATTAGAATAACTGAATGAGCAGAGTATTTACTCCTTGGCTTGCTTCTCAGTTAACGACACTGCTTAGTCACAGTCTTATTAAATAATACACTACCACCTCCAGCTTTGTGTCTTGACTCAACACTATGTACTAACCAATTTTAAATTCTCAGCATATAGTTTAGTTTTTTTTTAATTGTAAACTCTCAACACTTATACTAATATACAACATATATATTATACATAGTGCTTTAACTTTACGTCATGTTATCACTTATCAGCATACTTGCACATTGCATAATGCATACAATACATTACATTATGCATTTTACATTATTTTCACAATTTAACTCGTACATAATAACATGTCTTCCAATACCCACATACTTTAACTTATGTATTTTTAATTTCATGTAATTCCATTCTTAACCAAAATTGGATATTATACATTCTTAATTATGTATAAAAATCATCCCACTAATTATGGAATTAGTCCATAATTACTTTTTATGTAACGAATGTTACATTAAATAATAAATTATTTAATTTATACAATTAATATTTAAATTAAATTAAAATTTCTCCTTCTTCCCATAAATTGTTCCAAAATAATTTATTTATTCAATACATTTAATCATAAATTAAATATTAATTTAATTTATTAATTCTTGACACCAATATTCATTGACATATATATTGGTTCACCACCTCATATTCTTAATTCACATTCCTTTGGTATGATATAATAAATATTATATCATTATATGTTACATTATAGTAACATAATTTTCATTATCAACTAATCACTTCTTCCCATATATACACTAATTTAATGTATACACTAATTTGGTATACATAAATTTAATTGTCTCATTTTTATTCATAAATTGTTTCTAATAATTTATTAAATTTATTACATATAAATTATTATATTTACCATATCACATACACTATATTACACTGCACGTAATCACCCATACCATGCAATATAATATACTGTCAAAATAAAAATTTATTATATTTAAACTCTTATTTTAATACTTTTCAAAAATTTGGATTGTCACATTAAATATATTGTTGTAATATATTTAACTATAATTTAAATATTACCTTAATTCACCAATTTAATTAAGTGAATTAAATTTCTCACGAAATTTAATATATAACGAATTCATTACAAGACTTTATAATCAAATTATATTATTTCATAATACAATTTAAATTTAATCTCTATCTATAAATTACTTCAACAATTTATTTACATCATACTCCTATTAAAATAATTTAATATTATAAATTATTTTAATAATTTCCTTCATCATAAACTATACGCATCTCATTTCTTCCTAATAAATTGATTCTACAATTTATTTTCATGAAATAATAAATATATAATAATAATATATTTATTATTCACAAAAATCACATATTGCATAGCATATATTCACTTGTGCATCACATATTACATAGCATATCACCAAATAAGAATTTTATTTATTAAATTCTTATTTTTAATATTTTCTGAAAATCCAGGTCATTACATCTGCACATCTCAATATTAAAGTCATTTGTTCTTTGTGACTTGCATCAGGAGTATAATCAAGAATGACTGAAAAATATTTAGCTTTTTTTATTTTTTCAATGATTGTATGTTTAACATTTGATGCTAAAATAGCTATTTTGAGTTTTATGGCTAAGATAATGATTATGAATCTTCTTATCTTGAATGAGTCAAAAATGGTGTTGCAGGATCAAACTCTGCAATCATTTCAAGTAGGCCTAAAAAGTTACCATTACCATGTTCATAATTTTTTTCATTTGTTCCACGAAAAGCCAAATTATGTATAGCAAGACATTTCACAACAGCGATGATTCTGACAATAACATTTTTCAAGTGTAGTGTATCTTTCTTGATTAGCTCTTGTAATTTTGTATCAATTGTTTGATTTGTTTTCAATCTGAGTTGCAATTCAACACAAGACTTCAAGTTAGTGAGGTGTTCAATACTGCTTTCATGTTGTTTAAGCTTCTCACCAAGATGTTTCCAATCTCTAGTTCCTTCACTAGTTAACTGACTTCTAGAATTCATTGTTTTAAACAACTTACAACAGAAACAAAACACTTTATCCAACTCCTTTGAGTATACTAGCCATTTTCGATCCTTACTTTCCCCATTTGGTAACGTACGAAGATAATAATTTGAAGAAAAATGCCTATTGTGTTCGTCCATGGGGAATTTGAGATTAGTTTCTCTTAGGGGACCTTTTTCTACAAGTAAATCTCTCATTTTTGCATCAAGGTTATCCCAAACTCGTGGATCATAAATGTTCAAATCAAATCTTGTTTCTGGACTTTCATCAAGGATATGTTCATCACTATTTTCATTTTCATCTAGATCACCAATTTCTTCATTCACATCATTCTCATTTTCTTCTAATTCTTCCAATTGAATTGGTTGTTCATATTCATTTAGTAAATATTCATCTAAATTTTCAAGTGAAGCATTGGTTTGTTTAACAAAATATTTATTCAAATATCCTCTTAAACTTTGAGCAATTTCTTCTTCTTTTTTCTTTCTCCGTCTCTTGAGATTTCCAGAAAGTTGTTTCTTAGGAAACATTTTTTACTTTTTATAATAAACACAACACAATAAAAAACAATAAAACTAATTAACAAAGAACAATAAAACCTGGATTTTGAGCATATTTTCTTCCACTTGAAACTTCCGAGTTCCAATTATAAATAACAAGAATCCCAGCCAAGTTTTCTGTTGAATCAAATAATAAATAAGAAAAAATTAACAAAGATATGTATTACAATTTACAAAATTTATACATCTAGATTCTATTATCTATATGTATCTAAAGAGAAAATTTCTCGAGCTAAATGGGTAGTAGAAAAACAAGATAATCTGCATAATAATACATTATAATATTGTAATTAAATGAGTAAATGACCCTTAACAGTTAACATGCTCTAACTCTATTAATTAATCAAATCCAACCCAATTTGACGGGTTTGCATTGACGGAACCGTAAATTAATTAAGTTTGACAAAATGACTTCATTTATGGTCAAGGAAAAAAACAAATAATTGCAGTAATAAGAAAGGAATGTGCTCCATTTTTGTCAAATTGAAATTTAATTCAAACACAACATATTGTATATTTGTATCCCAGGGACTTGGATGAATGGATGGTAAAAATTTTACTCACATTTATTCATTTGTAGAATAAAGCCGCAAAAGCATTTCACACCTCCCAAATGGCCAAATCTCCACACAACTATGAAAGTTATAAACAGATTGCGCAATCATAAATCATAATAACAATTAACACCACTAGAGAGTAGAGAGTAAAAAATCATTTCCAAATAAAGAGCATAAAAACTTACTCCCACTGAAATAGCTTCCTAGACCCTTAATAGTTAGCACGCCATTTCCACCTCCATGCGGTCTCCTTGGTGCGGCTGCTGCAGTGCTATTAGATTTTAGATTGAAAGTGATTTGAAACCCTAAAACATCTTCTTCTTGACAACTATTGGGCTGATATTTTATTTTGCTGAGTTTAAGTTGGGCCTTTTCTTAAAAAATATAATGGTCTTCTCAGCTAAATTTTGTACCCTTCTCAACTGTGGGCCCTACACGGTAGCCCTAGTAGCCCTGGCCCAGAGCCGACCCTGTCGGTCATTGGTGGAAATTCCTTAGAGGCCTCCACCATGTCTCCCAGAAATATTTTTTAACAAGGAAACGTGGAAAACAGGATGAATGCGAGCTCCCTCTGGCAGCTGAAGTTTATATGCAACCGCTCCAATTTTCTCTAGCACTGCATATGGTCTATAAAATAGGTGAACGAGCTTCTAATTGGCACGTTTGAAAACGGAATGCTGTCGATAGGGGTGTAACTTAAGAAACACCATATCGCCTACTTCGAAAGTCACATCCCGTCTCTTGCGATCTGTTGTCTGCTTCACGCGATTGCTAGAAGTCTCCAGATTAATTTTAAGTTGCCGTAGCAACTCTACTCTAGACATGAGACTTTGGTCCACTTCATGCACAAAAGATAAGCCGCTATGGTAAATGGGAAGTGGAGGAGGCAATCGACCATACAACGCCTGGAATGGGGTTATTCCCGTTGATGCATGGTACGTCATATTGTACCATAGTTTTGCCCACGGAATGTAGGTACTCCATTTATGTGGCCATTGATGAACAAAGCAGCGGAGATACTACTCAACACAATGGTTGACCACTTCTGTCTGTCCGTCAGTTTGCGGATGGTAGGCGGAGCTGAGTTTTAACTTAATACCTAACATTTGGAAGAATTCTTGCCAAAATCTGCTAATAAAGACAGGGTCCCTATCACTAATGATCGATCTGGGAAGTCCATGTAATTTAACAACCCCTTTAACAAATTTTTCAGGCACGCCTTTAGCAGTAAAAGGATGAGTTAGAGTCAAGAAATATGCGAATTTACTTAACCTGTCGACAACTACCAAAATTGTATTCTTGCCGTGGGATGTTGGCAAACCTTCAATGAAGTCGAGAGTGATATCATCCCAAACTTGGCAAGGAATGGGCAAAGGTTGCAGGAGTCCCGCAGGGGGGAGTGTTTCAGACTTCATTTTTTAATAGACTTCACATCGCTTGACATACTCGTGGACTGCATAGTACATTTTAGGCCAATAAAATGGTTGAGCGAGCCTCTTGAACGTCCGCAACACTCCTCAGTGCCCCCCAATTTTTGTGTTGTGAGCCTCATGTATGAGCTTGGTCTGCAACACCTCATAGGAAGGAATAACCACTCGTCCTTTGAATAACAGGAGCCTTGGCGCTGTGAGTAGTGCCCCTCGGTTTGAGCTCTAGCCCTCTGATCTACAAACTGTATATATGAATCCCCTTCGTAAGCTCCTTTAATCTCATCCCACATGGGGACAGAGGCCATGTGTAGGTGAAGAAGGACTGGGCTGTGAGGCTTGCGTGAAAGGGCATCTGTAGCTGAATTTTCACGGCCTGGACGATAAGTAATTTCATAGTCGTAGCCCATTAATTTGGCTACCCATTTCTGTTGCTCAGGTGTTACCACAAGCTGCTCCAAAAAATACTTCAGGCTGCGCTGGTCAGTTAGGATAAAAAAAATTCCCAGTAAATAAGGATGCCATAAGTATATAGCCTCCACAATTGCCAGCATTTCTTTGGAATAAGTTGACCAAGATTTTCTTGTAACCCCCAATGCTCGACTCATAAATGCAATGTGGGCTTACCTTGTTGCGATAAAACTGCGCCAATCCCATCTCCTGAGGCATCAGTTTCAATGGTGAAGGAATCATTGAAATTAGGCATCATCAAATTGGGAGTGGTGGTCATTGCTTGTTTAAGAGTCGAGAAGGCTGTTTCAGCATCGTCATTCCATCCAAAATTTTCCTTCTTGAGTAAGTGGGTAAGAGGACGTGCGATGATGCCATAATTCTGAACGAACTTCCTGTAATACCCTCTCAAGCCTAAAAAACCACGTAATTCAGAAATATTAGTAGGCCGGGGCCATGCGAGCATGGCTGCAATGTTTTTGTCATCAACCTTTACTCCTTGAGGCGTGAGGATATGCCCCAAATACTCCAATTCTTGTTGGCCGAAAACACATTTGCTTGCCTTAACAAAAAATTTATGATGTCTCAAGATTTCTAAGGTTTGTTCAACATGCATTACATGCTTATCCCAAGTTGAACTATATACAAGAATATCCTCAAAAAAAACTAAGATGAATTTTCGAAGGTAAGGTCGAAATATAGAGTTCATAATGGCCTGAAATGTAGAAGGTGCATTACAAAGGCCAAAAGGCATTACAAGATATTCTTAATGGCCATTATGAGTACGAAAAACAGTCTTAGAAATATCGGAAGAATTTACTCTTACTTGATGATATTCGGCCCGTAGATCCAACTTTGTAAAATAAGAGGCGCCATATAATTCATCGAGCATGTCGTCCACCGTTGGGATAGGGAAACGGTCTTTGATGGTGGCGATATTAAGCGCGTGGTAGTTCGTGCAAAATCGCCAACTTCCATCTTTTTTCTTCACTAGCAAAACTGGCAAAGAAAATGGGATGGTGCTAGGACGAATGAGTCCAAAGTTCAACATCTCTTGAACTTGCTTTTCGATCTCCTCTTTTTTAAAATGGGCGTATCGGTAGGGTCGTACATTGATCGGTTCGGTACCTTCTTTAAGTGTAATGTAGTGATCTACCTCACGCACCGGTGGTACACACGAGGGTTCCTGGAACACGTCCCCATATTCGTGCAATACCCATAGTAAGCTTTGCTATTTCACGACCTCTGTTTCCTCTTGTGATGCGGCTTCTGTGGTTGAAGAAAAGCTTATTGCAAACAACGCATGGTCTCTTCGACAGTCTTTTGTTATTTCTTTCAAGGTAGCCTCCTAAATGGCTTGCTTGCTTGTCTCCTGCAACTGTCGAACTTGATTATCCCAAATGAATTCCATGGTTGATTGCTTCCAATTACAAACCACAGAACCCAGCATTTCCAGCCATTGAATGCTAATCACAAGATCAAGACTTGATAACGGCAGCAAGAAGAGGGTGAGATATAACTTAGTTCCATGTAAATTCACCATTACCTTATCAAAATGCCCTTGACACTTCAAACGCTCCCCATTTACAACCCGAACAGTAAATGTTTCCGTTGGTACCACTGGTAATCGCAACATGCTTGCCAGACGATCACTAATGAAGTGGTGTGTTGACCCACTGTCGATCAGCACCACTACTTCGAGGGAACCCATCGTTGTTGTCATATGCATTATGATAGGAGCAGTCCATCCGGTCAATGGGTGGAACGTGATTTCAGGTTCAAGTTCAGGTTCCTTTACCTCTGCGGCCTCTCCCCTATGGTCATCTTCCAGTGTTTATTGATCAATAATGTCCTCACCGTTACCCGCATGCCCCGCGAAAGTAATAGATGCGGTGTTTGACATCTATGGTCTGCTGTAAAACATTCATTGAAGTTGAAACATAGCCCTTGTGCTCTGTTCCTCTGCATTTCCTCCCAAGACAAATGCTTAGTGGGTCCCATAGATGTAGCAGGAGCTACACGAGTGTCTTGTGGAAGAGCTAACGGAGCTCTTGCAGGTGGTAACCGTATGAACTTTCTTTGCCGTGCGAGTTGGTCGTCCTTCATTCGTGCCAAGTTAGTGGCCTCTTTAAGTGACTGTGGCTTAAACATCCGAATCCCATCCGCTATTTCAGCCTTCAAGCCGCCCATGAATGTCCCCACCAATGTTTTTTGAGTCCATCCTTGGACCCTGTTGCCGAGTTTTTCAAATTCGCGATGGTAGTCCTTCAAAGTCCTTAGCTGTTTAACTCGGGAGAGAGCTTCGTCGAAGTCCTCACACTCCGATGGTCTGAAGCGAGCCCAGAGTTCTTCCTCAATTTCTCCCATAAAATTACGTGACCTTCGTCCTAAAATGTTCTACGAATCCATTGTCACCATTGGTTAGCCTCTCCTTCCAAGTGGTAAGAGGCTAAGGATACTTTCTGTGCTTCGGGAGTATTCTGGATGTCAAAAAATTGGTTCAAACGATTGAACCATTCTGTCGGATCATCCCCTGAAAATCGGGAAAATTCAAGCTTTATGGTTTTAGAAGACACCACCAGCCTTCCTCCGTCGTTGCCTTCTCGGTAATGGTTTCCTTCCTGATGATGGTTGCCTGGGGTTAGGGTTTTCCTGTCTTGCGAGCAAAACTTCAGAGAGGCGGTTAAGAGTTTCTTCCACATGCTGCAGCCTGTCAACCATGCCAAGCTCCATCCGGTGTAACCCATTCTCCAACTGCTCAATACGTTCTTTATTGGTTGTCATGGCTCTAATACCAATTGATAGGTCCCCACAAATACACAAAGGTGAATGTAAAGTGATTTTCTCTTCGAGTGAGAAACGTGCCCAATTTGAATGCAAATTGCTTAATAATACCAATAACGAAGGCATTGGCTGCTTAAATAAGCAAAGTCATGTACAAACAAACCGAAATACAAGGGAAACTTAAATACACGTAAAACACGTGAAATAGATCATAACTAACGGAAACAACATGCAAAAGGTGTGCTGCTATGTGTGACGAAAGACCTAGTCTAATTCCGCAATCTTCTCGTTCTCTATTTGCCCATGACTGCAACGGTCTTCATTTACGTCCACTTCATCCCAAAATTGTTGTGCCTAGTTCTTTTGTCGTAGCTAAAAAATCGCCGGAATGGCGTGCTGCTATGTGTGACGAATTTAGAATAATACATGGAAGCTTGATACTTATGATCCTTTTATGAATATTATTGGGGGCTAAATATACTTCTGTTACATGAAGTTTCACTCAATTCATAATTTAGCCCCTAAAATAATTACGCTTACACTTCTATTACATCAACTACCGAATAACATGCCAATATATATATATATATATATATATATAGATAACAGTAATGAATTTCATACAATCCCCCCCCCCCCCAATTCATTTTCTAGCTACAATTGACCGGAATACCCGATCCAGTCGGCAACCCGATTGGTTTTATATGGTTTGACAGTATTCAGATACGGTTTGATTTCATTAAAAAAAATACTTCTAAATACAATTAACTCTAAATTAAAATATTCTAAATACAATTAACCCTAAATTAAAATATTCTAAATACAATTAACCTTAAATCAAAATACTTCTAAATACAATTAATACTAAATTAAAATATTCTAAATACAATTAACCCTAAATCAAAATACTTCTAAATAAAATTAATTCCAAATTAAAATATTTCTAAATACAATTAACCCCAAATAATCTTGACTTTAAAAATATTAAATTAAGAACTATACCAAATAATGTTTAACAAAAAAATAACAAATTTGGAGAAGCTTAAAATAATAATAATTAAAAAAGACTAAATGACCAAAATTAATATTTTTTTGCTAACATTATACAACATGTATTAAAACAAATATTTTTAAAAAAAAATAAGTAAATAGAAAAGACAAGCAATTACTCAATTAGTAAAAATTAAACGTAGAATTCATACACTTCAAACCCTTTACTAAATAAAGTTTTAACATATCTTTCTTCATTTCCACCACCACTACCCTCCCACCCTCCCCTTTGTCCGTTATCCCAATCTGATGAACTCGTGTCTCAAAATAAATTGTGTAATAACATCGACGACGATGGGAGTGGGAATCGCAACGATGGGATTAGGAATCGGCGACGATGAGGTAGCTGGAGCGACGATGGGTTATTTGCAATAACAAGTTCTATACTCCGATCGATTCTTACAAAATTTTATTTATCTTTTGCAGATGGTGGTTGCGTCAGATTTGGATATCTAGATATGGGATATAGGTGAAGGATAAGGAAAAGAAATAAGGGAAGAAAAAAATAGAAATAAGATGATTAAATTAGATGTTGATTTGGGTAAAAATATACGTCTATCAAATATTGACATATGTACAATCTGTATATCTCCACGAATTTCCTTATAGAAGGGTTACATTTGTGGTTATATATGGTTACCAAATCCTAACACCAAGTTTACTATAAAAAGGATAACTGAAGCACCATGAATCCTAGGTGGACCCTCTTAATAATTATCTCCTTATCAAGATCACCACAAAGGAGCCCAATCCTAGATTGATTCAACTAGGGGGTCGTCCAAATCTTTATCACTTAAGGAGATACAATTCGTATTGGACTCCACTAGAGGTAATTCTCCATAAATACTTCACCATACTCATTGATCAAAGTACACTCAATCTAGCTTTCATATAACTTTTCCTTCTTTTCTTCAACCGACTACTGACTTAAGCATCGGAAGGACCCCTGGAGTCAAAATGTCAAAATTTGGCAGATCTTTCTGGTGTTTTGCTAATTGTATGATTTGGTTTGCTTCACCATTCGTGTTCATCAACATTCCTGATCGAGCATATAGTTTTTGGCCACATCAGATTGGCGCATTCTGTGGGAACTATAACTAGATTTGTGCAATGATGCCTCCAAAAAAGCTACTAGTAAGACAACTAACAAAGTCACTACTAGTGTCACTAAATAATTGGGTGTTAAAGTCGATAGCCCTATTCAACCAGATAACCCTCCACCGGATGCTACCGCTCATCACCAGCAGGTCGAGAAAAGCACTCAACCTCATCAAAGTAACAACGAACCAAAATTTAATGAGAATGGTCCAGTTTATCTCAAGGCCAAAATTTAGATCTTAGAGAAGACCCTCTTGGATAAGCGAATCGTTGAGGAACACATTAAGTTTCTCTTGGAGAAAGAGGAGAACTCAAAGGCTAATGCTGCACAAAAATTCAAAGTAGTGGAGGTCAGCGACAATTCTTCCTCTCTACATGAAGAGCGACCTTACCCCAGAAACAACACCCATTGAAGAAAAGCACCATCCAAAGATAAGGATGATTACAACAAAGAAAATTCTCCATCTGTGTCCAATCATCATAGGATGGGTGAATGCGATCCTAGCCTCGACAAAAAAGTTAGATGACATGCAGTGTAAGTACGAACAGCAGATGGGTGTATGCACTAGAAGTAGAAGTCTCCATAATGTTGGCACCACTCCCCTTATTCGAGTGAAGAACGAGTGGATGTTTTGAACGAGTGTTGAGCGAGTGAAGTACCCCATAAGTAAGAGATGCACCACTCCCTTGAAGGTTTCGATTGCCAACTCTACGGTCCTGTAATGGTACCACATATCCCTTTGACCATATTCACTCCTTCACCATTGTGATGGACATCCTGGCCGTCGATGATGAGATATTATGCAAATCTTTTGCCACCACCCTGGATGGATTGTTAGTTCTGAATCTTTAGTTATTTCAGTTTGTTAATAAGTCCTATTCTTCAAGACTAGTGGTTAGTGTGGTTAGTGCTTTGATGAATTCCTCTTAGTTTGTTACCACGTTCTAGGATGTTGTAAACGTGGGTTGTGGGTTGTTATTTCAATTTTATGTCATTGTAAAAGGCTATATTTCTTTTGAGTGATCTTAACATTTGGTATCACAGCTCCATCACAGGGGCCTAATTGTGAGTGTGTGTGGAAAGAAACTGCAGTTTTCTTTCAGAGTAAGGGAGTCAAGCACAATGGCGGAAAACAATAGTAGTGTTTTTGTGCAGCCAGCCATTCCTAAATTTGACGGACATTACGATCATTGGGCGATGTTGATGGAGAACTTTCTTCATTCCAAAGAATTGGGATCTCATAGAGAATGGGATTTCAGGAGTGGTGACACAAGGGGTCGAGGACCAGGCAGAAGCACAACACAAAGTGATCGAGGGGCAGAAGCTGGAGGATTTAAAGGCAAAGAACTACCTTTTCCAATCTATAGACCGAAATATCTTGGAGACTATACTTGACAAAGACACATCAAAGGGTATTTGGGACTCAATGAAACAGAAATACCAAGGCTCTACCAAGGTGAAGAGGGCACAGTTGCAGACACTTCGGAGGGACTTTGAGATTCTCCATATGAAGGATGGTGAGACTGTTGATAACTTCTTTGCTCGTACTCTCACTATAGCCAACAAAATGAAGGCTCATGGTGAGACAATGAGCCAAACCATTATCAATGAGAAATTTTTGAGGTCCATGACCTCAAAATTTGATTATGTGGTTTGCTCAATTGAAGAATCCAATGATTTAAACACAATGACCATTGATGAGTTGCAGAGCAGTTTGCTAGTCCATGAACAAAGAATGCATGGCCATCGTGGAGAGGAACAGGTTCTCAAGGTGACTCATGAAGACAACAGTAGCAGAGGAAGAGGTCGAGGGGTGTTCAGAGGAAGAGGAATATGTCGTGGCAAACAACCTTTCAACAAGACTACCATTGAGTGCTTTAAGTGTCACAGATTAGGACACTTCCAGTATGAGTGTCCTAGTAAAGAGAATGGAGCCAATTATGCTGAGCTAGACAAAGGAGAAGAGCTGTTATTAATGTCCTATGTAGAGCTTAATCATGCTCAGAGAGAAGCAGTCTGGTTCCTCGATTTAGGATGTAGTAATCATATGAGTGGGAATAAAGAATGGTTTTCGGATTTGGATGTTCAACTCAGGCAAACTGTGAAACTAGGCAACAACTCAAGGATGGCAGTTATGGGGAAAGGAAACATTCGAATGCAAGTGAATGGTTTCACTCAGGTAATCTCTGAGGTTTACTATATTCCTGAGTTGAAAAATAACTTGTTAAGCATGGGGCAGCTTCAAGAAAAAGGTGTGGCAATTCTGATTCAACAGGGGAAGTGCAAAGTTTTTCATCCTAATAAGGGTCTAATTATTCAGTCCGAGATGAGCGCAAACAGGATGTTTGTTGTACTTGTAGCAATGATGCCTAAAGCTACTACCTGTTTTCAAGCCGTGACAGAAGATGAGAGTTATTTGTGGCACTGCAGATTTGGACACTTGGGCTTCAAAGGGTTGAGAACCCTTCAATACAAAAAGATGGTCAGTGGTTTGCCTTCACTTAAAACACCTGCAAAGTTATGCAAAACGCGTTTGGTTGGAAAACAACACAGGGAATCCATTCCAAAAAGAAGTCTTTGGAGGGCGTCACAGAAGCTGGAGTTGGTGCATGCCGATATATATAGTCCTATAATGCCTGCATCAAACAGCAACAAGAGGTATTTCTTGAGTTTTATCGATGATTTTAGTCGTAAGACTTGGATTTACTTCTTGCATGAAAAATCAGAGGCTTTTACCATATTTAGAAGTTATAAGGCTTATGTTGAAAAGGAAGCATGTGCTTACCTTAAATGTCTAAGGACTGATAGAGGCGATGAGTTTACCTCAAATGAGTTTGGGGAGTTTTGCAAGGCAAATGGCATAACCAGGCAATTAACCACAACCTACACTCCTCAGCAAAACGGAGTTGCTGAGAGGAAGAATAGGACTGTGATGAATTTGGTACGTTGTATGCTCACTGAGAAGCACGTTCCAAAGGTTTTCTGGCCAGAAGCTGTGAGATGGTGTGTGCATGTCCTCAACAGGTGCCCTACTTTAGCCATGCAAAACAGAACTCCAGAGGAAGCATGGAGTGGTACAAAGCCTACAGTAGAATATTTCAGGGTTTTTGGGTGTTTGGCTCATGTGCACGTACCAGACCAGAAAAGAATCAAGTTAGATGACAAAAGCGTTCGATGTGTTTTATTAGGAGTAAGTGATGAATCGAAAGCTTATAGATTGTTTGATGCGGTTTCTAAGAAAATAATTGTTAGTAGGGATGTTGTTTTTGAGGAGAATAAGGGATGGAATTGGAACATGAGCAGTGAAGAAATGGTTTCGGATGTGTTAGAGTGGGGTGATAGTGAAAAAGAGAGAGATGCAACCGAGAATGAAGAGGAATTTGGAGCAGAGGCTAACGAAAATGAAGAAGCAGGTTCAAATAGCACAAATGGAGTTGGTTCAAGTAGTACTAGCTCACCTTCCAGTGAGTCAAGTGATGAGATCTCCCCAAGTTCAGTTCAAGGGAGGGCAAGACGAGTTCCACGTTGGATGCAAGATTATGAAACCGGAGAAGGTTTGTCAGAAGAAGAAGATTTGAGTGCCATGGCGGTTCTCACAGAAGTTAATCCCATTACTTTCGAGGAAGCTGTGAAGAGCAAGAAATGGAGAGATGCCATGAATGCAGAGATTGAGGCCATTGAACGTAATAAAACATGGGACCTGACTATTCTACCTGAAGGAGTGAAGACTATTGGAGTTAAGTGGGTTTTTAAAACAAAACTAAATGAAAATGGTGAGATAGACAAGTACAAGGCTAGAATTATGGCAAAGGGATACGCACAACAATATGGGATTGATTACACAGAAGTTTATGCTCCAGTTGCAAGACTAGATACCATACGTTTGGTAATTGCCCTAGCAGCTCAAGAAGGTTGGAATATTTTTCAGCTTGATGTAAAAAGCGCATTTTTGCATGGTGAGCTTAGTGAGGAAGTGTATGTTCAACAGCCTCAGGGATATAAGAAAAAGGGCGAGGAACACAAGGTTTATAAGTTGAATAAGGCGTTGTATGGCCTTAAACAAGCCCAACGAGCTTGGTACAGTAAAATTGAAGGCTATTTTGCTAAAGAGGGCTTCGAAAAATGCCATTATGAACATACCCTATTCACAAAGTCGAAGGAAGGAGGTAAGCTCTTAATTGTCAGTCTTTATGTTGACGATTTAATTTTTACTGGGAATGACAAGAGCATGTGTGAAGAATTTAAGAAGTCAATGATGTTAGAATTTGACATGTCTGACTTGGGAAAAATGAGATATTTTCTGGGGATTGAAGTACTACAACATTCTGATGGGATTTATGTGTGTCAAAGGAAATATGCTCACGAAGTTTTAGAAAGATTTGGCATGGACATAAGCAATTTGGTGAAGAACCCCATAGTTCTAGGTTACAGACTGTCAAAGGATGAGAAGGGAGCTAAGGTTGATGCAAGTTTGTTCAAGCAGGTGGTTGGCAGTCTCATGTACTTAACTGTAACCAGACCTGATTTGATGTATGGTGTAAGTCTTATCAGCAGGTTCATGTTGTGTCCTACAGAGCAACATTGGTCGGCAGCAAAAAGGTTGCTAAGATATTTGAAAGGAACGACTGATCTGGGAATTTTCTACAAGAAAGGAGACTATAAGCAACTCACAACTTATTCAGATAGTGATTTTGCTGGAGATCTAGATGATCGGAAGAGTACAACGGGGTGTGTATTCATGTTTAATTCTGGAGCGGTGTCGTGTTCATCCAAAAAATAGCTTATGGTTAGCTTATCTACCACTGAAGCCGAATACATTGCAGCTGCCTCATGTGCTTGTCAGTGTGTTTGGTTAAGAAGAGTTTTAACAGAGCTTGGTTACGTGCAGGAGGAATGTACTACAATTTTATGTGATAACAGTTCAACTATAAAACTTTCCAAGAATCTTATTCTTCACGGAAGAAGCAAGCACATTGATATCAGGTTTCATTTTCTTCGTGAACTGCTAAGAGATGATGTGGTAGATTTAAGACATTGTAATACTCAAGACCAGATAGCTGACATTATGACAAAGCCACTTAGGTTGGAGGTATTTTTGAAGCTTTGTAGTTTGCTGGGCGTGTGTGAAGTTCCTAATATAAACTGAATGCATTCTGCATACAATTTAAGGGATGGAATGTTAGTTCCGAATCTTTAGTTATTTCAGTTTGTTAATAAGTCCTATTCTTCAGGACTAGTGGTTAGTGTGGTTAGTGCTTTGATGAATTCCTCTTAGTTTGTTACCACGTTCTAGGATGTTGTAAACGTGGGTTGTGGGTTGTTATTTCAATTTTATGTCATTGTAAAAGGCTATATATATGCCTGGAGTTTGTTATCAAAATAATTAATCCTTTCATCTTTGAGTGCTAAATTTCTTTTGAGTGATCTTAACATGGATCTGGTAGAATGTGGTATAATCGTCTACCTTCTAACTTCATTAATTCTTTTAAGGAATTTAGTAGGTGATTTTATAGCAACTTTGCCAGTAGTTGTAAGATAGACAAAAGCTCCACCTCCTTATGGTTGTGAAATAAGAGAAAGGTGAGACCCTTAAAGATTTTCTCACTCATTTCAATGAGGAACAATTATAGGTTCAAGACCTTGATGACATCCATAACTATGGTAGCCCTAAACAATGGCATCATCCACAGAGAGTGTAGTTGGGACCTAGCATTATACCTTCCAAAAACCTATCAAGAACTCCTTAAAAAGGCTCAAACTTTGTGACACCCCCAAATTCAGGTACTTAAAACCCGTACTTGGTGCTACACGATACCATTTATACAAACTACTTATCATAAAAGATAATAATAATTATTACATCAGAGGTATCTATCCCAGGTACGAAGACCTTTAGTATCTTTATTACATGATAGATATTGTATTTAGAAAACAAAAGTCTATCTATGATAACAACCATCTATAATTACTCCTGTAGCTTTCCCTTGCCTTTATCCTTACCGGACCCTTCTATGCGTTCTGGCTTAGCTGAAAATATTTATATTCAAAGCAAGAATGAGCACTTGATTGCTCAGCAAGTAATAATAATTGATAAACACGTATATCAAGAAATAAATGTTCTCTCTGAGATATGCTTTGATAGCATAATAAATAT
This sequence comes from Aralia elata, assembly GCA_034770075.1. NCBI lineage: Eukaryota > Viridiplantae > Streptophyta > Magnoliopsida > Apiales > Araliaceae > Aralia > Aralia elata. Next base: position 94,890,922 of record CM068384.1, on the reverse strand, counting down.
CATATGGCAATTGAACGATTCTTAAACTACAGTAGGAGTCATTTATATTCTTGAAATGATATACTGAATTCTGATACTGAGTGGTCACAAGACCATGAACTTTTATTTTTTCTTTTCGTGCAAAGGTTCTATCAGAAATCCATCTGTGAACCGTCTGGTCTTACAGACAAGGTGGGTGATCAGCCCGTTATGCCCTGTATTGATCAATACTATCTATTAGAATAGCACATGTGTTCACTGTCACCGTCCCCAGGACGCAATATAAAATTTTCCCAAGTTAGGGATGTTCTACTTAGTTTGAAGTTCAACCCAAGAGCAAAAAGGATGAACAGCTTTATAAATTCTGTAACGATTTCAAGACTTAGTATGAAAGAATTGAAATAGTTAAATTTGGGGTCTAGCCAGAACAAATGGCATAGATCTTCATTAAACTGCAACTATGTATCGAATTTTATCAAGTATACATGGTCCTATCTTCATTATTTTTCGAAGCTAATTGGAATAAAATTATATAACATTATATTATTCATCTATAATTGGGAAACATTTGCTCAAAGTAAGTGAACTTGTTTGAAAGTAAAGGAATTAGAGATACTTGCTCAAAAATAAACAAGATCAGGATACTTGCCTTGCCGGTTGGCTATTGTAATAAGTTCAGCTAAATTTGCTTTTACGGATCCTACACAATCATAGTTATATGAATGCATTAGCCATATATCCAGAATATATAACTTATATAGTTATATATTAAATATCCACATTGGTCACGTTATTAGCTTGATAATTATTTTTCGCTTTGATAAGCTTCGACGTGATTTTAACGTGTGAGTACATTAAAACTTTAGTTTATAACTCACTTATAATACATAAGTATTGTATACATCTTATACCTAAGTAAGTTCATAGCGTACTTTATACATTGAGTGCAATTACAACTTGTATAAATAAATTATAGTTCCTGTAGTAATTTATAGCTTTAACATTGTGAATATCATGTTAACTAGTAACTTCTTTTAATATAAAAGCCAAACAGCCCCTTGAAACCATAATAGCCCTTTACTTGGCTTAACAGTCCTAGATTTAGTTTTTAGTTTGAATTTATTCAATTACAATATTTTGTAACTATATTAACACTTTTACTTGCCTAATGTAACCAAATACAATATAAGCTAGAATTGGCGAGTAACTAGCGAACCATCGCGAAGCCATAGCCTGTTTATAGCATAATTGCTATCCGTTTCTGCAGCTAGTTGTTATCTGCTGCTGCCAATGGGCAGCAGCCCCTTCTTCTTGTTGTTAGTTTTAATAACTCTTTTTATTTCCCCTATCTTTAATCTTTTTATATTAAATTATAGCTATGATGTAGGTAATACACTCAACTATTCTTCAAACATATTAACTAAACAACTTGTGCAATGTAACCGTGTTGACTGAATGTCCAAGGGGGTTCGCAGCCACGGCCCAAATACAAACACTGTTGCTGTCGTGGCAGCAGCCCTGTTCTTAAACTTCTCATTTTCGCGATTTTATTGCTATAAGATAAATACCAAAGTCATCACAATCGTAACTAAATTGAATTAGTTGTTCAAAAATTCTTCATAGCTGCTGAAGGACAGCACAGCCGGCAGTGTGCTGCGCGCGGCTGCTGCTGTCTGCAGCAGTTGCTAGTCCAGCGGCCAATGCCATGATACCCACTTTCTAATTTTCTAATTCTTAAACCGCAAATTGGATTGCAACCAAATTCAGGTATGTTATAGATAACATGGTAAACTATTTTTAGAATTTATAAACCACTCATTTCAGATACTCTAGACAGCCCAAACAAGGCTTCAAAACTGATTGCTCACAACTGTTTGTAACATTTCATTTTGTTCCAAATTTGCTTTCAAACGTGTTTTGGTTAATTTGAATTATTTATGTAACCTTATTACACCTATTCCAATACATTCCAGTTCAAAGTTCTGGTTAATTATTGATTTTTTTAAGCTTTTAAGCTTCTTTGACGCATTTTAACAAACACCTAGCATGCATTCTTCGTTTTCGTAGGTTTCATAGGTATTTGTTGATGGATTACCTAGGATTTTCCATGGAATCCTCCCACCTTTTTCCTCCTAACAACAACTAATCACCCAGTTTCTAAGTTCATTACCACATCAATTCGACTATTAAATCAACCTATTCTTTAACTTCCTATTCAATTAAAAAAAATTCAATCCAATTCTCATAAGAAAGATGGAAAACGAAATTTATAGATGAATTGATTTTGATTTCTTACCTCTTGTTTGGTAGTTCCTCTGCTATTAATAATCTCTGTGCTTAGCTTCTTCGAACTTGGGAAAGACTTGGAACTACACTTTCTGTGAGAGAGAAAAAGATGAACGGAAATGGGGAGGGCGGTGCTGAGTTTCTCTACTTAGTCTATTTCCCTTTTTAGTTTTGCCTCGTCTGATGCATTCCTAGCTTTCCTTAGTCATGGTTATAATCCTAATAAGCTTACAGCTCCTGCTTAGTTAAAAGGTCCAAGCATATTACATTCCAGCTCAAGCTTCCTATAGTAAACCCTTCGCAATTTATCGCGTATCATTAAACGGAAATGTACCCAAATAAACTTCAAAAATAATAAATAAATATTTTCTACTAATTCCAAAAAATAATTTTAATAATTATAGAATATTTTCCATAATTATATCTTATTACTTTTTATGCGATAATTAACTACATTCAAATAATAAGTATATAATATGCCTCTTATTTTCTTTTCATAAAATGAATATCACTCACTAAATATAATAATTTATTTAATGTATTTTATTACCTTAAAATAACTTAATATACCAAATTATTTTAATTCACTTAATCTAATGAATATTCTAATTTAATACTCATAATTTACTTATTTCCTCTTTCAACAAGCATGGAAATAAATTCCTATTTTCGTTTTACCTAAAAATTTATTTCAAACAACTAGATACGCGTAATAAATATATACTTATATTTATCACATCGCAATCAAATACTTCTCATATTGCACATGTACATAGATCACCAATAATAATAAATAAATAAAAATTCACTAATTCTTATTTTATTATTATCGGGAAAATTCGAGTTATTACAAACTTTGGTAGGGCTGAGGAGAATTATATGTCAAAGCGAGGTGACAATAGTGATAGAAGAGGCTATAATAATGAAGATTGAAAGAGGAAGAACTCCAATGATAAGAACTAAAAAAGGGATCTATAGGGAAGGATTAACCATAAGCACTCCAAAAAACAAAAGGATGAGATCCCCTTCGACATTAGACCAAGGAATCTTCCAAATTTCTTAGGCCACTCTCCGCTCAACACCTCTATGACCTATATCCTAATAGAGATGAAAGACAAGCCCTACTTTGTTCTCTACACATCGATGAAATAATATCACCATTAATAATTGATGTTGTATACCAATTCTCTCCACAAGTCCTCATTTGAAAGGTGGTGTAATAGCTCATAGTTACTGGTTATACATTGTTAGACTTCGGTAATTTTTAATCTCTTTCTTGGACCATCGATTTACATACTCCTAGTGGGGTGTCCCGACGACACCTCTCTTTCTATTCCACCTCATTGAAGGGCTAAAAAAAATTAGAAAAAGAAAAAAACCTTCACTCTTGGACGACATAATTGGATGTACGGGGTGAGTTGTCTTGACGATAGTAACTTTTCCCTCCTTGTACCAAGATATATATAACTCCATTTTTGGACGACGGAATTGGACGCACGGGGTGGTTGTCTTGATAGCAGTTATTTTTCCCTCATTGCACCAAGATATATATAACTCCATTGTTGGACGACGGAATTGGATGCATGGGGTGGATTGTCTTGACGGCAGTAAACAGTCCCTCCTTTTACTAAGATATATATAACTCCATTGTTGGACGATGGAATTGGATGCACAAGGTGGACTGTCTTGACGACGGTAATTTTTTTCTCCTTGCACCAAGATATATATCACTTTATTGTTGGACGACGGAATTGGATGCACGGGCTGGATTGTCTTGAAGACGGTAATTTTTTTCTCCTTGCTCCAATATATATATATATATATATATATATATATATATCTCCATTGATGGACGATGGAATTGAATATACGGGGTGGGTTGTCTTGTCAAAAGTAATTTTTCCTTTATTTCATCAAAGCACTATTTTTCTTTGTTGCACCATGGTATAACTTCTCCTTTGTTATACCAAGACAATTTTTTCCTTTGTTGGACCAAGGTACTTTTTTTCCCTTTATTGCAGCACCAAAGACATAATTCCTTTTCTTTGTTGGACCAAGGAATTTTCCTTTCTTTGTTGCACCAAGAAAATATTTCCTCTATTGCACCAAAGGAGAAATTTTTTCTTTGAAATGGCTTCATCCATCCGGGGGTTTAATACCCTGGTCTATACCTTGCACGCTTCCCCACGCTGCCACGTCCCACGCTGGGATGTTAAAATTGCAGCCAAAAAAAAAACTTCTTTCCCACCTACTGTTCCCAAGAGTAGAACCCAAGAACTCCTTGTTGGCATGCAAACTAATATCTCACTGAAACAGATATAGTAGTGGCTGATACTCAGTGATATCACCTACTTTGTGCCTTCTCTTAAATAATAAAAATAGGGCAGGACCACAAACATCCTGCAACTCTATAAGCCATATATATATATATATATACACACGGTAATCTTCTAAAACGAACTTTAAAAAGCGAACCAAAGACGAACCGTCGTCTTTGGTGTCTATGGCGACGATTCGACCCGTCGCCAAAGATTATATGGCTACGGCGACAGGTCGAATCGTCGCCATAGACACCAAAGACGACGGTTCGTCTTTAGTTCGCTTTTTAAGATTCGCTTTAGAAAATTTTCCTATATATATATATATATACATATACTGTTAATGATGTCTCCCTATTTATACTTTTTAATTATATCTCTGTTGTCCGATTTATATAATGGCAAATACGCGCAGGTATACGTGGTCAACAAGTAATAAAGTGATAAGAAGGTTATCAAACCCACAGGGAACGATTGCAAATATTAACTTAATTATTAATTTTCAATCAATTCAATTATATTTAAACGGTCACCCAAGTTGATTGTGAAAGTAATTAAAACAAAGTTTATAATTTAAACTATCTAACAATAACGATTATCAAATGTAACAAGTCTAAGATTATAATTTCCCCCAACACTTCATTTGAATCTCCTAACTCTCTCTCTCTCTCTCTCTTTAACTAGTTGAATCACAGTAATTGTCACCCGAAAAATCACAATTACATAAAAAGCTAGAGATGATAAAACCCCTTTTGATGAATATTCAGATGTTGTTTGCTTGGTGGTTGATGATCTCTAGCTTTTTCTCTTCCTTTGGCAATCATTTCTCCTTTTTGCTCCTTAGTTTTTACTGAATTTTCCTTGAATTACAGTACTTTAGCTCTTCTTGGTGATGTATTTGGTAGCCTCCCCCTCTCTAGATGTGATTTCAGAAGTATTAGATGTTGCAAAATGGAGGCTACATGTTCGATTTATATCATCACATCATAAAACCCTAAAAAACTCAGCCAAATCGCGCAAATCTGACTCTGGAGCGCCTCAACGCTTGTTTCTGGCACCTAGGCGCTGGTTCTGGTGTTGGATCCCTGCCTTGGAGCGCCTAGGCGCTTGAAATGAATTATGTAAGAGCGCCTAGGCGCTTGGCCATTGTTTGAAATTTCCAACTTCGACGTCTGTTGGTAAAATGATCATAATTCTCTCATCCAAACTCTGATTTGGGCGATTCAAGATGATCCGAAAAGCTAAGAAGTAGCTCTACAACTTTTATTCTTTAGGTTTTGAGAGATACGAGCTGGAGCTAGGTTTAAATTGGCCTTGAAATGACTGATATGTAAATAACGAGACGAAAATGCGAACGGAGCCACCCCAAACATTGATCCAAAGAGCTTTTATTCCATTTCCTATAAAACAAAGTAAAACACATAAAATCAATATAAAAACACATAAAAAGCAATATAAAACCACATTATATAGCAATAAGATAAAATACATAAAAACCAAACGAAATAGCTTAGGATTTATAAATTATCAAGTTCAAAAATACCTAATTAGTGTTGCCTTTTATAAAATAAAATATTGCTACTAAATGTTATTCTTTCAAGTGTGTTCTCCACAATAAGGATAGTTTGAACTGAAACTGATCCGAAACCGGTTGAATCGCATCGAATTGATCAATTTTTATCCGATTAGTACAGTGTTGTTCTTGTATTTGCCGATGATGCACCGCACAGTGCCGCATCGCTCCTTGAACCAGTAGTGTACCGATCCTTGAACCGCTCTATATGTACTTGTTTATTTTAATTATATCTCTATATTTCATAATATTATTATTTTTATATAGAATTATATAATCATAAAGTTATTCAAACATATATTTTTATTATTTTTATATTTTTGCTTTCAAAATTTAATATATAAATATTTTTATACATAGTTGATATGTATTAAAACTATAATAATGTAAAAGTTACAACAATGTTATCAAAATTTTAATTGAACATGCATTCTTATATTACTTGTTAATATTTCTTGAGTTATTTTAATGAATATTATTAAAATGTGTATTTTAAAAATATTAAACTAATTTAATAAATATTAAATCAAAAAAATTAGTAATTTGACCGGTACAAGTTGGTTCAGAGCGGTTCAAAATATAAACCGGCTGGTACAGTTTTGGTATAGAAAAATTCACCGGTGTGATTTCGGTTTAAGATTTTTTAAGACCGGTATGGTTCCAAATTACTGAAAAACCAGAACCGTACTACACCATTGTCATCCCTACTCCACAATAATGACAATAACTTTTCTCCTAATATTGCATATGATTCTCCAGTTTTCCTTACTCCGATCCTTCACAACTCTTCGAGTTACAAATGAGTAGGGGGATAAATGATGTGGGTAAAAATATACGCTTATCAAATATTGACATATGTACAATATGTATATCTCCATTACTTTCCTTCTAGAAGGATTACATACAATTATGGTTATACAAGATTAAAAAATCCTAACACCAAGTTTACTTCAAAAAGAATTCTGGAAGCACCATGAATCCTAGGCGGTGTGATGACTCAGATTTTTAGAAAAATATTAAAATAACAATTTATTAAATAAAATTCTTATTTGGTGATATATGATGTAATATTATATTGCATAAGTGAATACGTGCAATTTGTGATTTTTGTGAATAATAAATATATTATTATTATATATTTATTATTTCATGTAAATAAATTGTAGAATCAATTTATTAAGAATAAATGAGATGAGTATAGTTTATGATGAAGGAAATTATTAAAATAATTTTATAATATTAAATTATTTTAATATAGTAAATGGGTGGTATTAATTATATTTAATGACCTCCATTTTATTGAAGGAATTAGTAATAATATTACATTGTTGAGAAATATGTACATATGTTTTAAATATAATGAATATATTAATATATATATTTACTATAGTTAAATAAATTGTGAGAAAAATAATTTATCGAAAAAAAGAAAATAATTGAATATATTATTATATATTTGTTTTGGTTTGAAATAAATTGTGAGAATCAATTTATTTAAAGATATGGATAGCTTGAAAGATACAAGCTAGTAAAATAATTTATAATTAATTTTTTTTAATAGGAGTATGATGTAAATAAATTTTTAGAAGTAATTTATAGATGAAGATTAAATTTAAATTATATTATGAAATAATATAATTTGAAAAAGTCTTGTAATGAATTCACTATAAATTAAAATTCATGAGCAAGTTAATTAATTCACTTAATTAAATTAGTGAATTAAGGTAATATTTCAATTATGATTAATATATTAAAGTGATATATTTAAAGAAGAGGAATAAATTGTCGAAGACATTTTATGGGAAGAAGAAGATGATTAAATTTAAATATACAAAATTTGTTGTATATATTAAATAGTTGAATTAAAATAGTTAATTGAATATTAACTATTTTAATTGGTCAGTTATATTGAATAAAGAGAACTAAAATAATTTATGAAATTAAATTATTTTAGTATAGAGGAATTATTTCATTGGATAAATCATTTATAATATATAGATTAACTAAATTGTCTTGGAACAATTTATGGAGGGAAGAAGTAATTTTAATATAATTTAATTGTACAATATTAATTGTATAAATTAAATAAGTTATTATTTAATGTAATGCTCGTTAAACGAAAAGAGTTAGATTAGTTATGGAGTAATTCCATAATTAGTGGGATGGTCTTTATACATATTATAAATATGTATAATTTTATTGATATGTGAATATTAATTATTGAAATGGTTGATCCGTTACACTAAAAGTGTTTATTTTAATTATGAATTTAATTTCATAATTAGTAGAATAATTTTTATACATATTATAAATGTATAATTATTCAATTTTGGTTAATAATTTATTGGAATAAATGTAATTATGATACATGAATAAGTATGTATTGAAAATATGTATAATGTAATATAAGGTATATGTTATGAAATAAGAATTAGGCATGCGGATGATTTATTCTTGTTAAGCATGATGTGTTGAGTTTGTAAGTCAAAATAAATGTAGATACTAAAGAGACTTTAAGTGTAAAGATGAGGCGGCGGCATGCAGAGCACCAAAGGGCTACACGTGGGCAATTGCATGTATCCATCCTAATGTGGAGGACAACTATGAGCTCACAAAATACAATTTGATTTAATAGAATCTCTATATACTCTCTGGGTATCAGATCATCATATCTACCCTTTCTCTATAGAGAATTAGTGTTAAATTAAATTAAAGTAGGAAAGGAAGCGGCCGGAAATTTTAAAAAAATAAAAAATTTGGTGATCACCACTACCATATTTTCAGACTCCAGTGAACATATCCACGCCATTTTCGCTTCGAGATATGTCCGTACTTCTTTTCCCAGATTTAAGTTGCAAGAACAATCAAGGTAACTGTCACTTTTCTCATTCTATCAGGAGTTTAATTTGAATATATGCTTGAGTTTTTGCTGAATTGAAGCTTTTGGCAGTGAAGACCAAAAATAATAAATAAATAAATAAAAATAAAATAAAATAATTTTTTTTTTAACGAAACTGAGGATTAATTTATTATGACGTATGGTGATATATTTTGACGCTAAGTATTTAAATAAGTTTTGATACATTATTAACCAGTAAATTAGACTAATAATCTCACATGGTTAATAAATTAAGATTAAGAAATTAATTTTTAAAATACGAAAGTTTTAATCAAAGGTTGTGGAATGTATTAACGTTAAGCTATGTAATAACCTTATGTATATTACATAGGTGCTACGCAAGATGGTAACGTTGTGAGTAGACGGAAACGAATAGAATTGATAACGTTTCATCGCAAAGGCAAGTCTTTCAGTTCTTTTGTGATATATGAATTTGATATTGATTATATGTAATCTTTATCGCATTATGAATGAAATCTCCAAAAGCATGCTAAATTTCATACTATGTGCTATGAATTATGAAAGTCAAATTATGACTAAGTTGATTGAGTTGTGAGACTTAATTTATATGTGATATGTGATATATCAAGCATATGAAATCGCATTGTTTAGAGTTATATGCATGTATGATATACATAGTCGAATGATTATAATGAATAAGCTGAGCATGAAATTCTGTGATACGTGAAGCATGAAAACTGTTGGATTTGCTAAGCTGTCTAGCTCAATCTTGCAAAATAAACTTTTTACAGGTCAATGATACAATGCGATATTATTTGCCATCTGATGATATGGAGTAGAAGACGTGGAAAGGAATACCTTTTATTTATTTTATAAAAAAAAATTGTATTATATCATGAAGATGGTTCTTGACATGTGTAATGATGGATAAGTAAACCTTGAAATATTCAATAAATAAAGAATATTTGTTTTGAATGCATGAAAATGAGCAAATCAATAGTGATAATACTATATAATAAAGAATCTGAATGTAGAATTGAGTTGTATATACTCATATCTACTTCGATATATAATCGTAAAGGTTGCGATTCAGGGAATAGAAAGAAAGATATAAAAAGTTTTAATTATCCACATTTTCAACTATTATTTCATCTTAGTATGATGTAAAGCTGAATTAAGATAGTATTTAACGCACAAGGTTGGGATTAAGATTAGTCCTAATTTTGGATTAAGTTGGTCTCGATTTTGGGGGCGTTACATTTGGTATCAGAGCTATGGGTTATAAATCTTAGGTAAGTGTACCATAGGTTATAACCGTAAGCAAGATAGATGAAAAGGAAGAAGAAGCTAAGCATAAACTCAAATGAGGTTTAAATGATCTTAAATGAATTTAGAAATTTCATAAAGAATGCGTTTAGATAATACGCAAAGATTTAAAGAAGAATCATGAAAAGCTAAAGGATCAGATGATACCTGATTTGAATAATCATAAAATAATATGATTAAAGAGGAAAGACAGAAGATCGTAAAAATAAAACGATCATAAAGAAAAAAATCATAAGATAAGACGATTATAAGAAAGGATCACAACGTGATCTGATTAAGTCATGAAATGACAGATTATCAATCGAATGACTGAAAATTTATATCAGAATGTTGTACAGGAAAGGTACTATAAGATAATACAAGAATAAAACTCAGAAAGAGTTATAGATGATGGAATACGAATTAAAAAAATAAAAATAAATTCGTATTGAGCAAAGAGCAAGATAGGAGGAAATTAGAATTTTGGTGGGATTTCAATTGAGGACTCATGTGATCGCTGAGTTATACAAACCTTTGTATAGGCAGAGATTTTGTACTTGGTCTAACGACTACTTAGTTTATCATATTGATAATCGTTGAAATATTGGTATCGCGCTATCGGTATATGTATGGTGAGAAGGTGATTCTTTTCTCATATATATATATATATATATATATCTAATAGTTAGAGATACTAAGATTAAGTGCGAGTTCTTAAAACTCATACTTGTGGCAAGTTTGTGACTCATAACTATATGGTATGTTTTTGAACCCCTAAGCGTATGGACAGTCCCTGATTGGTTCTTGGACTACGTATTGCTAGGACAAGTTCCTAAACTCATATTTTTATGGTAAGTTTCTGAACACATAAAGTGTGGTAAGTTTGACGAACTATATTAGGGAATAAGAGTGTTATAAATTAAGAGCTAATTATTTTTAGTGTATTGTGAATTGATGATATTAGAGATGGATGGGATTATATAGTGGAACTATGGAGAAAGTTAAAGCTAATGAGTGGAGAAATGGATATTCCAAATCTTCTAGCAAGGCTAGATTTCGAAGTTTATTGAAATCGTGGTGGTAGTTGCTGTGACACCACAAAATCCGGGTTTCCTAACCTCGAATTCAGTGTTCACGATACTCAACAACAAACATACTTTCTAACTAATGCGGAATAATAAACATACAATGTCTATCGAAATAGTAATAAAGTCTTACAATCAAGGTCTCAAGGTTCTTTAACCTTAACTTAAAACGTACCCTTAATACCATAAGAGTTCACATAGCCAAATAGCATTCAAGATAAACTAGTACATAAGCCCTATCAGGCAACTACTCTTGCACATTCCCTTTTCCTTTGTCCCCTTTAGACGTTTCTGCCTTAGCTGAAATAAAGATCATGATATAGCAAGGGTAAGCAACTAGTTTGCTTAGCAAGTTTATACACAAGGGAGATATATCATGAACAGAAGGAAGTTTCGCTTTCAATGTTCAACAATAGTATAAAAATGGTGAAGAAACATGAATTAATAGTCAACAGTTGAATATTCGAATACTTGAATGACAATTACTGAGTGGTTTGAAATAACCATGGACATTTACCAAGGTTCTCAGTATTTAAACTGGACCTCTTAAAAAGTTTTGGTAATCAAGGGGATCAGCCTTTCATACCCCGTGATTTATGCATAAACACTTAATAAACCAGCATTGATATCATGCCTTAATCAAATTTATCATTTTCTCAGCCAAAAGTTCTTACCATAACAATTTAATAAGAACAGCTTTTAAAATACCTTTGATTCAATAAATTTAGACATGATTGATCTATCTGATACAAATAGCATAGATCTATCTCATAAACAGTTCATGTTTGAAAGAACTTTAATCTAATTCATAGTTCAATAATAATAGAATAGGAATTCAACTGCACAAGGTGCGAATCTCAATAATCAGTATAGATGTGAATAATCAACAATAATTATTCACTAACATGCTTCGGAAATAATAACTCGAGTTTGAGTTAGAGAACTTGCCTGTTTGCCCAGCTACAAATAATTCTAGCTTTAACTAATTGGCCTTGAAGGACCTAACATTGATAAAGTCGATCTATCAATTAGTATTGCGTAGTTGTACGTCTATACGTTCACTAAGGAACTTATCTACCACATAAGTTAAACACATAACACACCTAGCACAATCTTGCTATCATTAACCCTAATCAAACTTAGGTTAATGATAGATTAACGTACTTGGGAATATTTTTCCTAAAGGTTAAACACATTTTTAAGCCTTTCAACAATTGGGTTTACTTGTTTAATTAAGGAATTATTAAACACTTCATATTCAAATAGCTCATTTCTCATTTGATTACCATTCAATATTAATTGAATGGGAATCAATTAATTATCTTTAGTTATTATCTATCGAATAACAAATTAGGTTTAATTATTACCCATTCAATAATATTTTCATAAAGTTTTAATCTTAATATTTCTTTATTTACTTAAAAATATCAAATTCTTATATTACAAATATCATAGTAATATTTTAATAAGTTATTAGGCGACTAAACAATTTATTTTAATTATTTTACCCTTTATTAAACAACTTATTTAATACCCATAAAAGGTCATAAATATTATTTATCATAATAGATTACCAAAATACCTCACATAGGTTAGATTACACCATAATAGGAGTACCTAAGCTTTAACATCATATTTTCCTCATTTATGACATTATTTAACCATTTATTTCCTTTTAACCATAACTATAATATTATTATGAAAAATAGCAAACAAGTTCTGAAAATTATTATCTTCTGGATTCCGATAGTATATGACCCACAAATAATTTACAAATTTTCCTGGAATTTTAGAAAGTGATTTACTATTTTTAAAGTACTCAAAACCTCCGAATCTTGTTACATTTTTCATAAATCGAGTTTTGGTCAGAAAATTCTGAACGTTTCAGGGTACACTCTCATAACATATATAAATATACTGTAAAAATGTCATATGTTTTCAAGGTATACACAGTGAGAAATCTGGGTATGAATATTTAGGAGTCCTTCACGGTAAAAGCCATTACACAAAAACTACACATCGAAACGTTTCGTTCTTTTTCGTACTTGTAGATAACTTCTTAAGGTACCTCTGTGGTTTTTTCGAGATTTTTAAAAGATACATAACTGGCCGAAACAACCTTTGGAAAAACGAGGGCAGCAAGCTTTTAGGGTTTTAAAGCTTTAAGTTTTATAGCTAGACTGTTTTAGAAAAATAGCCCCCAAGGCTTCAAAAATTATTGGATTTGTGTTCTACCACTTGGTTTTACTAGCTAACTCATGTATCTAGCACCCCCCCTTTGACGGATCACAAATCCAAGTTGTAAAACTTGAGTTACACGAGATTTAGTGGAAGGAAAAACTAAGGTTTCACCCCTAGGAGAACATATGCTCACTTTCTTCCTGTAAATCTTTGATCTAACACTCAAGATACTTAGTTCCATACATGATGATATGTAGAACTAGGGTATCTTGGGTATTAGTTCATAACCCCATCAAAACTTGCTATATTTCTATAATACCAAATAGAAGAAGGAAATGAAGATTTAGGTTATACCTTGTTCTAGTAGCAACCTTCCTTGATCTACCAAAGTAAGATATGAACTTACGGTGCACTAATCAAGCTAACACCCCTCTTCTTCCCCTCAAGAACCGAACCCCTCTCTCTCTCTTTTCTCTCTTTGTATTTTGCTAGCTTGGGAGAAAATAGAAGAAGAAGAATAGAAGAAAAAAATGAAGAGAAAATGAAGTGTGGTGATTCAAGAATGTATCTTGCAATATAGTTAGATACAACTAGGAGTATAACTAATATCCCCCATATCTTTGTTGTCCATTGAATAAAAGGCTTACTAATTGAATAATAGCAAGATACCTCTACATTTTGTCATCATGGGGCTAGTGAGAGCTTTGTGTCACTAGGGTGGCTAGTTGACATCTTAGGAGGCTACTTGACATCTTAGGTAGCTATGTGACATCTTAGGTAGCTACTTGACATCTTAGGTAGCTATTGACATCTTAGGTAGCTATACCATCAAGTCTAAAATCCAACTTCCAACACAAGCTAGATAATACTTTAATTAAAATTTAAAAAATCAACTTGTTCTTTCTCTCTATGGTCCACGACATATGAGGGATTTTTGCCCCAAAATGATGTCCCAAATATACCACCATTAAATCAATTAGTGCTACATCTTTAAATTACCAAGTGGGCTAGGTTTTGGGCAATACCTCAAATAAACTTTGGGCTTAGAATTAAATGATTGGGCTAATGAAACCAAACCTATTTAAATGCAATATATGACCTTTTAATTTAACCCAATGATAGCTCATTTAATATGCCACACAATTAATACTCAAATCCATGATTAATATAAATAATTGGGTTAGGTTCATTAATGAAGTAACTTAGTCACTTAGTAAATAAATTACTAAATTGACTATTAATATTATTATTCAATTTGGTCATATCTCATTAACCACTACTTTCATTAATTAACTCACACACCTTATTTACTAACTATATTCAATATACTTGAATATTTAATTTAGTAAATGCTTTGCCAATTCTATGGGTATAAAGCCTTAGGGTTTGCTCACTAGTTTAAATATACTACTAGTGACTCCCCTAACACAAAGTAGATCAATAAATCACATAGTCCCATAATCCACCAATACACCCAAAGGTTTAAATAGGAACACAAAGCTAACTCATTAAAATTAAATTATATTTAATTAATAATGACGTTCAAAATTCACGGGCATTACAGTTGCACTGTTGTCTTTTTGAAAAATATATTGGGTCAAATCATTAAACCAATAGGTTTTAAAAAAAAAAGTTCGGTTATTTCTTATGTCTATGCTAATTGTTTCGGCTAGACAAAGTTGAAAATATCAAAACGTATTTTAAATGATGGAGTCATCAATGCAGTCTAATCTAGTGTTGGATGTGATCTAAGGATCGTCAGCCCACTATGATATGATGTAGAATGATAAAGTCATAAAATGACGGCATGCTCAGCGTACTGTTAAAACAGAGCGGACCTATGCATCATAAAATAATTTTCAGTATTTTAGTAAATCAAGAAGTGTCAAGTGCCTTTTTGAATCGGCTAGACACAGATTCAGATATCGATTTTGAATTGTCCAACTAAATTGATTTGGTTTGGACTCCAGATTTTATATAAAAATCCCTGAATTGGGAAAATTTTTATAGCACCAAATGGTGGCACAGATGAACGAATATCGTTCAATTGGCGTCGAATGGCGGCCACACAGATAGTGTTGATCAACACAGAATAACCCTGAATTGGGAAACTCTGTTTACGCTGAATAGCGGTGACGATGAACGTAAATGTCGTTCCTGTAGATAGCACTGATCAACACAAGGCATAAGAGGCTGATCACCTACGTGCATGTAAGACATAACGGTTTACAAATAAATTTCTGTTTAAACCATTTCAAAAAAAAAAATCGGTTTATATGACCAGTAAGATGATACAGAAAGCTATTCCTAAGCGAATCTTCGAAATTCTTGAATTATTTATATTGCTTCACAATTATTGATCAATTATAGAGAATTTCAATTCTGGTAATTGAGTATAGAAGGGGATGATGTTCTTAGAAACGAAGTAGTCGTGAAATGCGACAAGTCTAGAAGTATTCTTGAGAAAAAATAGCGTAATGAAAGAAAAAAGAGAAGAGGTGTACGAAACGTACGATGAATTCGGAATGATCTCTAGAAGAGAAAGTTTGGCATAGAATCAATGAGTGAATTCAATGAATCGAATGAACGAAGACTAATGAATTGTGATTTCAAGGACAAAATTCTTAGAAGAAGGGGTGAATGTGATATCCCGAGAGTTTATGAGTTTAGTAAATCCTAAGTTTGATTGCCTTGATCCTTAGAAAAGGATGTTGATAGATTAAGATTGGTAATACTCGGGGTGTATCGAGTTAATAACGGTTATGTAATAAAACCTATAAAGAATTGCTGAGAAAGTGTATGAACTAAGTAATATAACACCTATGTTAACACGACGTGTTGAGATTATTCAACGGTATAGAATGTTGAAAGGAGATGTGAACCGTGTAAGTAAGGTTCGGTATTGTGATTTCGGGGACGAAATCCTTATAAGAAGGGAAAAATGTGATGGCTCAGATTTTTAGAAAAATATTAAAATAAAAATTTATTAAATAAAATTCTTTTTTGGTGATATATGATGTAATATTATATTGCATAAGTGAATACGTGCAATATGTGATTTTTGTGAATAATAAATATATTATTATTATATATTTATTATTTCATGTAAATAAATTGTAGAATCAATTTATTAAGAATAAATGAGATGAGTATAGTTTATGATGAAGGAAATTATTAAAATAATTTTATAATATTAAATTATTTTAATATAGTAAATGGGTGGTATTAATTATATTTAATGACCTCCATTTTATTGAAGGAATTAGTAATAATATTACATTGTTGAGAAATATGTACATATGTTTTAAATATAATGAATATATTAATATATATATTTACTATAGTTAAATAAATTGTGATAAAAATAATTTATCGAAAAAAAGAAAATAATTGAATATATTATTATATATTTGTTTTGGTTTGAAATAAATTGTGAGAATCGATTTATTTAAAGATATGGATAGCTTGAAAGATACAAGCTAGTAAAATAATTTATAATTAATTTTGTTTTAATAGGAGTATGATGTAAATAAATTTTTAGAAGTAATTTATAGATGAAGATTAAATTTAAATTATATTATGAAATAATATAATTTGAAAAAGTCTTGTAATGAATTCACTATAAATTAAAATTCATGAGCAAGTTAATTGATTCACTTAATTAAATTAGTGAATTAAGGTAATATTTTAATTATGATTAATATATTAAAGTGATATATTTAAAGAAGAGAAATAAATTGTCTAAGACATTTTATGGGAAGAAGAAGATGATTAAATTTAAATATACAAAATTTATTGTATATATTAAATAGTTAAATTAAAATAGTTAATTGAATATTAACTATTTTAATTGGTTAGTTATATTGAATAAAGAGAACTAAAATAATTTATGAAATTAAATTATTTTAGTATAGAGGAATTATTTCATTGGAGAAATCATTTATAATGTATAGATTAACTAAATTGTCTTGGAACAATTTATGGAGGGAAGAAGTAATTTTAATATAATTTAATTGTACAATATTAATTGTATAAATTAAATAAGTTATTATTTAATGTAACGCTCGTTAAACGAAAAGAGTTAGATTAGTTATGGAGTAACTCCATAATTAGTGGGATGGTCTTTATACATATTATAAATATGTATAATTTTATTGATATGTGAATATTAATTATTGAAATGGTTGATCCGTTACACTAAAAGTGTTTATTTTAATTATGAATTTAATTTCATAATTAGTAGAATAATTTTTATACATATTATAAATGTATAATTATTCAATTTTGGTTAATAATTTATTGGAATAAATGTAATTATGATACATGAATAAGTATGTATTGAAAATATGTATAATGTAATATAAGGTATATGTTATGAAATAAGAATTAGGCATGCGGATGATTTATTCTTGTTAAGCATAATGTGTTGAGTTTGTAAGTCAAAATAAATGTAGATACTAAAGAGACTTTAAGTGTAAAGATGAGGCGGCGGCATGCAGAGCACCAAAGGGCTACACGTGGGCAATTGCATGTATCCATCCTAATGTGGAGGACAACTATGAGTTCACAAAATACAATTTGATTTAATAGAATCTCTATATACTCTCTCAGTATCAGATCATCATATCTTGTAAGGACCGAGAATTTTATATAATTATATATGTAAATTTTTACGAATAAATTTTTTACTCATATAAGTGAATATGTGAATTAAGCAATATAATTAATTTATTTATTTTAAGTTAACTAAGATGAATACTTAATCAATTTGATTAAGGAAAAGCAAGATAAGTTATGTTGAGAATTAACATAACTTGAATGTTAACCTTGAATGATAAATAAAAAGATTTATAATCTTTAAATAATTAATTAGTATTATTAATATAAAGTGATTATATGAATGTGTAATAACTTATTAAAGGAAATAAGTATATTAAATAATTTATTAGTGTATTGAACACTTTGTGATTTGCATCGAATGGATATGTGGATAAATGAATATATTAAATATTTATCAATGATGATAAATATATTATGACTTATGTGGAATATGTATGAGAATAAATAAATATATACTATAAATATGTATATTTATTTATTATATAAAGAGAATTAATAAGCCAGCCTATTAACCTAATATTTTATATTAGGAATTGTAACTAAATAACCTAAGGGTTATAATTATTAAGGTATGCTAGTATGTAATTTATATACTAGTGCACTAACCCTAGAGATATATTTTATACATCTCAATTAGTTAATTTTGTAACTCGATTAAAGCAAGTTTAATTGGGTTATGAAAATAGAGCAGGAATATTGATGTAATGAAAATATGTTATGGTCCAATTAATAAATTAATTGTGGACTTGAAGAATTATTAAGTAAATGTATTAAATTAGTCATTCACATTTAATTAAATCATATATTGGAAACCCAACAAGCTAATATATATTAAGTAGTTCAAGTAGGATTAATTCAAGCCCAATTGAATTAAATTGAAGGCCCACTTTTTGACCCACTTTAGTAGGGACTTTTTAGTCATTTGTTAAGTAAATTAACAATTAAAATAAAACCAAAAATGGGAGAAAAATGAGCAAGGTGGGCGGCACATGTAGGAGAAAAAGGAGAGAAATGAGTTTATTTCTTTATTTTTTTTTCAAGCTTATCTCTAATGCTAGGTGTCATGCCACTAAATTACCCACATGTATGATTTTACTTAGCAACTAAGATAAGAGATAAAGATGTGTAGTAAGGATGAGAGAGAGAGATATTTGGTGGATATAGATAGATATACAAAGTGTATCTATCATTAAATCTAGTAAACCACATTTAGATATTTTACTTCCTTTATTCCTAGAAGGCTAAGAGAAAATTTAAGAGAGAGAGAGAGAGAGCTACGGTCAAGAAAGAGGAAAAAGAGAAAGAGAGTCCAAGCTTTATACATTCCAAGTTCATAAAATATTTTGGGAAGAAGAGGAAAAATAGCCAACAAAAGAAGGTATAAGAAAATCTTTTAAGCTTTAGTTAATGTTTCATGTAGTTTTGGTACTATTATTTTGGTCCATGAAGTTTTATGTGTATTTAGTTTAAAACTTTATGAAAGGTTAGATTTTTATTGTGTAACTTGGTTATGTATGTGTGATCATGTTGAAAGATTTGGGGGAAAAGCAAAACTAGTGAAATTTCTAAAAATTTTCTAGTTACTTAGTAAGATCCATGTCATTTATTTTGAAATCCATGTTGGGTATTTGTGATTTGTTTGTTGGTTGTGCTAGATATTTAAGTATTGAGCAAAAGCCCTTTTGTTTGACTCAAAAATGTTGAGAGATGAGAAAGTTATGGGATTTGTTCTAAAACAATTCTTAGATGGAAAAAAAATAAATAATAAGGCTGCTGTCCCAAAAAGGAAAATTCGAAATTAGCTTGAGTGCTCTAAAAATTTTGGGCTTTTGGTATGTTATAGTACACTGTATAAGCTTTCCATAGACTCCGGAACGGACCAATTCCGACTTCGGAACAAATAGTTATGATCGTTCAAAGTATTCGTGCCAAAACTGTCAAACCAATGCGGGTCAGTCCCCTTGCACGAATTTCTGGGCTTGATCTGTTTAGAATTTGAAAAAATGTCAGTAGGCGAAAATTGTAGTCCCGGAAGTTAGCTTCGTGTGGGCTCAAGAATCGCCTAAAAAAGTTTTAAAACGGAAAAGTTATGACTGTTTTAGCGAGAGAGAGAGGGTTTAAAACTGCGAAAAGATGAAAACCGTTACGAAACTACCTAGATAATAATGCAACATGCAGGGAGTTTTGGCCTAAAGCAGACGGGTTATACTGTCTGGATATTAACTAAAGAAGAACTTGGCCTTAAGCAGACAGTCTTAACTGTCCGGATAGATAATCAAAATGAAATTTGTCTTAAGCAGACAGTCTTAACTGTCTGGATTAGACATGTAATATAGAATCTAAAAAGTTTGGACACGTTGTTTAATTTATAAAATGCAAACGACCTAAAATAAATAGTATTGTAATGTAAAACAAAGTGTGTTGGTTTCCAAAAGCCGAGTAGTTGGCCAACGTTAAGCTGCGTTGTCCTGAACTATATAAAACAAGCGTAATGAGACATGAGCATCACGAGACTTTAGAATTAAAGTCTAATCTATAAACAAAGCTAAAAGAGAAATATACCGAGGTGTATATAGTTATGTATATTATGTCAAGATACGAAACCCGAACATCGTGAATTATAAAATAAGCTAGGATAAACTAATATAGCAATTATTTAAATTAAAGCAATAATATAGTAAATTGTATTTTACTATAAAAGCTATGTATTAGCTGTTTAAACTCCGAATTTACGAGCAAAGATTAAAAGATATTTCTGAAATGGAATATAAATGGTTTAAGCTTCAAGATGTAAAATATTTACATCTTAAAATGTGTGAGACCCTTATTATTTATTAATAAAGTTTCTAAAGGAACCAAGATTGATTTTGAATGAAGTATAAATAATATTAATTTTTGTTAACTAATATTTATGGATAATGAATATAAATGCATGTTTTGCGACATATTTAATTATCTAAATGTGTGTGCATGTAAATACAATTGTGTAGGATTTGTGGAGAGAAGTTAAGTTAAATTTTAGCGGTAATCTCCAATCAAGACAAGTTTTCTAAACTTACTCAGATATTTATTCTGTGCAAGTTTCCTAACTCAACTTGAGTTATTAATTTCAAAGCATGATTAGTGAATAATTATTGTTAGTTATTCACATCCATAATTATTATTGTTATTCGCACATAGTGCATTTGATTTCCTGATCTATTACTTGAGCTATGAAATAATTTAAAGTTCTTTTATTCATGAACTGTTTATGAACTGTGTCTCGGCTAGTTGTTTTGGCGAGACTAACATTTGTTAAACTATGAAACGTTCTATTTAATATGAGCAGATTTATTATTGGAAGATTTATGCCATTTATTTCGGCTAGATCAACATTGATATTATATGTTAAATTTATAGTATGTCTTTGAATTCAATCCAAACCATATTGATATGGTGCAGACTCATGATGTAAGAATGAGATGAACAACCTTGAAAAATAAATCAGGGGAATTTTATTGTCGGAAACCCGACCCGCGCGCTATTTTTGAGAATTATGCATAATCTCGGGTACAATAAGGCTGATCACCTTACGTACTTGCAGAAGAGTAAAGATTAGTTTTTATAGCTAACTTTTACTCTTGAGATAGTCAGTAATAATAACTGATGATTCCTCTAGCAGTTCTTGATCCATTTGTGATCACTCAGCATAAAATCTGGGTATAATCCCACTTTGTTAACTATTATTGCAGTATTGATAATTTTTCTTAATCAATTGAATATTATTGAACCTTTGAAAGAATTTTAACTCTTTCATTCTTGATGTATTATTCAGCATGAAATTCAAGAAAATCCTTGTTACTTGAAATGATTTATTATTCAGCTACTTCAAAATCTTTGAATCATTGTTGAAGTTCTAAAAAGTTAAATTCTTCTATTCATAATACATCTTTTATTGTACGCTTTAACTTGTTGAGCAAATTAGTTGCTCACCCTTACTTAAATAAAATATTTCAGCTAAAGCCGAGGTAGCAGAGGGTTCCAATAAGGACAAAGGCAAAGCGAAGGCTACCGAGTAGTATCAAGTTGTTAAATGATTATTATATTATAATTTTGCTTAAGTCTTTTGTATTAATAGACATGTAATGTTAAGGTTAGTTAACCTGGGATGACGATGATATAATTATGTTTCAATGTATATTTTTATTAAGGTAATGTAATGAGTGATATAATTCATCAATGAATGGGTAGTTAGATGTGATATGTATGATGAACCGTGAGCACCAAACCCGAGGTTAGGGAACTCGGATTTCGGGGCGTCACATATCTACCCTCTCTCTATAGAGAATTAGTGATAAATTAAAGTAGGAAAGGAAGCGGCCGAAAATTTAAAAAAAATAAAAAATTTGGTGATCACCACCACAATATTTTCAGACTCCAGTGAACAACTGTCACTTTTCTCATTCTATCAGAAGTTTAATTTGAATATATGCTTGAGTTTTTGCTGAATTGAGCTCTATTTTATGATCAAAAAGGGTTGAATTTTTGTGGGTAGTGCTTGGATTGAATTGATTTCGTTAGTTTGAGTTAATTATTAAGAAAAATGATTCAAGAGGTTTAAAGGTTGACTTATTTTGATAAGAGGAGAGGGGATGAGTTATTAACTGATTTGTGACATAGAAGTACAATTCAACTCAAATCAATAAAGCATTGTCCCAACTAATAAGGCCAGCTTTAAGAACCCACTGAATGTATTTAGAGTAAGTTCAAATCAATAAAGCATTGTCCCAACTATTAAGGTTTGGTTGAATTCGATTTATCAGGAGATATGCTTATTGACCATAGGTTGTTCCAAATTGGTATTTGAAGCTTTTGGCAGTGAAGACCAAAAATAATAAATAAATAAATAAATAAAAATAAAATAAAATAATTTTTTTTAACGAAACTGAGGATTAATTTATTATGACGTATGGTGATATATTTTGACGCTAAGTATTTAAATAAGTTTTGATACATTATTAACCTGTAAATTAGACTAATAATCTCACATGGTTAATAAATTAAGATTAAGAAATTAATTTTTAAAATACGAAAGTTTTAATCAAAGGTTGTGGAATGTATTAACGTTAAGCTATGTAATAACCTTATGTATATTACATAGGTGCTACGCAAGATGGTAACGTTGTGAGTAGACGGAAACGAATAGAATTGATAACGTTTCATCGCAAAGGCAAGTCTTTCAGTTCTTTTGTGATATATGAATTTGATATTGATTATGTGTAATCTTTATCGCATTATGAATGAAATCTCCAGAAGCATGCTAAATTTCATACTATGCGCTATGAATTATGAAAGTCAAATTATGACTAAGTTGATTGAGTTGTGGAGACTTAATCTATATGTGATATGTGATATATCAAGCATATGAAATTGCATTGTTTAGAGTTATATGCATGTATGATATACATAGTCGAATGATTATAATGAATAAGCTGAGCATGAAATTCTGTGATACGTGAAGATGAAAACTGTTGGATTTGCTGAGCTGTCTAGCTCAATCTTGCAAAAATAAACTTTTTGCAGGTTAATGATACAATGCGATATTATTTGCCATCTGATGATATGGAGTAGAAGACGTGGAAAGGAATACCTTTTATTTATTTTATAAAAAAAAATTGTATTGTATCATGAAGATGGTTCTTGACATGTGTAATGATGGATAAGTAAACCTTGAAATATTCAATAAATAAAGAATATTTGTTTTGAATGCATGAAAATGAGCAAATCAATATAGTGATAATACTATATAATAAAGAATCCGAATGTAGAATTGAGTTATATATACTCATATCTACTTCGATATATAATCGTAAATGTTGCGATTCAGGGAATAGAAAGAAAGATATAAAAAGTTTTAATTATCCACATTTTCAACTATTATTTCATCTTAGTATGATGTAAAGCTGAATTAAGATAGTATTTAACGCACAAGGTTGGGATTAAGATTAGTCCTAATTTTGGATTAAGTTGGTCCCGATTTTGGGGGCGTTACAGGCGGGCCCTTCTAATAATTATCTTTTGATTCTTTATCAAGATCACCACAAAGGAGCCCAATCCTAGATTGATTCAACTAAAGGGTTGGCCAAATCTTTGTCACTTAAGGAGGTCTAATTCTTAGTGAATTCCACCGGAGGTAATTCTCTATAAATAGTCATCCATACTAATTGATCAAGTTACGTTCAATTTACCTTTGATACGACTTTTCTCTTTTTGTCCAACCGAATACTGACTTAAGTATCGGAGGGTCCTTCTGGAGTCAAACTTCGACAGATCTTTTTGGTGTTTTGCTAATTGTGCAAGTCTGGTTTAATTCACCGTTCATGTTCGTCAACACTCCTGATTGGGCATACAATTTTTGACTGCATCAGAAGTGGCGGAAGATGCACAGAGAGTAAAGAGGTGCCTGTTGGTGGGCTTCGTCTTTCCTCGTTGAGTTCACCTATCTAACCAGGTTCTTACCATTTGACAAATACTCTTACAACTTTGTCAGTTATTTAGGTTTGAAATTATAAAATTGTTGAAGATGATGGGTGTTGTTTGAAGATGGTGTTGGTAGTGCTTTGAATCTAGTTATGAGTCTCTTTATTTTGGTGGGGAATTAAGATGGGTGGTGTTGGAGATTTAAGGGTGGTGGAGATTTGTTGGTAGTGGAAATGGGTGCTTAGGATGGATGCAGGAGATTTGTTGGTAGTGAAAATAGGTGCTGGAGATAGATGGATTGAGGTATATCAAGTTTGTTCTTTGATTTGGTTATGGTGATGGTGATTTACAGTGGCGGGGAAGAAAGATGAATGAGGTTTGTTGACTAATTGAGAGAGAGAGAGTTTTTTCTTTTCTTTTCATTTTTCCATTTTACTGTTTTAATCCATGTATGTGTTTGAATTTGCAGGTAAGGGGATAAAAAATAGTT
Organism: Aralia elata; assembly: GCA_034770075.1. NCBI lineage: Eukaryota > Viridiplantae > Streptophyta > Magnoliopsida > Apiales > Araliaceae > Aralia > Aralia elata. Next base: position 94,865,766 of record CM068384.1, on the reverse strand, counting down.
TTATTTTTTTTAATTATAAAAAACTGGGATTTAGTTACACATGTTTTGTTGTTACACATATTATCTTTTATGCAATTTTACTTATTTTTCAAAAAAAATAATTGTTTTCTAATTTTTTTTCTCTTATGAAAATAATACTCTTTCCATTTCAAATTATATGATCATTATTGACTTTTGAAAGTAAATTTGAGACATTTTCAAGCTCAAAATTGTGATAACTCATTAAAAATTATGAAATAATAAAACTTACAATGAGTAATATTTTTTAGATAGTTTACAATATTCATCACTGCATTGATTAAAATTAAAAGAATCTATATCAATTTTGAGTTTAAAAATTTCTTAAGTTGATTTAAAAGGTCAACAATGATCAAATAATATGAAACGGAAAGAGTATTAATTTTCAAACATTAGTTATTTTTTGAAATTTGAAATAATTTTTTATTTTTCTATTTTTTTATATTTTACTTTATGTATTTAGTTTTTGTATTTAAATATTAATAATACTTATAATAATGATAAAGACGTAATTGCCCTAACAAAATAAAAAATTGGTATAAAAAATTGTCGTTAGATGTAATTGTTTAATGAAGTCAAACCGCATTATATCTTAATACAGTCAAATGGTATATAACTATTTATCTTACCGGCAATTGAGTTATTCTGATAAATTTCAGCCGGAAAATAAATTTTAGGGTTGGGGGTGGGGGGGGGGCCGGGGGGACATGGTATGCAATTTGGTAGTTGATGTAATAGATATGTAAGTCCAATTATTTGAAGGGCTAAATTATGGATTGAGAAAAAATTCATGTAACAGAAGTATATCCCTTATATATATTTGTGTACTATTTACAAAATAAGTACAAAGATGACATTATATATCTCTTTAGCATAAAAATTTAGATTTATTTTAATTTTAGTAAACATTATAAGTAGGTTTCTCCTGCGTACGTACGTTGTGTACTTCAACAAAATGTGTAAAAATTGAATACTACAATCGTACTATGCGCATTTAGGTAGTATATTAACAATAACATGCAATAACAAATTAAAACATAATTTAATTATTTCATTAGTGCCTTTACATTTTCTTTTTATTTTTACGAAATCAAATGTTAAATTTTTTGGAACCCACGCATATATGGAAATTTCCTACCAACTGTAAAAATAAAGGATTAAATATAAAGTTGTTTAAAGCTTTCATGAGTACGCAACTACGCCCCATGCATGGCCAAACAGTCAATAGGCTGTTTACGCAATAAAGATGAACTATTACAGCACTAAATGGAACCAGAGGCAGGTTCGGATTTTTTAAAAAAAAGTGGGGGATGGGAGGCAATATTTGTCATTTTATTTATTTATTTATGTTTTCCAAAAAAGAGGGCAAAATATAAAATTTCGGAGTATTTTGTTGAAAGTTTGAATTTTACTAGTGGTAAACTGTTAGATTTTCAAAATAGAAGGAGGGCATGCAATTGCCCCAATCTTTTCATGCATGTAAATCAACTCATAATAGGAATTGAATTTAAGCATCAAGGGAAAAAAATTGTTTCCTTTTCCTTTTATTTCTGCTCGTAGTTGGTGCTGGACTTGATGATGAATAATCAACTTAATTACGCGTCATATTAAATTCATAACTACACTACAATATTACACTATAATGTAAAATATATATAAACAATTACAATCACATTATGCTTTGAGAGTGCCCATGAAAATCATCAAGGTCACCAAACTAAATGAAGCAAGTAGGGAGCTAAAAGCCTAAAACATAAAAATTAAAAACATGCATGCATAAGCCACCCAAGCCAGGTCTAACTTGGCGACTATATAATGTAATTCTATAATGTTCATATCGATATTTTGTAATCAATACATAACTTGAGTGAATTTCTAGAACTTGCATTAATATAGAATACTTGTTCAATAATAAATTAGATAAGAATTTAAAACTTGCCCAATAAATAAATTGAGTAAGGTTTAAGGAAACTTGCACAATAGAATAAAATAATTGTTCAAATATAACTTGAGTAGGGTAAGGAAACTTGCTCAATAATAAAGGTTGAGTAAGGAACTTGCCTTGTACGTGCATTAATATCTTGACGTTAATCGTCCCATCAAAAATATCCTACATGGTTCATTAAAATCGTTATAAAGATTAGTCACATAAGGACTAGGTTCAATACGGTCATCACATCATTAAAATACATCGATTGCCACTACGACAAGGTAGTCGTGGTCTCGCTCCCCAGTGAGCGAGCGACTGCCCAACTCGCCGGTGAGCTGGCGGGGGTGTAAGGGAGGGCAGCGAAAAATGTAAATTCAGTTATTGATTTTACGCCTTAAGACAACTCCGCTTCGGTTAACACTGGATATAACTGAGCGTTTAAGGCTTAACAAGATATGAATAACTAACTTGTCTAATCATTTTGTACAAAAATATAAGTTTTGGACTTGTTGGAAAAATTCACTGGGTCCGTTTATTTGAATTTTATTTTGCTGATAAAAAAAAAAACTTGGCAACTTACACTACGTTTGCTAAAAATAGAAAAAGATTAGTAAAAAAAAAAGCAAAAAATGTAACTTTCAAGAAATGTTATCAAGTGCACGCTTGATATCACCATGAGATTGACAGGATATGTGCTGCAAATCAACTGGGAAAATGAGATTTTGAATTCATATGTTTGGCATACTCAGATATATCAATAAATATCTATAAATAATAAATTGTATTTAATGGTTGGATAAGTATATCAATTACATGGTGTGTTTTTTCCTTTGGCTCCAACATTTTAAATTGAATATAATCATTATTGTTCTAAGGGCCAGTTGCTCCCTAATGAGGAGAAAAAAGCATTAATTATAAGAGGCGGAAATTAAAAAAGTAACGAAATTAGTTAAGTAAATATTGATATGGTGATTAATTGGCAAACAATATCAAGAGCTTGGATCTTGCTTTGCTCAATTAGCAGCTCCGAAATTTATGACAGCATCTCTAGGAAAGGTTGGGGGAGAATGAACAGCGGACACGGCCGCCAGCAAAGTTCATTTCTTCCAAGGTGCATTTTCCGCCCGGGCTGGGGATGTGAGTGCAGGGAGAACCGGCCGACGGTGGCACCTGACCTCTCGGGAGCGACTCGAGCAGCGGAACCTGTAACTCCCCTAACCATTGCCTATATTCATTTAAAGGCCTAGCGGCATTTGCACCTTGTAAATTACTAGTTACCATGAAAAAAATCGAAAGAATGCATAAAATTTTGAAGGGGTTCTTGAAAAAAAGACATTTATAATCATTATATGAGTACTGAAATCACAAAAGAAGGAAAGCTTGAGGGAGGAAAGGGAAAAAAATTGATGGGAATGGAAATGAATGAGATGAGTTATGTGCTAGTTATATACTTATATATTTGTGCATGCATAGTTTCAACCATGCTTGTTTGTCCAATCCAATGGAAAATGTTTTAACTTTTCCATTGACTAGGGGTTTTGTACATTTTTTCTTGTGTTTTTAATTTGACTTGGCTATGGTTTGACCTTTGAACAAAATATACACGGTCTATATTCTTAATCAAAAGCGCGGATTTTTGAACAAGAACTAAAACAGCAATATTGATTTGTTTAAGATGGCAAATTGAAAAATGATCAAAATAATATTCTCCCTCCGTTCCAAAATTAAAAATATAATTTGACTTTTGAAGGTAAATGACGGTATATTAAATTTCAAAATTGGTATAAACTCATAAAATTTAGAATGAAATAAATTTTTTGATTTAAAGTTTTTGTTATATACTCCCTCTGTTCCAAAATTAGAGATACAATATGATTTTTGAGCGCCAGTATATTAAACTTTAAAATTTATTGGTATGCCTAATAAAAGTTTAGAATGAAATAAAATTTGTAATTAATAGTTTTTGTTATATACTATAGAATTATAGTAATTGTATCAACTACGATTATAATAATTGTATCAACTAATATTAAATACATTCACATCAATTTGAACTTTAATATACCGTCGTTTAATCTTAAAAGTCAAATTGTATATTTTAATTTTGGGACGGAGGGAGTATATGTATATAATGTCGTTTACGTAGCTTAGTCTCGTTTACACTTTCAAGGTCTGTAGTTTGCTTGTCTAGGTTTAGTCCATTAGTGTGATGACCGTTCACAGCTCGATACATACCAAGTAATGAGTTTATTTTGATAGAATACTGTATATGCAATTTACGGTAGTCTAAAAAATGACTTTTTATAAATATTCAATCCGTCCCGAATTTAAATTGAATTCAAATTTCAAAATGATTATTTTGAATTTAAATTCAAAATTCAAATTGATCATTTTGAAATTTGAATTCAAAATGATCATTTTTGATAGAATATATGGAATTTACGGTAGAATATATGCAATTTACGGAAAAAGATATTTTATGTGTTATCAAATGAGTTTTTCTGAGGATATATTTAATTAAAGGTATGTATAAGCTTAGTAGTCCCTAATAGAAAAGTAAATAGTCTGCTATGCTTTGCAGGTTATATTTTGTATATACACTGATCATGCACAAAGTACAATATTATTTGACTATTTTTTTATCTACGGAAACCCCTATTTCTCTATATTTAAACAAAATTACCTATAATTTTCTTATTAATGTATTTAGATTTAATATTTAATACTAAAAATATCATTGAAAATATTGGGATATTATAAGTATGCATCTAACAGAATTAAATATTGCATTAAAAAGTCTTATAAAACAAGGAGTAAATAGTCAAGTGATCTCCAAGTTTAAGGTAATATATTGGTTGGTTCTTTGCTCTTTTTACTTGGTATCTAAGTAAATATTAATTACGTACATTGGCGACAATGATGCTACCTGTCCGTTTATCCTTATACGTACATAAACGTTTTATTCTTTTTATTTTCGTAATTTATTTTATATTTATACTATGACACTAGTTAGAATAGGAAGTAAATTGATATACCTTTAAACGTGTAGAATGATGTTTTGTTAAGTCAATTAATTTTGAATGTGTTTATATAGGAATTGGTCCAGTTAATCCGTCAATCCAACATTTGAATGAAGACTTCCTTTGAATATATAAGAAGGTAATCATAGACATAGTAAACAAATATTTGAGTTGTGGACTCAACATGCATCAAGCTTCCAACATTAATTTGAATATATTTTTAATCGGGGGAAATATTTTTTTGTTATTTATTTATTTTTTTTAATTTCCCAATAGAAAATGATATACATGTCAATAAATATTTGACGAAATTGGATTGCGACCAATGTGGAAGCGTATGCGATAAGATAGAATAAATTAAAATGAAACCCTTCTTAATTCGTACCTATCTCATGTGTGCACATGCGTCACAATCATAATTCGATTGAAAAACTTTCACAATGTATAGCAGAACTCTTTCCTAATCTATTACAATAATTTATCTTAACCTAGGGGGGAGGGGTCTAGGTAAGGGAGCAGATAACTTACTATCTTCAATCTCTATCACTCGCGCTCAGCTGCCTTCTAGACCTGTCAATGTTGAATTGCCAACAAAAATTGGAATTCTCAACTTCTGTATCAATAAAAGTGAATTATATCAGTGAACCAAATAAATTATCGCGGGTGTCGGGGGGATATTCGTTAGTTTTGTGTATTCTCACTAGCTACAAAACTCAGCCTAAGGTCCACTTGACCCTTGACTAAAAATCTTTGGAAAAAGATTTTTATTTTTAGCGCGTAATCAATTACCGAAGATCATGCAGAATGAAATTTGGTTACATTAGATTTTTGAATATAAATTGTCATTCGAAGTTATATTTTAAGCATATGCATAGAGGGCTTTAAGGAATTATTTGGCCAGAGATGTACTGAGATGATACTTAGAAAATGGTTAAGTGACTCCACGTCACAGTGTTACAAAATGACAATCTTGTTGATTAATTTTATTTGGTCCCCTCCCACTCCCACCCCCACTTACACTCCCACTAAATTAAAGGTGCAAAATGATAAGGTGGTAAATTGTACAAAAAAATCGAGTTCGATTTGTACTTGTTCGACTAAAAAATTCGATTTTGAGTTCAGTGGCAGAACTAGGAAAGTTTTTAGAGGGGGGTCAAAATACATCAGTAAAAAAAAAAATTTATTGACCCTTGAAGTGCTTCTTTCGGTTGTACTATTGAAAGAAGACAATTGTATCATGCGAGTCTGTATAGTTTGAAAACGTCTCAAAATTTGTTTGTTTTTAATTGTTGAAAAAATATATCAGACTGTCATTCATCCACTCGTCTCCCATTTTATTACACAAGTCAGTCTTAACAATTTTCAGAATACAGTCGCAATATTAATATTAATCTCTAATTGATAAATATACAATATTAATTCAAATATTCAATGAAAAATAACAACATAATCTCTAATTCATGGCATTAGCATAACAAACTTTAAATCTTTAATTTAATGGCAAAAAATTAAGCACAAATATAACAATTTATATTTGCAATTCGTTTACAGAGTTTTGTTTTTAAGCTCATAACTTAAGGTCATGAAATAGAAAGTTGAGAATGGTCAACTAATTTAGCCATAAACTGAAGCAATCCAAAACTTTTTTCTCTTCATAAGTTTTATCTTGGAGTCTCTTATGGATTTCATAACCAAAATCATGTTCCCAGACCCATCAAAATATTGTCAGATCTATTCTCTAGTATAGACTTATTTCTGATTCCTTTCTAACTAATACCCAATTCATACCCTTGAATAAAAATTAATCATGAAGAATTCAATAGGTAAGTAAAATAGAAAGAGAAGTTGAGGAATGGAATAAAAGTGCGTACCACCGACGGAGTACGAGAGAGAAAGGGAGAACCGCCACGGCACCACCGCCCACCGCCATCGTTGAAGCTGCTGCCTTGCAAGTTGCAAAGGCGGCAAAAAAAAAAAATAACAAAAAAAAAAAAAAAAAAAAAAAAAAAAAAACAAAAAAAAAAAAACAAAAAGAAAAAAAAGGGGCCGCGGGACTGTAGAGTGCAGATCGGAGGAAGACTGGAACAGTGGAACCGGAAGGGAAACTGGTAAAGGAATCAAAAGATAGGCTGGGATTAGAGAGGCGGTCGGTGGAAGGATAAGAAAAGAAAAGGTTTTTTTTTTAAACCTACATGAAACGACGTCCTTTCATGTAAGTTAAAAACAAAAAAAAAACCCCTAAAAACAGCCTGTTGCAGTGCGAAGCGAAGAAGAAGGCTGAAAGGCGGCGGGCAGGGCGGGGCAGCGGGACTGCGGGAGGGCAGCATCAGGCAGGGTACACCTTTGGAGGAGTCGCCGGTACCAGGGTCATATGCCCCCCTCGACCCCCCTAGTTTCCGCCTCTGTTCGAGATTGACTCAAAATATAAATGATTCAAATATTGAATAAATTTTAAAGTTCGATAAATTACTTGAACCTCCCTCCATTTGTAATTTTCTTATTGATACTT